>QPKB01000002.1:11915549-12515549 GCA_003546025.1 Camphora micrantha
CAAAGCGAATGAGCTGGACTTCTTTGGTGGAGAGGGGGTGGGTGAAGTTTCAGATTTTCACGACAAAAATTCAGCATCTTATAAAATCATTGAAGTGTCTTTGCCACTATTTACATCGTCTTTAGTCTACTATGATCGAAATACTGAGAATCTAGGTATTGGCATCTTGGTGGATTAAGTTTCACTCCATCCAACCAATGTTTCACTCTTTTGGTTTCCATGAAAGAAAATCAGAGTTTTTGAACAAGAGGTCCGGGCTTAGTTCTATAGGGGATATTTGTAGATGGGAGGAAATTTGAACTCCTCTCCAATCTAGAAGATGTCATTATATTATATTTGAAAAGGATTATAAATCTTGAATGACTAATAAAATAGAATAAACTGTGAAAGGGTATTTGACACTGCTTCCTCTGTTCCCTTAACTTCATCGCTAGGTAAGGGAAGGGTACTTGTGGGAGACCTTTTATTATTTTTTTTCAATGCCAGCCGTGGGATCAAAGAGAGTCACACAAGTTGGAAGAGGAAGCCCATGGGGAGGAAAATGAAAGCGAGACGAGTGGAAAGAGAAGCCCGCATAATTAGTAGCCTGCACATATGAGAAGAGACAGCCCACACATGATAGAAGAGTGGCATACCAAGGATCAATCCGGCAATGGGTTTATATAATCAATTGGTGCCCTTTTCATGTGGTGATGGGAAATGCTTAAGTTAAACTAGCACAGTAACCAGTGCTGAGCACGAGTATGCCCATATAATACAAAACAAATATTCATACAATTGGAAAATAAGCACCGACTTGAATGACAGCCCAAATACAATGCACAATAGTAAACTTTTAGAAATAAAATAAAGAAAGAAAACAAATGACTGTACTAATCTTTACAATTGAGAGTAGGAAGAGTAGGAAGAGAATATGAGAAGTGAGGTAGAACAAAATGGTAGAATTTGTAGAAACGGAACAGGAGATATGGGCAGAAAGGGATTTTATCAAAATTAAAAGAGGAAAAGTGGGGGAATAGATATGGGTAGTTATAGGAGATAAAATGGGTGTTGCATGTGATAAGAAGTGAGTAATTATGAAAGATAATGGAGGAGAAAAGAATAACTTACCTTTCAAAATAGAAATCTGAGGATTTTCTTGGAAAATTTCTAGAAGTGACCATTGTACGAAAAAAGTCCCCATAGTTTGAGCAGTACAAATGGGGTCCGTAAGCCCATTTTTGTTTTCTTTTTTTTTTTAGAATCTTGTAAGGTGTCGCTCATCTCTGTCTCTTCCTCGTCCAAATCCTCCATTATTATATACTTTATTTCCGGCGGTGCAGCAGCCCCAATTCTCTCGGAAGTAGCAAACAGAGTACCCCTCTTCTTCCTCTGTAATGTCACGGAAGCAACTCACCTCTCAGTCAACAGAAACAACAAGTGATAGAGGGCTTTCTCTGACAGCAATGGTTTGCTTTTATTAGGTGGGCCAATGGATATAAAGTTGGCGAGAAAGAAAATTTGGACCGATCAAGAGTAGGGATTTATTAGCTCTCTCTTTCTAAAAAGAAATCTTCAATTGATTTGGAATTATTAGGTGGGGCCATTGTGATGTAGCTCTCCAATATGTGCATGCCATGTGGATGCTAAAGTGGCATTGCTTTGGAGGCTCTATTTCAAATCTAAGTCCTCTTAACCCCTCATGCCTAGTGTTTATATATATATATATAAAATTTTGGTCATAGCTAATTTGAAAACTTAACCTCCCCAATATTGGGTTCCATTGCCTCTTTTCATTGTGTTCACAGTGAGGAAGCAGATAAAGTGGATGGTATTGGTTGTGACTCCACTCTTTTTACGTGTTTTTTTTTTTCCTAGGAAAAGTCGTTTTTAAGTGACATGTTATGTGACAACGAGGATTAATAAACCGTGCCAAGCCTAACCTTGCCCAAATGGCATTGAAGAAATGTTCCACTAAATACATTTATAAATTACATTGTTGATCATGTATCTTAACAATAAGAAAGGGAAATCAAATAGCCTAAACTAAAGTAATATGGACAACTTACATGGATTTTCAGCAAACGCACAGATAATTTCAGAAATGGGGTAGCAGGTGTGTTTGGATGAATAGTGAACTGAATTTAGGCGAAGTGAAATCTCCATTATCCAAAAAATAAAAAAGACTAAGGTCAGAATAAAATACACAAATTTAAAATTTTCTTAAAAAATTAAAAAGCAACATCATTTTTTCACTAAATAATAAAAAATTATCTTCTTCCTAAACAAAATGTCAAAAAAAAATAAGGCAGGATGGGACTTTAATTCAATCAACCACTCATCCAAACAGGCCCCACACGTCAAGCAACGAAAAATACAAAAGGTAACAAACTTTCCAAGAAACTACATGGTGGGTACCGAAAGCGACATGAAATGGAAGAAAGTCATGTCAGAAATGGATTAGTGTTGTACTTACCATGAAGGAAAGACGAGGGAAGTGACTAAAAGGAAACTTGTAAAACAAAGAATTTCTTGGAAAGTTAATGGAAGGTGGAAAAGGAGGAATCAAACCGAAACATCATGGAAATTGGAGTGCATTGAGATGGTGGAGTCTTCTTTACATGGGCATTCGATCTGTGTAGAGTTTCATCGAGGGCATAGATTAATAAACGGATATAATTTTTGAACAAATCACCAAATATGGTTTAGCCCATCAAAACGAGGACAGTACAGCCATATCATATCAGGAACAGCTAGCAAGTACAAGATGTAGACCATTTATTATGGTCATTGCCACCCCTTTTGATCCTCCCCTGGTTTCTAACCGATTCCCTTTTGATCCTCCCCTGGTTTCTAACCGATTCAGACAAGGAGTGGCCATGACTCGGTGCAGAACTAGCCTGAAGCTTTACCAAAATTTAGAAAGATCAGTTGTGGGACCTTATACCTAAGCATGGATCGATCCCACAGGGCACACAAAGCTTGTCCTCTATGACACTATGACCTGCTCTCTCTAACCTAAATTTCTAATATCCCTAGCAACTGTAACCATTTGTCCCTCTCCCTCTCCATCTCTTCTTAAAAAAAAAAAAAAAAAAAAAGGTTAGCCGTATGCCTTGAATTCTATGGTTGGTCTGTACTGATTGATGAAAACTTTTTAATTAAGCCATCTGCCTTGGATTTTATTGTTGGTCTGTACTGATTGATGAAAAAAAATTATAAGCAGTATGCCTTTGGTTCTACTGTTGGACGGTACTCATTGATGTTACAGCTGATGACTCCCGAGTCCCGATGCCTTGCTAGATTAGGCATTACATGTGATACACGACACCACGGACGGATACTGGTTGTCAATCAAAGTAGCTTTCTTCATTTATCTGATTTTTAACCTTTCTTTTTAACTATTAGATTACTGCAGTTCGAAAGATCCAAGTACTGAAGGCCCACACCCATAGAAATTTGTGTAACCAAGCAAGGACCATCTAGACAGTCTATTATGGGTCCATAGGATGATCCTATTCATTAAACCATGCATAGAATAAAGCTCAGCCCGTTCAACTATTAAGCTGCAAAATAGGCTCAAATTATTTCAAATGGCCTAAAAGCCGACAGCCCAAACCCAGCCTAATGTGTTGGTTACGTGGCATACATGCAAATATTAAATAGGGACAATTACCGTATGGCGTGTCATAAACTTGAAAATAGCCCCAAAACAGTCCAAAGATCTATATTTACCGCAGAGCTGTCCGATCCGTAGGATATCGCACGCTGCGATATCCTAGAGAAGTAGGATATCCTACAATCATTTGAACAATCCGTGTATTTTTGTTTTTTCTTTATTGTGAGACCACCAAACCACCATCCAAACCGTTGAATAGCTGTATGAGCGTGACAACTGATATGGCGCCAAATTTGAGGCGTTGATTTATAACAGTTATCAAAAAACTTGCATAAAAAAAATATGGCTTATAATTTATTTTCATAATTTGCAAAACAACGTGACTTTCTTGCAAATTTTTCGATAACCGTGATAGATCAACGGTTCAAATTTGGTGCGATATTAGTTCTTACACTCATACAGCTATCCAACGGTTTGGATGGTGGTTTGGTGGTCCCACAGTCAAGGAAAAAAAGAAAAAAACAGACTGTTCAAGTCTTCCCGCTTCTGATTGTAGGATATCCAACATCCCTAAGATATCACTGCGTGCGATATCCTACGGATCGGACAGCTCTACGGTAAATATAGATCTTTGGACTGTTCTGGGACTATTTTCAGGTTTATGACACGCCGTACGGTAATTGTCCCTGTTAAAGAGTATAGGAACCCTAGAATGTCGAGGAAACCAGTAAAGAATCGTTCACATTAGGGTCAAAGATGCCTCTTGAAACCACATAATTGAATGCCCCATATGCCAGGAAGGAGCCTACATGGAGTTGTACGGGGCAAAGACGCGTGGGACATCTTTAAACCACAAAATTTGAACGTACCGTACCCCACCCACGGGCCAAGGAGTTTCCATTGAAAGACGTGTGGGACTCACATCTTTTATATCTGGTCCTGAGACTGAGATGCATGTGGCTAACTGCTAACATCATCGTATTAATGATAGCATCCAGCTACTTCCTTGCAAGTTCGCTCAAAGACAATCGGTCAAAAGCATAATGTGTTGGAGTCATTAAACTGGAAAACTATAGAGAGCCCAAAATCAATGTTAAATGCCTTTGATTGAAATTTCTGAGAAGAATTTGGTGGACCGAAAATTCAATGGAATGATGTGATGGAAAATGCTACTTGGCCTGACTTTTGGGACCGATCTGTGGACCGGTCCCAAAGTCAGGCCAAATAGCAGGACTCTAATGTGATCGCAGGTCCGCGAGCATAAATGCTATATATTTTTTATTATGATTAAAAAATCTAAGCTAGTTAAAATGTCTGAAGTGATTTTTGAAGTTTGTAAAATTTTAATATTCTCCTAAAATCTCTTGATTTTCAATTATCCAAACTTACGTCTGAGTGCAATTTTTCAGGTATCTTTCTAAAATCTCATTTTGACTTTTTGTATGGGAAAGTGAATTTTTTTTTTATATTTTAGCGGATAAGGTGGTTGTTTTTTACTTTTTTTTTTTTTTTTTTTTTGAAAAAGATTGAATAGGTTTTGAATTAAAATGCTTTTAATGAATGAAAAATGAAGGTTTTACTTGACTTTTACTATATTAGAAAAATGTCCTAAAAGTTATGCCCAACTCACCCTCTTCTAAAACTTCATGTCCTTTTTATGTACATGGCTAATCCATCCTATTGTCGATCTTTGAATATGCATAGAACAAAGCCCGGCCTTTTCAACTATGAGGCCACCAAATAGGCTCAAATTATTTCAAATGGCCTAAGAACCGAGCCCAAACCCAGCCCTAATGTGTTGGTTATGTGATATACAAAGATTAAAGAGTATATGATGCCTAGAATATCCTAAAAACATATAAAATGTCGTTCACAGTATGGTTTTGAGTTGTATTACCGTGTCCTCATACTCCCTTTTTTTCTCCCAACTTTTTCGCCATATTTGAGGTGAATTCTTCTTTTGAGTTTTTGATATATGAATTTAGAGCCTGCATATTTACAGGAATTTAAAGAATTTTTGAATTCTCATATTTAATAGAATTCTTGAATCCTCCGTACTTGAGCATTCATAAATTTCACCAAAGTTTTATTGGTATTTCAGAAATTCCAAAAGTCATTTGAAACCCTTTAGATGAGTCGGTGCATGATGATTTGCCGCGGCAAAAAATCTGATGACTTGGTGCAACGACGGAGCCAAGAATTGTCAATTAGGAATGATAATTACAGTAATCAACAATTTTTCCCTTTTCTGAGTCAGCCTAGTTCCCCGGGGGGACTATCAAAACTATCTCGCATAGGGATCAATTTCTAGGTGGTACAATGAGAGGGAGAGTCCTACTCCTATCCACAGAGACATCCCCATATTCACCATGGCATTTGCTCGAGGCTTTTGTATATAAGTTTATAGAGGAATGTTCATGTACTTCTATCTCTCACCATAGGATGAGGGCCACTTTCCCTTTTTACGCATAAAGATAAGGGAGTGTACCTCACCCTTAAAAACCCACTTTTGTACTTGAAAATCCCCATTTGTGAAAATGTTCATCACCCTATTGTGAGGGATGGATGCACGTAAACATCCTCCAAGTTTATATAAATGAGAATACCTGAATTTAAAATTAGGTCTGCTCATTAATCTAATGCTCAGATGTGGCAGAGTCTCGGTCTTCCTGTTAAAATATTACTTACGCTGACAATTCTCTCTGATGTTTCCCTTTCATCTCTTTTTTCTTTCTTTGTTTCTTTCGTTTTCTTTTCAGCGATTTCCTGTTTTTATCCACGAAGTTTCGTCGAAACTTCTCTTCCTCCTCTCTCCCTTTTTAAGTGCCCTTCCATCTCTGCAAAACCATCAATCCTTTTTTTCAATCCCTGATTTCAGCCTATTTGCCGAAGAAGAGGTAAGTTCTTCATGTTCCCTTTAAACCTTTTGTTTTCCCCTTCTGATTGTTAAGATTAATGCATATATGTAAGCACTACACTTCAATGCAATTTTATGTTTTCTCCTTTCAATTGTTCAATGTGCAAATGTCTTCTATCAAATATTCCCGCTTTCAATTCACTGTTCACATTTCTTGGTTCTTTTGAATGTTACATGCTAACAGTACTCGAGAGTTTGTAAGGCTTTGCTTTGAATATCATAGGAAAAGAAAAGATAACTAGTTTCTTAGATATGGACTTTAGATTGTAATACCTCCTAGTCTCCTGTGAGATGACTGCATATCCTAATAAAAATAGGATGGGAAGGTCTCTCTACGGATAAGAATATTCATGTAATAAAACAAGCTCCTTCACAATATCCTCACATCTTCTCCTTCACTGGCGACTCCAAGGTTACCTCTTCTCCTTCATCTTCAACTCTCCTCCTTAGGGTTGCTTGTAGTCACTAGAGGTGTAAAAAAAAAAGGAAAAACGTTCTAACTGACCGAACTGATAGTTAATAAGCGTGTTTCACAGTTTCGGCTACGGTTACGGTTATAAAAATCGGAAAATCAAGTTTCACGGTTCGGTTTCGGCTTTCAGTCTCAACTCACTGTTATTAACCAAACCAAACCATAAAATACAATTTGGTTAATCGTTTTTTCAAAATACACAGTTAACCGAATCGTTACACTTCAATTTAAAAGAGAAAAAAAAAAAAAAAGGAGAAGAAGAAATGGGGTATTATGTAATTTTATACTTAAATATTCTCTTTTAACTTTTGAGCCATAATCGTTAAAGTAAAGAATAAAAGGGGGAAAAGTGAAGGATCAAGGATACGTTTGCTAGAGAAATGTACTTCATTATTTTATTTGTCTATGTTAACATTTATTGCTACTTTAAAATTTTGAGATTATGTAATTTGTTATCTAGGATATTTGATTTTGACTTATGAACATGTATTTTGCATTCTAAGAAAAAGGAAAACTTGTATTTTAAGTGATATTTAACCCTAACTGAATTGTCTAATATGGTTAACCGCACTTGGATTTTTAATGATCTTTAAGGTACGGTTAAGGTTATGATTTTAAAAATAAAAAATCGTAAAATACGACTCAGTTAACAGTTTTCCCAAAATATATGGTTAACTGAACCGTTACACCCCTAGTGGTCACCATGGCATGCTAGTAAAAGAGAAGAGGTAGGGATGGAAGAAGAGGAAGGAGGAAGAACGAAAAGGTGAAGAGGAAGATAGTGGGTTCTTTCTTCACGAAGGGGCAATTTTTTTCATATAAGAAATAGGGGAGAGAAGTTGCATGGGTCAATTTCCACAAATGTTAAATATCCTTATTTCAGAAAATCATGAAAAACTTAGACCCAATATGAAAATGGGATTTTTACTAAAAAAAAAAATTAAGTTTCAGTTCTAATTAAAAGACTTTACGAATAAAAACTATAAAATGACTGCAAAGTTGTTTGTACTTTTTTTTTACAAAATTACCCACGTTGACGATATTAGCAATTTAATATATATATATATATAGAGGGAGATGCTCCTATGAGAGTATTTTTTACCTTACTATGATAGATAAGGTGGGGGCCCTTATTCATATCCAATGCCAACAACTTAAATGTAATGGCCCCCACCTTATCTCTCATAGTAAGGTGAGAGATGCCCTCATAGTAGTAGTGTCACCCCTTTGAAATCCATATTGTTCCGAGTTCTTATTAAAAATACACGGGTCAGGTTGGGTCGGACTTGACTCATTTGCTAGGGTCATACTAAATTAAATTGGATGAGTCAAAATCAATTGGAGCGAATTGGAACTGACTCCAATTTGAAACCACTTCACGTCATATATATATATATATATATGGGGAATATTCATGTGTATTTATCCCTCACCATAAGGTGAGGGGCACTTTCCCTTTTTGCACATGAAGACAAAGAAGTGTACCTCACCCTATGTACTTGAAAATTTACTTTTATATTTGAAAATCTCCATTTATGGAAGTGTCCTTCACCCTATGGTGAGGGATAGATGCACATGAATGTTCCCCTATATATATATATATAATAGTTCTTCATAAAGTCGTTTAAGTATAATTTAAGCTTTATTTTTCATAAAAATCCCTTTAAAAATCACGTTTTCTTGTCTCTCTTTTCTTTTCCGAAAATACAAAAGGCATATGTTATTGTCGAAACTACAAAAAGGATAGGCTCTTTGTTTTTTAAAATCTGATACATGCTGAAAATTAAGAGTGGAACACACAAATTAACCCCGGTGGACAAAAAAACCTCTCAAATGCATTTGCAACTCTGAAACCAAGTTTCCTTTACCTCCTCCCTGCCATTTTCTGCCTTTGCTTGAGAAACTTGGGCTCGTTCAGGTAATTAACAAGTAGAGTGAATTTAAGTAAAGGCTCAACTTAGGACATATTAAAAGAAGAAGGGTTGTATAAGAAAGTACAAAATTTCAAAAATACCTCTTCTTTATATTTTATAAAAAAAAAATTAAAAACAATTCTCTCATTTCACTAAATTACAAAAGGTCCTCTACTATTTATTGAAAAAAAAAAAAAAAAAAGACAAAAAGATACCTTCTCAAACCACTGAAATGACATTTAGAATATTTTAATTAGATCCTCTCTACTTTTATTCTTTTTTGATTTGGCCGTTTTTGTAACTTCACTCAACAACTGAATTACTCAAACAACCCCTAGGAGGCTATGTAGCTATTTATCATGAATTACACGCCATATACTTTTTAGTCTTTTTTTAGTCTTGATTCTTTGGCTCGATCATGAGTGAGATTCCTAAAACTCCACATTACGGCCCATATATATGTAAAATCAAAGCCGACCAAAATGGCCGTTGTTCTCTTGCATGGTATCTAAAAGAGTTTTAATTAAATAAAACTCGTAACCGCACCAGATAGAGTACATAAATACAATCAATTTTACGGTCGAACCAGCTTCCACTAGTGTAGACGTTTTTCCAAGCATATACAAAGGGAAGAAGTTCATTTCGAGCCACTCAGATTCTCAATAAGTGTCCTATTTTGAAAAGTCAAAAAATATTAGGCCACATTTTGAAAATTTTCCTTTTTCTAATTCATATGCTCCCTACCTCTTGGTGGTTTATGAAAAACCTTTCTTTGACTAATTATTATAGACTCCCTACCTTTTTATTCAGCATGTACGTTTCTTGGTCTTTTGTATGTTAACAATTTAGAGGCTGCATGACCGTCTTGGATGTATTTCACTCATGTAGAGGTGCTTAGGGGTCGGGCCAAGGCTCAACTTACTATTGGCCAGGTTCCATCCTTGGGTTTTTGTACTCTGGGTTAGCCTGGATCTAAATTTGGTTTCAAAATCTGGTTCAAGCTTGGATCATGATGCTTTGTGGGATATTATTAAATGTTCGTGGATCCATCATTATCACATCCATCTCTTTTTAGTCTGTCGGTGCCGTTGGCCTACTAAATTAGATTTGTAATAATCTCTTTTGAAGCTTTGCATCATACAATTTGATGAAGATGATGATGAAGATGATGAGATCAGAGGGCTTTGATAATTGTATATGCAAAAAAGTGAAATATTTTATATTATTTCTTTTTTGGATTATATGGGCTCCAGACACAAAATCCAAATCAGTATATCTCTTTGGAAGGCTGAACATAGCTATGGGGTCAAATTTCAAAACTAGATACCTACTGGATTTTGAAAAATTAGTAAAAAACTTTTAACCATTGATTTAGAAAATTTTATTTAAATTAGATCATTACATTACTGAACACGTTTTTTTATTTTAGCCTCTCTTTTTCACGACTCTATTTTAAATGGGTCTGTCGAAAAAAGAGTAGAATTATCAAACAAGCCCTCAAACCTTACCTCATAAGGCAAGTTGGTTTTAAGTTTTTTTTTCTTTTTTAAACTTGAGGCAATCCGAAGACCTTTCAAAGTTCAAAGTTCGAAGTCTAAAACCCTACGTGATTGTTGTCCTCGTTATTTGTGAGAGGTACAAATGGGCCCAACTCATGAGCGTCACAAATTTCATTGTATGCTAGGAAAGTATCTCTGTTCCAGAGAAATCAATAACATTGAGTCATTGACTCTTGTTTCTTCTTGTGTTTCTCTTTATAAGGAATTGAGCGCTGCAGCAGGAGAAAAAATGCCAGGGGATTGGAAGCAGATGATACAAGAGAAGGTTATTGAGGCTGCTGCGATAACTGCATTTAATTATGTGCCCGGTTTAGTGGCAAAGGCCATCACTTTGGCAAGAAATGGGATCGAATGGGTGTTTGGTGCTCGAAATGAAGCAGGGAGTGATTGGGTAAGAATGATCGGAGAAGTTGCTGAGAAGACTGAGAATGTATTGGCTGAATATGAGAGGAATGAACTCATGAGTTGGATGGATATAGATCCCATAGAGAAAAAGAAACGCAGACGGTTGGGTCGCCAACGGATGACATCAATCGTAGCAGAGCTTGGCGAGATTGAAGAAGGGGAGGAGAGCCACGAGTTTTGCCCTGGGGCTGGGGACCCAAGAGTAGTGGGCAATGAAAGCAGATCAGTAAGTAGTAAAAGAAAGGAGAGAGGATATTATAATTGTAATGACCCCATGATCATGCCTAGTAGAGGATTAGAAGAAGATCCTCAGCGCTTCTGCACCTACAAGTATGGAGATGATGGACGATTTACCTTCATCTACTCCACCACCACTACACAATTTAAGTGGACCTACCCCGGCATTGAACTTGGTATCCCCTTCACTTTTGTCTCCTTTAACGGTTTTGTAGGCGGACGTACATGTTTGACGTCAAAGGCGAAATACATACTGAAAGAAAATAATATGGAGGCGGCAGATACTATGGAGGCGGTGCTCGGCGCCCAAAGATGCAAGCTAATGATATACCGAGAACATTTTTTACTCCAACCATACTTGTTGACGGTGGATGCATGGGCAGATTCGTCCTCTGGACGATCAACCTTCGTCTTCTCGGTATTACCATTGCCTCTCGATACAGGCAGTTCCAAATTCCGTACATTTGCGGAGAAAATTTTGGAGAGGAAAGGCCACAACGATACCGTTGGATGCGACCTCTACGTTAATAACTCTCCGGATACCGTTGGATGCGACCTCTACGTTAATAACTCTCCGGATCGCCAAGCGCATAATTCTTTTTTGTTTCTTGTATTTTCAACACGCCGTTCTTAGAATTTAAGTGATTCTCTTTCATCTTATTAAATTTTTTAAACTTCAAAATCACTTAGATTCTTTGATGACATGTCATAGTGTTATTGGTCCACTCACAGTATAACAAATGCAATAGGTGATCCGGACTCATTTGTTACACATTCACCGTGAGTGGACCAATAATACTCTGCCATATCATCCAAAAATTTAGATCATTTTGAAGTTTAAAAAGTTTAAATTAGATGAAAGGAAATCACCTAAATTGTTGGATACGGTGAAAGTATAACAAATGCGATATGTGATCCAAACTTCCTAATATAATATAGACGTTATCCTGGGGTGAATTGAAGTATGGTGAGGTGAAGCTTAATATAAGGGGTTATGATGGTGTTTTGTTTTTAATTGTTTGATATTAATTTTTTTTGACTTTTTGTATAGAAAAATTGAGTTTTTTTTTTTTATTTTTAGTGGAGAAAGTAGGTGGTTGCTTTTTTTTACTTTTTTCGAAAAATTCGAAGGGAAATTTTAAAATTGTGTACTTTTGATATGACCCCTTGTCATTTCTTATCTGAATTCACTTTACTTTACTTTAACTAATTAATTGTCAAACACGCCTTGAAAGGAGAGTGAGGTGAAAGGTGATTTCATAAGATAAGAAAAAAAGATTAAATAAAAATGTACTATATTTCAAACAACACATTTACTTTAGATAAAAATGAAAAAAAAGAAGTTAAAAAGTTACTCTCTCATGCCACTAAATGGCAACAATCCATTTTTTTAATAAAATTATCAAAAAACTATATTCTCAACTCACCGAACAACAAATAGCCATCGCCTTTTGATTTGACATGGCTTCCTCTTTTTTTTTTTTTTTTTTTTTCTCTTAATCCCACCATTTACCTCACTTCACTTTAATAGTGAAGTTACCAAATAGGTCCATGGTGTGTTTCTCTGTGCACACGACTTATGGTCATTACGGGATATTTCTCTGTGAGAAGTGCTAGTGGTGAGTGCATCTAGATTTGGTAACTTTATTTGTAAAGTGAAGTGAGGTGAATTACTAAATTAAGAGACAATAAAAGAAGAGGGGTCAAAAGTGATGATTTTTTTTTTATAATTTAGTAAAATGAGAACTTAGCTTTTTAACTTTAAAAAAAGGGACTTCTACAAAATAATTAAGTTTAGAGCGTGATTAAACGCTTTGATGAAGAATGATAAGGAAAAAACGATTGAGTGGTTCGTACATTTTTTTTTGATAGTTTTGCTCTAGTTGACGATATCATCAATAGTTAATGATATCGTCAAAATGCCTTGGTGGAAAAAATTCCAAATCAATAACCCACTTCATCTCCCCCACCTTGAACTATGATTTTCACGAAGGAATAAATCTTGCATCCATCTTATTTGTTTGTTTTCTTTTGTTCATCTTATTTATATAGTGTGTTTTTGATTGGGAGAACAAAGAGAAGATGGCAAGGTGTGCCGGTAGTGGCGATGAAGGGATGTAGATGGATTGGTCTCATGTAGGTTCGTGCAGGCTGGGTTTAAATGATGGAATGGAGAGGATGGTGAAGAAGAAAAAAGATGAAAATAAAGGTGTTGCAAGCAGTGGCGGACCCAAAATTTTCAATTGAGAGGTGCGGACCCAAACATTCAACTAGGTTTTAGGAACAAACCCAGAATTTTTTAAGTGAATTTTCAAAAGAGAGCTAGATTTTTCATTATGGCTTTATCAACGAACAATGGTTCAACAGGTGCTGCCCCCACATGAATGTACTTGGGCCCATTGTTTTCCTTATGTTTTAAAAATATTATAAAGCTAATTTACAACCTATGAATCTATTACAACCGCATCATGGATCCAATCTTTAGTGGCACTAAAACTAAGAGGTGCCAAATAATAAAATAAAAAAGTGAGAAAGGCTTGAGAAGCAAGTACATAAATGAATGAATGAATATGGTTGAGGGTTGATACACATACCTTTCATGGACCACTAAAAATATTACGGTGAGACCCACTTGAGCATTCATCTTTCTTATGCTAAAGTCAATTGAACTCTCCTCCAACAAGTAAGAGAAATATAATGGGAAGGTTTGAAAATATCATTTCTAAGCCATAATTAAAAGACACTTTAAAATAGTTATCAATTTAAGAACCCAAAGAGTGATGTGGCAGGCCATAACAGGTGAAAGTCTACTGCACTGTAGTCGCATGTTGCAGGGGTTGCTGCACTGGAGTCGGACACTAAACATAAAACAACACCACTAGCATGGCATGGATATATATATATATATATATATATAGGGAAATATTCAAGTATATCTATCACTCACCATGTATAGTGAGGGACACCCCTTTTAGAAAAGTTTCAAGTACAAAAGGTGATTTTTCCATAAAGTACAAAAGCACTTTTGTACTTGAAACTTCCCCCTTTGAGGCGTCCCTCACCACATATGGTGAGGGATAGATGCACTTGAATAGTTTCCTATATATATAGTGTTAAAAAAAAAAAAAAAAAAAAAAAAAGGATATAAACAGTGTTGCAGCAACCTTCCCTTGTCATTTCTTTGAACACTAATTCCAAGTTAGATCTTTCTGAGCAATGAGAAAAGGTAAGATCCTATCTGTCTCCTTAGTAGAGTAAAGTAAGATAAAAGCCCCCATTTCTAAAAAAAATCCCATAAAAAAATACTCTAATTCAAATTTCCCACTATATTTATAAAAAAAAAAATCAAAGAGTAACCTTATTTCTCACTAAAAGAAAAAAAAAAACAACAAAAACTCCACAATCAATACAAAAAGTCAAAAAATTCAATAATAAACAACTAATAATAAAATACCATTATAATCCACTTATATTCTATTTTTTCTTCAAAATAATGTTTACTTCACCCAACTCCATTAGTAAAGCCTGGGCCCCCAGAAAGTGTAAAGGAGAACCTTATATAGTTTATGGTATATTGGTATAAACATATCGTTATACATAAGGTGAGAAACCCTAGACCTGAACCTGACCCAAACTACATGGTTTCAAAGTCTAGGTCCGAGCCCAAACCAAAACCCAAATTTCACTTTTGTTCATGTTGGGCCAAGCAAAATTCAGGTTTTGTCTTACCCAAGTTGCACCTCAACATAATATTGGTTAACTCGAAAATTAAAGGTCTTTCATGCCAACAACCTGAGTTTAGCTCAAACCACTTGAGTTCTAATAAAACTTTCATACATTCCCAGAACCATAGGTAACTTAATCACATGTGGTTATTTGTGAAAATACAACAGCCATGTGATTATTCTAAAACAATGATTATAGTTTGTAATTCCCTTAAAAAAATGTGAACCCCACTGGCCGACCAAAGGCATTACCAGGTGAGTAGTATGCTGCGGTTGTGGGCATGGTTTGTGTCTGAGTAGAGTAAAAGGTAACTACTATATTTTTTTCTTTTTTCTCATCGAATGTCTTCTGGCACTTTCCTTGATAATGTAATTAATGCATAGGATTAATGATGACTCAGATTGTGTTAATCATGTCATGAATAATATGTGATATCTTAATCTAAATACATGCTCCAGGAGGGGATTGCATTACATATTAGCAGTTCGGATCATTAGCAGGTGGGGTCCAGATAATGATTTAGGGGACCACCAGAATAGAAAAAAATTGAAAAAAAAGAAGAGTGGGCCCAAGGGATTGTCGACATTTCCACTATTTACATCCAATGATCCAATGTTTTTTCATAGATTTCTTGAGATCCACCATGAAGCAAGGCATGATATTAGACCATATAACCCCTTTTGACCTTGTAAAGAAGATAAACAGTTCGGATCCGGAAGATGGACTGATAGTAGTCTAGAATGACACATTTTGAGGTATGTACTTTTTTCACAAGTTTGTTAAAATCTCTGATGAATCAACTATTGAAATTTGGCCTTCTAACTGCTTTTAACCTTTTGAAGAGGATGAATAGGTCGAATCTTGATTTCTAAGCCCACAATGATCAAAAAATGAAAAAATTGTGACCCATTTGGACTGCCTAAAATACTATAGTAACACGTTTTTGGGTCCATTTACACATGGGGTGTGATTCCATTTACTATAGTAACAGGTTTTGGTGGATTGTGAAAATGGCTTGATATACACACTATATATATTTTCATCATCATTTACGGATACATTCATAAATGAACGCAAACAAACATACTAGTGCGTAACCATTACACATATATAAATGACTCCAACCAAACACCCTGGGACATTGAAGCGAACTATGTTAAATCCTTGTATATTTTTGAGTAATTTGTAAATGTCTCAATCAATGAATCTAATTTCCTATACATTTGTCGACCTCTAATTCCTGATTTGAACCGCTCGATATTCTGCATTAAAATAATAAATACCAAGACAATTGGTTTCATATCTAAAATCTTTATGGATTTTGAGATATTTGTGAAAATGTTTTAAACCTCTAATATGAAACCATTGGATGTACTCTTGGTGATCTCACGAACAGGATAATTTTTTTTTTTTTTATTTCACATCTGTAACATTTGCTCATGTAAAAGTAATTTTCCATCCCATAAACAAAAGGCAAATGGTACCTTCATTGAGTGGACAAGATATGAGGTCGCACCTCGAGATGCAGGGAATACAAAGCTTGAAACCTTGGAAGTGTGACAGTGGCAATTCTTAGGGTGGGAACATGTGAAATAGGCCCAAAAACAAGGTTGCTATCCCGGCATGTAGTTAAGAAAAATAATATAACAGCATACATTGAACTGTATCTGATAAAAAAAGGTATACATTGAACTCGGAACGACCCATTAAAAACTAAGAAGAAACAAGAAGAATATATTTCCCCTGCATGGGCCACTTGCATTAGAGTTCATGATTCGAGTTCACAAAGACAAATCAATACAAAGCTAAAGTTCCAAAACCTAGTTTAAAAACTTAGAAACTTGATTCAAACTTAGGAAGGTCACCAAGCTGGCAAGTATACTAGTAATTCATTTTGTCAAACTTAGCCGGGCTCATTCGAGTTGCCTGACCCGGCATATCTGAGATTTGCAAAATTCCTTAGTATTTAAGGAGAAATGCTAGCTCATATGAGAACCGTGCTCATCCTATTACAGTGAGGGCAATATGATGGGGCCCATTGATGATTCATCCGAACTATCCATGCACATGCGATCCCCCTTAATTACACCGCATCCAATAGTTTTGTACATGTCTGAATAGAGTGGATCATTGAAATGAGTAAATTCTTTATATATAGCTATTAAACTTGTCGGCCATAAATCAATGGGCTAGAGCAAAGGGAAACCAAGGTTTAGGGTTCTGGGTGCTACAACCCCCACCATATCTGGAAAAGTTAAGAAATCTTAAAAAACCGCTTCCCCCAATATTTGTTTTACCCTCCCTCAAGTTGAATTTATTGGGTCCGCCCTTGGGGTAGAGGCATGTGATTGGCTTCGAACTTCATATCAGGGGTGGTCGCACTCGAAATTTCAATTTCGCTACTGCCCCATGATATGTATATGTGGGGCCCAAGGTGGCTTCCACTAACTGGTGTGTATAGTACTCCCATGAAACTCATATGATCGAGTATTATTTTGCAAGTCTAAAATATTTAGGTTGTATTTGTTTGCATTAAAATACATAACAATTTATCGTACAAGATTTTTCGTAAGTGGTTTAAAGTGAAGAGCAAAGGCTAGATATTTATTTTCCATCTTGTGTTGATTTTATTTTTATAATAGGAAAGGATATTTGATGCTCATTTTTTCGGATTTCACCTTTAATGTTCATTTTTAACCGCTTAAAAAAATCCGATGTATTGAATTCTTATGTATTTTAATGCAAACAAATTAACATGCTATTAGCGACATCGATTAAGAGTTTGGTTCATCTTTAATTTGGATTAAGTTTGAATGTAAAGATATCAGTTTGTGCTCAAACCTTGAGCCAAAGATGAGCTCTACAGGTGAAGGTCTAAGCCTAAGTTTTTTTCTTTTCCTATTATTAAAATATGAAAACCATTTTAAAAGATATCCCACATACATGATATGTTTGTTTACATGCGGTACGATAAACTCTAACCATCACCCACTCTCACCTTTCAAAAAGTCTACCTGTCCCGAATTCGGGACAGGTAGCAGGGCTCCTCACCTTTACCTCGATTGCTTGAGAAAAACAAGAGAGGGAAAGCAGTCTCCAGCCGCCACCCAAAAGAAAGTTCACCAGTTGTCACCTTGTTTTATTTATACTTTATAAAATTGAAGTAAAAAAGTGGTAAAGTAAAATCAAGACAAAAGGTAATTATTTTACCGCACTCTCTTACTTTATTTTGCCTCATATGAAATAACCACGGACATTACTTTACCATATAATTTATCTCATTTTTGTCAATGAAAATATGATATTTACTTCACTTTTACTACAAATGATGTACTAAAGAAAATTTTTGAAAAATGACATAATGGCCTTTTGTCATTTCCAAAAAAAAAAAAAAAAAAAAAAAATCCATGAAGAGGACTTGATTGAAAGAATTTTGAAAAAAAAATTATACTTTTTTGATATATTCAAAATTTCTTGTTTTTTTTAAAAATGAGTCCGGATCCCCTATTTCGTTAAAACAAGGGGAGCCTGTTTCGACCAAACCCTACGCACCACGTGGCACATTTGCCACCTTAACTTTGAGCCTCTCCTGGAATGAATAAAAGAAAATGGCCGGGTCTTTCTTGCAAATTTAAAAAAAAAATTAGTCTCCTCCAACCCGTAGTGACCCTCCTGCGATTTCTGCAAAGCAAAACCTAGAGCAAAATTCGGACCAATGGTCCGGATTCTCTGTCTATCACCTTCTCCGATCAATCCTTTGCAAATAGAGACCAAAAAGGAAAATCCGGTCTTCTTTGCAATAGGCCTTCTTCTCCGTCAACGATGATCAGCCTTCAACAGGGCCCTATGATAAGTACATAAAATTGTATATTTAATTCATTATTCATATAAATTTATGGACATAATTAAAAAAAATGCATTCAATTAATTGATTTTCACAAAATCATGCAATTGGACTCTCATGGTTGAATTTAAGTAAAAATCAGTAAAAATTTCATAAAAAATGCATGTCTTTGTGAAATTAAAATTTTCTGCATTATTGGGCCCCCATGCATAACGTCATTCCTTTCGATGAAAATTATTATTTCTGAATTAGTTTTAGTTATTTTATAGAAATTCAGAAATTAGGGCCCGTAAGAAGAAACAAATTAAGAGAGAAATCAAAGAGAAGAAAAAATTGTAGAAGACCCACCATGGGACCCACCCACACTAGGTGCAAATCCTAAGGTAGGGATGAGCCATGGTAGGCCCACTCTCATGTGCAAAATTCAGATTTATAAGTCTCTTGAAGATAATTTTCAGATTTGTTGGTCATGTGATGAGGTCTGATTTTTAGATTGGTGGGACCATTATGGATAAAATCCAATGGAAATTAATGAGGTGTCCAGTCTATTCTCTATCAAATGTTGCTTACATGTCATGATGGAGGGCAACATTAAAAGCTAAGAGAGATCAGATTGGTGGGACCATTATGGATAAAATCCAATGGAAATTAATGAGGTGTCCAGTCTATTCTCTATCAAATGTTGCTTACATGTCATGATGGAGGGGCAACATTAAATTCTAAGAGAGATCAGATTGGTGGGACCATTATGGATAAAATCCAATGGAAATTAATGAGGTGTCATGTCTATTCCCTATCAAATGTTGCTTACATATCATGATGGAGGGGCAACATTAAAAGATAAGAGAAAAAGGAAAAAAAAAAAAAAAAAGCCAAAGGGAGAGATGCACGTCAAAAGCCATCTCCATTCAAAGAGTTGCACGCCCAATAAGGGGCCCACCCCATTCCAAGTTGCAACAATTCAAATTTTCAGATTTAAATGTTTTTCTCTTTGGATCAAGTGGAGCCCAGATTAAGAAAGTTTCAAGTTATATGAAGAATTCTAAATGTCAGAGTCTCGCCAACCAAGTAACTGATCAGTTTAAATTCATGTTTGAAAAAGCCCAAATTCTTCTTCAAAGTTTTTAGAAATTATCTACAATGGGATCCAAATTAACTAGGCTTTCTAAGATTTAAAAATATTCAAATCTTGAAATTGTCCAAGGGTTGGACATCTCTCTCTCACTTAGGGTTGTCAATTGTGTATGTGCTAATGAATTCGGGTTGCGGGTTAACAAATTCGTGTTATAATCACCTCAACCGGTACTTGAGCCATTAAATAAACGTGTCCAAAAATCAAACACGACCAGTTTATTTAACGGGTTACACGACACGACACGACACAATTATCCCGTTAAATAACTTTGTCCATTTTGGACCATGTTAATTAACATACACTCTTTTGCTAATGAAAGAAGAGTGAAGGAGCTAGAAAATGATGTGGTAGTTCAATGGGGCGTAGGATTCTACATGTACGATCAGCACCGTTGATTACAATAAGCTGGAAATCACAAGGAGAAATGATTCCACGCTCCTATACTTCGACCAAGACAGAGAGATTGAGTTGCAGAGTGGTGGTACATGCATGCTGAAAATCTGAGTCTTTTAAAACAAAGTCCCTGTATGGTGTTTCAAAGTTTTGTTTCTAAATTTTACCACAGTAATTTTTTATGACTCTTAAATTTAGGGTTCGGATAATCCAACTGGGAGGGTTCATTTAACCCACCGACCCCTCCAAAAAAAAAAAAAAAAAAAAATCATCCCCTACAAAATTACATAGAAAGCTGGATAACTATTTCAACCCCTTGTGAAACTCCACGCATTGTCATCATGAATTGCAATTCACCCTAATTTAACATTCATTTAGCTCTGTGCTCACTATTGAACTAAACTCCTGGGCAAAATTGTAACTCAATAAGCTGATAAAATTTGAGCCTCTTAATTAACGGGTTAGGACGATCCAACTGGGTTCATTTTTCTTCTTGCCCAAATAAACTACGTTGAGTTGAGACCTTTTCAATCACTTTATGAGGCAAATTTAATCATACAAGCAACAGGACACAAGAGTTTCATCCCAATCCACCATAAGGTGGGGGACCTCTCCTTCTAGATTTCATGTACAGGCGTGCGGTGAAGATACCAATTCATTTTCCCCGCATCCCGTTGATCAAAACAGGATTGATTATCTATAATCAGTAGCAGACCCAGGATTTTCGTTTGAGGGCTGCGAAACGATGGCAATTGAAAAAGTCCAAAAATATTATTTTCTGATACTTTCTTCGATGTCTTCGAATTTCTGTACAACAGTCGCCATCGTCACCATTGCTGGATGGACCTGGACCTGGGTGCGATGTGGAGAGGAAGAAGGGTTGGAGAGATCAGAGATACATGGGTTTTCAATCGATGGGTTTTGGGGTGCGATGTGGAGAGGGAGAAGGGTTGGAAAGATCAGAGATTGGAGATACCAGAGTTTTCAATTGGGTTTTGGGGGAACTGAGCGTTTGTCGTTTTGATGTGGGTGGGTCATGGGTGCATTTGATCTATGGGCTTTAAATGGGGGTGCAAGACCCATTTTTAAATGGGATAGGGGTGTATGACCCATCTCTATGTAATATGATTTTCAAAATTCATAGGGTGCACACCCATCTCTATGTAATATGATTTTCAAAATTCACCGGGTGCAAGTGCACCCAGGTGAATACACATCAGTCCGCCACTGGTTGCAAGTAGCGGTGGTATTTATTGTGTTTGGTTTAAGGGGATGGAACTATGATGGAGAAAAGGGTTGAAGTGGTGGTTGGTGTTTGATGTATGAAGATGGAGATTTGGAGTTGATGAGGACGATGAAGTTGTTTGCGGTTGGCGGTGGGCAAGTTGCAATGTCCTAGAGTGGAGTTGCAATTGTAGATGGTGAAGATGGGTGCTGGCCGTTTGCAAGTCGATTCAACTGTTCAAGTATGGTGATGATGAGAAAGTTGGATGAGGACGAGAAAGAGGGATGGATGAGGAAGATGGTTCAGTTGTGGTGATAGAGAAGGGTGAAGATGGCAAATTCGGGATGGAGTTGGGAAGAAGATGAGAATGGAGATGAAAGACGAGGTGGGGGTTGTCTTCTGTGAATGAGTGGCGAGTTGTGGTTGTTTGTTAGTGGGGATATCTCCCAACATTTCCATCCTCAACCTCAATTAGAGCATCCAGCATTTATTTCTCCACTTGATGCACATTTGTTCGCAAACTAAATTCAAGTAGAATCTAAGAAAAATGAAAGCAGATAACCCACAAAAATTGAAGAAAATGAACAAAAAGATAAAGAGAAGATGAAATGCAGTTGGAAATTCGAGGCTTCGTGATGTTCTTAATTATTTAGATAGTTGGCGATATCGTCAACCTAACTGACGATATCGTCAGCTGAATTGGTGATATCATCTTTTGAGTTGGCGATATCGTCAATTGGGGTATTTTTGTAAAAAAAAATATATACGGACAACCAATCCGTAGTTTCATTTTTTTTTTTTCATAAAACTGTCTAATTAGACTATAAGCTTAATTATTTCGTAAAAATCTCTAAAAAAAAAAAAAACAGAAGAAGAGAGATCAAATAAAAGACCGACGGTTTTTTTTTAACATGTAATGAAATGAGAATGCAGCTCTTTGACGTTTTTGTTTGTTGTTTTTGTGGTTTTTTTTTTTTTTTTTTTTTTTTTTTTTTTTTTTTTTTTTTTTTTAAGATGGCTTTTGGATCTTTAGTGTGATATAAAAGTAACTTTTTTGACTTTTTTTTTAGTAAAAATAGATTTGTTGTTGGAAACATGATACTTTTTTATTTGACTCTTTTTCTTGAAATAACCCATCACCTCACTTCACTAGTAAAGTGCATTTACCAAACAAAAGCTTATCATTTTTTCCCAAAAACCCTGTGAATCTAAATGCTTGAGGCATCCTAGTTGTCACAACTTTCCGACAAGTCTCCATCCATATGTCCAACAATCACCCAAAAATTCAAATTTATAAACGCGGGCAACAAAATTTAAAAATATATATTTGAATGGAATGGTAAATGTTGAAATCTCACTTCAGTCAAATCACCATTGATTCATAATCGATAAGAAAAGGTGATTTACGCTTAGGGCAATTTTGATAAAAAGAAAAAAAATCTAACTTAATGGTTTAGAGCTTCTTTACAAATTAGGGTGTTTGGTAAACTTGTAATTTTATTTTTTATTTTATTAGAAATAAAATATCGGGCTCTAAACAATACGTTGAGTAGAGCTACTTTAATGAGTAGAGCTTTCTCATCTGAAGTGGAAGGGGGTGGACAACGCAAAATTTATATGTGTTTTAGATAAAAATGACGTCATAAAATCCTCAAAATGATGTGAGGATGGGTCCTACATATATAAATTCTAAAAGTTGGGTTCCAACCACTGCAATTCCTAAGATAAGTCCCATGTTACCATCACAAAAGTAGCCTACTTTGCCTAAAGGTCGGTTCACATTATAATTCTCACGATGGTCTTACATTATAATTTCTACAAAGGTAGGCCCCATGATCCAATTCTTGGAGGCGAATCCCACCTAATTTCTATAAGTAGGTCCATGTTCAACAATTCATATGTAACTAACATAAAGCCCAAATTGACTGATAAATTAATATAAATATCTGAATTCAATATTAGTTTCTAAAAACTACATGGAGTGAGTCGATAAAATCCATTTGCGTAATTACAAAATATAAATTCACATTATAACATAATCACTTAAAGATTACAAATTTAGCACTAACGTGTCGTGAACACAAGTTTTTAATAAAGAAAGTTGTACGGGGCAATGGGCTAGGGTTTTAGATGGCGTCTAGCCATTTGCCTAGACTAAGATGTTCAAATTTTAATCGGTTTCATGTTTAGAACTAGCAAAGAATGTCCGTGCTCAAGCAAACGACACAAAATTTGTAGTGTGAAAAAGAGTGAGTCAGGCCATAACAATACATAAGATCAATAACATCAATAATAGAAGGCCAGAGGAGATACAAACATTCAGCATGCTAAAAACTACTCAAAAGGTCTTATATTTTCATTTTATAGTAAAACAACAGACATTGTAAAGATGGATTATGAATCATCGAAGCTTGCAGAAACCAAAGGCAGCACCCAAGACTCCTTAAAAACAAAATAGAGAACTTTAGTATGTTGATTATAGGAAGTACAATACGGCAGTTAGTTACATGAACATCTACCCTATTGAAAGCTTTTATGTAAGGTAGATTTTTTTTTTTTTTTGGCTTAAGATGTAAGGTAGAATTGTTAAGTGCAGTAAAGCAATTACCCAACTTTATCCAAGAAACTAGAAGTACCTAAATATGCCCCCTTTAGATTTTCAGTTGGTACAAGTGGGCCAACCTCTCAGTGATGAAATCATCTAAACAGTTAATATGATGAGACCACGTGGATGGTTATGCATAGAGAATAAAGCAAAGCAGGATGTGATATCATAACCTTGAGTCTCCCACAACTTTGGCAGAAAATCCAAAGATACTATGCTTCTCAGAGGATTTAAACTCCAATGATTTTCAAGTCCAGAAGGGATCTAAGTGACTTGATTGCTTCAAATGTTGGATTTACAACAAGATGCATAGAATAATGTGATTGAATCTTTCTTACAATTTTCTCCTCTTTTTTTTTTCCCGCCTGAAATGCAAATGTATGTTAAGAAGATAGGAAAGAGCAAAGACTGAATATTTCTTACATCAATATAACATGCATGAATTACGGCTCAGATGCAACACCTAAAGTCCAAAAGGAAAAGAGAAGGGTATGGGGAATTAGAATGACTTTTCATTAGAGCATAGACAGATTATATAAAAAGACCTCCGTAGCTTTATAAGTATTAGCATGATTGTAAGAATTAGAACAACAGCACAATTATATGAAAAATATTTTACAGTCTTGCACATGATGTTAGTTAGGGGCAAGTGCCGGAGGCCTTCACTAATTCTAGTATTGATTAAGATACAAGTGGTTTCTCTATCTGTTGACATCAATTATGCTCCGTTCATGAAGTTCAATAAGAAAAGGTCGCTTAAGCAAACCCTCTTATTGCCTTCTCCACATATTACTTTAAATTTAAAAAAAAAAATGTATAAAGTGGACAAATAAAAGGAACCAGCATAGTTTCACTTAGCAATAATTAAAGAATTAAGTTTGGGAAATTCTCAAAAACTCCCCCATTTCAAAATGGGAGTTTCTGCCCCTATCTATTAGCCAATGATTTAAGAGAATCTATAAAATATCCACAGTTTTAGGAGAATATTTAGGAGAGATAATAGATAAGTATACCATTAATGACACGTGTTATACTTGCATTGGCTAAAAGATGAGCCTTTTTTTTTTTTGGGGGATTTTGGGCGGAGGTCCCTCATCATTCCATTTTAAAGGCAAAGGTCCACGAATTCTTTTCGTAACGGCGGCAGTCCTTTCTTGAAAATGACACGGTGATAAAGACCGAAATGCCCCTGTTCTCTTCATAAAAAAGGCACCGCCTAAAACCGCTCAAAACCATTTCAGAGAACCAAAACTCACGCTCAACTGAATCGCAGAGGCAAAAGACGATACCGAATCAAACTACAAACCCTAGAAGAAATCTCAACCAATCGACTACAACCATCATCTAAATCGTCTGCACTTTAAGGTTAGAAAAACTGCTTCTTCCATTCCTAAATAGAAGATGTACGATACAATTTCTTCTGAACAACACTAAAAACCTAATTTCATTACGTTCTGATATGATTTTATCTGCTCTTTATGTTTAAATCTATGTAGACAATGGCTAGAACAAAGTCCTCGCTTTCCTCAAGCCAAGGGAAAACGTTAGCGAAAGTGCAACCAAAGAAAGAGCAAGGTCATTCAGGAAACAGATAGGGTTTTCTAAGCTTTACATCATTTTATCTGACTTTCAAATCTATCGAACAAAAAAGACTTTAAATCAGTTTATTTCTTTCAAACTCGGTCTACATTCACATAAATTTACTTGTTCTAGACTCAGATAAATTTATCTGAGCTTTCACAGAGGTTATGATAAGTTTTCTGAAAACTCAGACAAATTTATCTGAGCTTTGTCAGATGTTAACATAAGTTTTCTGAAAACTCTTATAAATTTCCTGTTTTTCTGACTTTGAAGTTAATTTATCTGCTCGAATAAATTTGAGTTGGTCCAGACTCAGATAAATTTGTTCATAGATCGGAAATGGTGTTCAAGAATCAAACAAATTTATCTGAGCTTTGCCAGAGGTTATGTTAAGTTTTTTGAAAACTTAGACAAATTTATCTGAGTTTTTTGACTTTGAAGTTAATTTATCTCCTTAGATAAATTTGAGTTGGTCCAGACTCAGATAAATTTGTTCACAGCTCGAAAATATTGTTCAAGACTCAGACAAATTTGTCTGACTTTTGCCAGATGTTATGATAAGTTTTCTGAAAAACTCAGATAAATTTCCTGTTTTTCTGAGTTTGAAGTTAATTTATCTGCTTATATAAATTTCTCTTGGTCCAGACACAGATAAATTTGTTCACAGCTCGGAAATAGTGTTCAAGACTCGGACAAATTTGTTTGAGTTTTTACCAGAGGTTTACATAAGTTTTCTGAAAACTCAGACAAATCTATTGTTTGTCTCAGTTTGAAGTTAATTTATCCAAGATTTCATATATGTTATCTAATTTGGCATGAAGTTATCTGACTACAGACTAAAGTTATCTCTGTATTTATATGAATTTATCTGTCTTTTATGTTAATTAATCTCTGCTTGCTGTCAAGTAATCACAGTGTGACTTCAATTTATCTGAATTTGAGAATAATTTATCTAAGCTTGTTGTACATATATATTAATTGATCTGCACCTTTTTTTTAACTTTGATGTGAGTTTATATGAATTTATCTGTGTTTGAAATGATACCCAGTTCAAAAAAAAAAAAAAAAAAAAAGGAGGTTATGTACCATCTATATGGATGTTTTCTGCATTTGATGTAAAATTATCTGAATAAATTATATTTGATTTGAATAGATTTCGATTGGTTTATATGATTCTGGTATGAAATTATCTATGTATATTGTGAATTTATCTGACTTTGTTATGGTTTTATCTAACTCTACTTATGGACTGGGATGAGTTACATATTATTTTATCTGAGTTGTACATGTACACGAACAGCTGAGAGCAAACAAATTACAAGGAAGTACACAAAAAGGAGGAATCAGGCAAAGCCACATTGGCAATTTAGATCAAATATGGTATCAGTAGTTAAACTGTTTCACAGCATCAAAAGAAGGGTAACCATTGCGCATAAAGTTGAGCTGAAGAAGACACCTTTCTGGTTTCTAATAAATTCCATATTGAATCAAAAAATTACGGAGAGTAAATGCAGAAAATATGATAAAGATATCATGCAAATTCTAGACACATACAACAGCGCGGAAGGAAAATTCAAACTTGGAAGCCAGTATGTGTCATTCACATCAGAAGACATCTCTCTAATATTTGGAATACCGCATGGATCAAGGACCTTAGATTTGAAATATGCAAAGAAGAAACAATCAGAATTCATAACAAGAAGATTCTCAAACATTACAAGAGTATCAGCTCCAAAAATAAAGGAACAATTAGATCTTGCACTCAATGGAGCAACTGAAGTTGATGTGGCTGATGTGTCCAGGATAATATGCTTGTACATCCTTGTGACATTATTTTTTTCAACACATGGCAATTCAATAGGATGGCCATACGTCAGTTATGTTGAGAATTATGAGGAAATGAAAGATTATGCATGGACAGATGAGATAACAAAGTTTCTCATGCAATCAATTCACACAAGGAATGACGGTTCAGATAAAGTAATTGGCTGTCTAATTGCATTACCGGTAAGATAAAAAAAACAGCCTTTTTTACATCTGAAATTTTACAACTTACCAATAAATTTGTATGATAAGCTTGACTATGTTATTCTGTCTCAATTGAAACAGTATTGGTTATGTGAACACACATCGTTGTTGGAGCCGATCAAACCTAGTGAATTCCCCAGAATGATAAAGTGGGATCTCAAGAGCTTAAACAACATATTCCAGAAAAATCCACTGAATACATTACATACTAAACAGGTAATTTTATCTGAATTGAACATTAATGATGTTAATTAATATATTGGTAAGTTGTCTGAATTTTTCTGAACAGGTAATATATATAAGAGATAGCATAGATACATTTATCTGAATTTTTTATGCCTTGTTGTTATTAATAAATAGTGTCTCACACTTCAGGTAATCATTGGTAAATTGGAGAGAACACTGCATGAAGAAAAATGCTTCCTGATGTATGTGAATAGGAGCGGCGCTGATAATAATCAAACAACTAATGAGGAAGATGAAACAATCAACAAAGAAATTGTTGAAGGAGTAGAAGGACACATGCAGTATAATGTTGACCTTATAGATGATGTTGAGAATAATAAATCCATTGAACAATCAAAATCAAAGGAACATGAGCCCGGCCAATTTCAACTGGCCCAAACAACAGAAACATTGTCAATATCTGAATTAGAAGAACAAAGAGAGAATGAACAGCAAGAAGAAACAGATGGGACTGAAAAAAGAATTGAATTTCTTACATTTCCTTCAGAGTTGGAACAATATGAACAAACAAAGCAACAAACAGATACAGTTGTAGATAATGTCATAAGTGACGTAATTGGAAGCACAAGTGGTGAATCATTGATTGGAATAACACCAACAAAGCTAGCTGAATTTGAAGGAGACAACATCAAGAAAATGTCTGAGAAAAGTCAACCACCTACAACAATGGAAAACACAGAACTCAAAGAAGTAATTGAAGAAAGAGAAAGGGCAATTTCGCTTTCATCAGCTGAACAGAGAGAAACAAGACTCCCAAGCTCAGCTTGACAAAATCATGATAGAATTGAATACATCAAAAGAAGAAAATTGTCATCTACAGATTGAAAGCATGGAATTGGGAAGAAGGCTAAACATCCTGACCAAAGAAAGAGATGATCTGGTTTCATTAAATGAGAAGGTCAAGAGTGAAAATGCTCAGCTAGAAAAAGAGAACAATGACCTGAAAAGCAAAATTGAAAATTCATCTCTTGTGGTCAGCTCCCTTCAAGAACAGCTAAAGCAATTACAGCAGCTATCGGAGCGAAATTCTTCAAGAGCTGCACATGCAGAAGAGGAATTAAAAGAACTGAAATATAAACTTGCAATAGCTGACGCATCAAATTTTGAGTTAGAAAGCATGTTAAATGAAGCTAAACTTCTTCATGCAGGCACAGAGATAAATTTGGTTGAAAAGAGTTTCGAAAAAATTTATCATCCAACAACAAAACAAATAATGGAAGAGCAGCCTCCACAACCAACAAACAAAAGTAAAATTGAAAAGGTATTTCTGACTTTTCAAATGAATTTATCTGAATCTTAAATAATTTTTTATATGTCTGATAATATTTTTTTTTTAATTTTCATATGAATTTATCTGAGATTGATACGAATTTGTGGCTCATATTTAAATTTATCTGAGTTTGGTAATCAATTTATCTGAATTTTCTATGAACTTTTGGGTGTGTTTCATAAAAATTTGTCTGACTATTATATGATTGCACTTCAATCCTATATTTAAATGGAGCATTACATATTACTAGATGGTACAGGTTAAAAAGGTGCCAGAACAATCATCAATGGTGAAAAGAGTAAAGAAGCGACGAGAAGCAGCTTCAAGCAATATTCCAAAGCCAGAACAGAGAAATACTAAGAAGCAAAAGAATGTAGCAAAAGGTAAAATGGTTGCTCAGTCAGATGACTTTATTGACATAAAAGAGCAAATGAAGCTCAAAGCTACCAGTAAATCAGAGAAGAAGAAACCATTTAAGCTCCCCAAAAACTCAATAACCAAACTCTTGAATGAAGCTGACAAGAAGAAGTTAAAGCTCATATATGACACAGAAGGATATAAGTAAGTTGAGACATCATTTATTACTCTGGAATTTCGACAATTAAACAAACTAATAACATTTTCACATAATCAATTGCAGCGCAACGGTTTGGGGGGGAGAAAGTGAAAACAATGTGTTGTATGAAGACATAATTGCACTCCTATCTGGTGCTGATATATCAAGCAGTGTAAGTAACCTACTACAACAATATCATGTATTTATTGAATGCTTAGATAATATTGCAGTTTTTCTGAGCTTGCTGTTAATTTAACTGCTTGGATAAATTTGTGTTGCTCCAGACTCAGATAAGTTGTTCAAAAGTCAGATAAATTTGTCTGAGTTTTGCAAGAAGTTAAGATAAGTTTGAGAAAAATCAGATAAATTTGTTGTTTTTCTGAGCTTGCTACAAATTTATCTGAGTTTTTGTATATGTTATCTAATTTTGGCATGAAGTTATCTGACTTTAAATTAAAGTTATCTATGTATCTGCAATCCATCAGGTTATCGATTGCTATACACAGATGCTGTACAACGAGCAAACAGACCTTGAAAATGATCTCAAGAAACTCGGAAAGGAGGACTGGATGAGGACGACAAATCATATTTCATCAGTAGCCTTTGCTGGGTAACACAAATAACTATTTTGCCATGTCTCCAATGGATTTCATTAGATGACATTAATACTCTTAAATTCTATATTTATACAGACAATGCTCACTGCTGAAAACAAAAATATGAGAGAAACCATCCTCAATCATCAGATCTCACCATATAAAATGCAGAATCATAGATACGTCCACTTTCCAATGAACTCTAATGGAAAGAACAAAGATGCAACACCATTCCATTGGACTCTGTTACTACTTGATCGAAAACAAGGACAGTGGATGCACTACAACTCCATGAGGCCAAGGGAGAAAAATGCAATTGATCACTACTTCAAAGATGCTCAAATGCTGGTACATGTCATTCACTTTAACTTCCTTTAAATCATGGTTGACACAAGTTAATATATGCGTGGCTAATGAATCTGATTTGATCACAGAAACAGTATGTAGAAAATTATAACTATGTCAACATTGAGGAAACACAGCCATATAACGAGCCATTGATCAGCATGGAAGGAGCACCACAGCAGAAACAGGGATCGTAAGTATTGTAGCAGGAACCCAGATTATACAAATAAAACCATAGACAACCAAATAATATGAATAGCTGACAACACCATGTCACATTGCAGGCTTGATTGTGGCATCATCGTGTGCTACCTCATGACTCAAATCTCTCGTTGCAAACCAGTTGACAAGCACTTGACACAAAGCGTAATCGACAGTTTTAGAGCAGAATTAGCAGTCAAGTTCTTGCATAACGAGCCCCGCAGCTGGACAAAAGCAGACTTTGAAGCCAAAAAGTTTGCATCCTATAAGGAAGACTGACAAGACAAACATCATGGATTTTTTTTTTTTGTCACATTGATAACTGTAAGAAGTTGGAAGCAGCATTAAAGGAACACTGACAAACAACAATGGTTTTTTCTTTGTTTTTTGGTTCACATCGAAAAATGACGATGTTGGAAGGAAAACTGACAAACAAGAAGCAGGGGGATCTTTTTTGTTTTTTGGATACAAATGTAATATGTTAGAAAGACGTTTGTAAATGTAAATACGCTTATCAATTACAGAATTGAATTCATTTTCTCACATGTTGTCATTGCTTTATCTTTGTTATGGATTCAGATTACATACGTGTAGCTGGAATTTTCATATAGCTAAATCTATCTGTCTTTTCAAAGAAACTCAGATATCTTTATCTGAGTTCAAATAAAAATCAGTGAAATTTATCTGAGTTTTAAATGAAAGTTTGATAAATTTATCTGCTATTGTATTGTAAGTAGACTAAAATCCATTACAAAAAAGGAAAGATAACATCAATATTTCGAACCAACACTGATACTTTGCAATTTTATTCAATAGAAAAAGATCCAAATTGATCTGTATACATGTCGACAATCACATTATCATCCCAAAATTACAAAAAATGACAAATTCAACCTAATGTCAATGGCAACTCAATAGGCTCCTTGCAGGACTTTTTATTATGACTCCCAATCTTCCCACATCGTCCGCATTTTATCTGCCTCGTCATCTCACCTCTTGACAAGATCCTCTTCTTTTTTGGCCTTCCAGGTTGACGCCTCATCACAGGGGGCTGAATCACAGATTCTGCAATCGTTGTCTCTGGTTTTCCTACAGTTGGAATGGGAATTATAGATTCAGAGTATGCATCACTGTATGTCTCTATGTGAAAATGCTGATCCACATAAAGGTTGAGATCCTTTCCACTCTTTTGAATAGCAGCACATGCATGGGCACACGGGAAACCATTAATCTGCCACTGATAACAGGAACATATGCGATTGCAAATATCAACAGTGACCGACGGGTATGAATGAACATCAAAAACAGAGTCACTTGACCGCCGAACAATCCACGGCCTACCAACCTTAATAGAAGCCTCCAACCTCTTATCCACGCCAGGACAAATGACTCCCTTCCATAACCTAGACATCTCCCTCCTATTGGTCATCTGCTCCATTATCTGAACCCTTATCATGTCAACCAACTTTGTAATTGGTAGGTGTCGTGCTTCTCTAATCCAAGAGTTGAAAGACTCTGAAGCATTCGAACACATCTCACCATACCGATGACCCTTAAAATAAGCATTGCTCCACCTAGCATGAGAGAGTCCAGACATAAATCTGTCCACGTTCGAACCACCTTCATGTCTAAATGCCTGTAGCTTCGCATGGAATAAAGGTACAGTAGGGGCATAGGCACATTCACGTAGCAACAAAACCATCCTTTCTCTAAATTCATTTGTATACCCTCCTGAGAACTTATCTCTCAAATTTGCTTTCAAATGTTGTAGGCAGAAAGCATGATGAGCAAATGGAAAAACATGTGCAACACCATCCACAAGACCAGGATTCCTATTAGAAACAAAGGTCAAAGAGCGGTCATATCCAACTACTTTCCTCAAGTTTAGCAAGAACCATTTCCAATTATCCTCAGTCTCTGAGTCCACCACGGCAAAAGCAAGCGGAAACAGACCTACCACATTCATGAAATCATTTATTATCAATTAAGCAGCAAGGTTAAGTAAACACTGAAATAGAAATAGATAGTATCAACATTATTAAAAAATAAATAAAAATCTGCAACATCACACTTTACCTTGATTACCATCCTTCCCTGTTGCTGCCAACAAATTTCCCTTGTACCTACCTTTCAAAAATGTCCCATCTAAAAACAACAGCGGACGAACATAATTAAATCCACGAATCATCGCATTGAATGAAACAAACAAACGCTTGAAGCACATTGTGGATTCATCGTAATCTAATACAAACAGACTGCCTGGATTTGTCTCCATAGCAACATTAATGTACCAACGAAGATGGTCAAAAGAAAGTGATGCATCACCATACAACTTATTCTTGGCCCTTTCAACCCCCCACCATGCATGATGGTATGTAATGGTCAGCCCATAATTTGCATGGAAATAATGCACAACATCAATGGGTCTGGTCAGTGGCTTCTCTCGAATATGATCAATCATTAAATCAGCAACAATCTCAGAGCTAATCCGACTACTCTTAGATGTACGAACTGCTGCTCCACAAGTATGCTCATAGTCAAATGACCTTACAAAAAAAAAACCAGTAGACTTTTCAAGTGATGCATGAATACGCCACATGCAATCTTGGGTTTTACGACGAGAGCATATAGCTGTGATCCTTAGTTTGTCATTCTTGACATACACAAACTCAAACCCAACCTCAATCGAATATTTGCACAGCACATTCCTAAATTCAGAAGCCCCACCCTCAAACCTCTGTCCAACATGACTGATACCATTCACCCAATCCGAAGAAAAAAGAAACTTCTCCCTGTGTGAACAAAATTGTGGAAGCAAATCTGTCTCTACATCTGTAGCCTCATACTCAACTACTGCCATTCCGTCTTCACAATCCAAATTATCCTCATTGTCCTCATTACCATATTCAGATAATTTTGATACAAAGACATCAACTCGATCCAATCCCAATGAAATTGCCAACATAGACAAGTTCAACAAGTCTCTGTCATTGTCAAGCATACACTTCGGGTGCCCAGGCAATGCATATGTGAAACAGACATTATTGGGCAACAAAGTCTTCCATTTGCAACAAATTTGTTTAACCAAATCATCCATTCTCATACTATCAGTGAAAATAACAACATTAGTAAACATACCAAACTTGCAAAGAAGCATAATCGGTTTTGCCATTTTAGACACTGCATACAAAAAACAAAGATAAAATAAAAACACGTCAACATTTGTAACTGAAGTACTCTATTACTATCACATGACTCTGTGTCACTTTCGCGTCATTTTATCTGTATTTGATATGAATTTATCTGATACGAATTTATCTAACACAGATGAATTTATCTAATTTTGACATGAATTTATCTGTTTATAGAAACTGCTAATAAAGTGAATTTATCAAACTTTTTCATCATTTTATCTGTATTTGATTTGAAGTTACCTAATACAAATTTATCTAATCTAATACATATAAATTTAGCCAATTTTGATATGATTTTATCTGATTACAGAATTGATGAAAATGCATTTGAAGTGAATCTATATCACTTTTGCATCAATTTATCTGAATTTGGTCTTACTTTAACTGTAATTGGTATCAATTCATCAGAGTTTGATTCCATTCACATCTACAACGAACTACTAATAATGTAAGAAGAAATCATTCCAGATCTTCTTAAACTAAAATAGATCAAAACATTCATTCTTACCTCAAGAAATTAACTGAGATGATAAAATCCGAATCTGCTTCTATTCAGAAGAATAAATACTTTCAGAAAGCAAGATTAAAAGAAGTATTTACACTAAAATTCAAATCAAAACATTAATCCATACCTCAAGAATTTCATTGATGTGATGAATTCTGAGTTTGATGTGAATCAGATCTATAAACTCAGATTCAGAAGAACTGTGCTTTCTAGCAACGAGAAAACAAGAAGAAGAAGAAGAAGAAGAAGAAGAAGAAAAGGGATCCTCACGCACTACAAACGACCTACTCTAGAGACCGATAAACTCTATGCCAACTTCAATCAGTTCTCAATGCCTCCAATTCAAGATTTGAAATTTGATCCAAAATGATGAGCTCAAGCTATAAACCAGGATGAGATTGCATGACAACTATACAAACAGTTAGAAGGGCAAATCAGTCATAAAAAAGTATGACGTGTCACGATTGGGACCTCCACCCCAGTTATTCCAATGCGCAAGGGACCTTAGGCATTAAAGAATTGTACGCTGGACTAGAGACTTTATAGCCCAATAATCAGGGATGTATCGCTAATTTCCCCTTTTTTTTTTTAGTGAAAAACGCCTGGGGGGTTTTGTAGTGCAACTCATTAAGTTTTTAACAACTATGGGCAATTGGCAAAGGAGATAAGAACACCATTTTATCTTTCTTTTTTTTTTTTTTGAAAAAAAGATAAATGTGTAATTTTCAGTCATGTCCAAATCGCAAAGCTGCTAAGTCATATTTAGAAAAAAAGATGAATATTTGGATCTTCAACAGTAGAAGAAAAATAGATAACATATTCAACCAAATAACTTGGACTTGTAAAAAAAAAGCTTCAATTAATCTTTTATATATATATATATATATTAGGAAACTCATGTTCCCTTTATAAAATCGCAATTAGAAGGATAATACATCCAAGGGCTTAAACTCTTCCAGTGGATATGAAGAAATAATTAGGCACATATAATTGCCCCACCCAAAATTCTTTATTTAAATCCTATAAAACGAAAACCATTTTAACACTTTTTTTATTGACAGTGATAAGAAAAGCCAAGAAGAATCTGTCATATATTGGGTCAGTATGTACAAACTGAACAAATAGTATGTCTAATGTTACTGCCGGGTGCCTAAAATACTCAGGGCATATTTATGTGGCATCTACAGAATATCCTCTAAATTGATTCCTTTGTTTTTCCAACCATAAGCAAAAATAGAAGCACCGATCAGGCTGCAAATTCACGTAAAGAAAATCCAGTCGGGAAAGCCAACACCATGGGCTTCAGCTTACATTATAGGTATAGACGGATGGTTCCATTCTTGGGCGGACCTACATACTAAATACCTAGGGATACCCCAGGTAAATTTTAAAAATGCTATAGATTTGAATGGGCCTTAACGACTCCCATATGTATGTAATAAATAATTGCCCAACTCAAAACCATGTTATCGCCCCCACATCACAAAACCTTATTTAAAACGCATCTTCTTTTTTGAAATCTTTCTGTAAAGAGTACTAAATCCTTTTCACGCCTTGACATCTTCCTCCAAAGAGTACTAAATCATTTTCACGCCTCGTCGCCAGTCCTCTCATGGTTAGTTTCTTTCTCTCACCAAATAATTTTAAATAAAACAATTTGGCTCCCTCCTTAGATCTAGTATAATTTTAATCACTTAATACCTAAATCTGAATCCTTAATCTCCAAATCATAATTTCAATCGCCAAATCTTAATTTAAACCTTAAACCCTAAATCACCAAATCTGAGAATATGTATAGATCTGAAGATGACCAAATCACCATTGGGCGTACTCTAATCCTCAACTCATACATAAATCGGATATTAGGGCTAACTTGAGTTACATTTAACTGGTAATTTTTCTTCTTTGTCATGAACCTACAACCAACTATAGAGAATTATTTTTATAGCCAGCAGGCAACCACATTTTTTTAAGATCCAAATAGAATCCTTTGGAAATCCAAATTGGGTAATTATCATTTTAAATCCTTATCCTATCTAATCATTAAAAAAACAAATAAAATAAAACTAAAATAAAAATAAAATCATTATCCTACCTAACTGGGACTGGCTCTGTGAGTGTAGTTCACAACCATCACCACACAACCTAATGAGCTTTGTGTCTTTTGGCATCCCTTTCCAACCCATCTCATCAACACATCGGAAGATGGATTAGCCACGTTTATAGATAAGAAGTACAACACATCTGCACACCGAAATTCTCGGATAGTAATCTTGAGTGATTTACTATGTATGGCTTGACAACACATATGGAGAATCGATTGAACTATTGTCAGAGCTGGCCTGGGTTGTAAAATGGATTGTAAAATCCGATTATATGCTCCCAAATCTTGTATGAACGAAAACTATGATGCTATATAATGAAATGATGAGGAATGGGCTGGGTATATATGAAGATTGAACGTCCACCTCCTTTCAAGCAAATTTTTCCTCTATTGTTTGTTCATACCAAAGAAATATGAACAGTTAGGGAAAAGCGAAGAAAATATTTCCAAAAATTACATGTGTCATGTGTGCATCCAGCTATTAATACGAGAAAACGTAAATTTGCATTGAAGAAATGTACTAAATATATTTATAAATTGCATTGCTAATTATGCATCTTAACAATCCGAAGGTATAAGCAAATAGTCCAAATTAAAGTAACATGGAGAGTTTTACCTGGTTTGTGGCAAAGATTTTGAAATCAGAACTTGAGGAAAGTGCAGGGATAATTTCAGAGATGAAGTAGCTGGCTATTATAAAAGAGAAAAAGATAACAGGGGAGGAAAAGAGAAGTTTCTAGAAAACTTCATGGAAGATAGGAAAGGAGGACTCAAATAATTTCAGAAATAAAAAAGTGCCTGTAGTAACCCGATATAAGAAGGCACAAGACAAGGGAAACTATTCGAAGAAAGGAAAAAACAGAAGCAATCAAACGGAAACATAGATGGTATTGAGATGGGGCACTCTACGTGGGCATCCTTTCAGCAAATCAGGGCATAGTTAATGAACAGAGCTAATTTATTTAACAAATCATCAAATATGGTTTAGCCTATGATGAACCAGCTTGATTCGCCACATGCAGTTGCTACTAATCCTAACATAATCCAGTTATTAAAAAAATAGAATAAAGAAGGGTTTTACTATAAAAATAAAAAGAAATAAAAAATCCATAGGCCTGTTTGTTTGCATTAGAGAGCAGAATAGAAGAGGAGTAGGATGTTAGATTAGGATAAAGATAAAAAGGAGTGGGTTGAAATAATTAGTAGATGAATTACTTTATATATGTGTAAAGTAATATGATTTGAATTTATATTTGGTTGGATAAAGAGAATATGGAATGAGTTACTCTACCCACCTTATTATAGTATCTTCAAGTAATTGTGGGAGAGAAAAAGTAGAGTTGGGATAACTGTCAGTTAGGCAGGCCTATTTACTTTACTTCCTGGGCTAATGCAAACAAATACTTTATAGGGTAAAGAATCCAACCGTTTGAGTTTATTTTAACCCTCATTTACTCTACTCTTTTGTAAACAAATACGCCCTTAGACCTGGTGAAGACTAAAAAGGCCTTCAAATCTCAATATGGAACAAAAAAGCCCAGTGCGGGGATATTACCGCTCGTTTCTCTTTCTTTCAGACGCTCAACCCTATCATGAGTTGTGATATCGCCATTCAGCAAAATAACAAAAAAAGAAGAAGCGAGTGATAATATCCCTATTGATTTTCTTTTTGGTCGATATTTGAATTTGAGGGCATTTTTTAACTTTAATAGGTCTAAGTGGATTTCTTTTTTTGTAAAATTCACAAGAAAGAATGAAACTCTCATTAAACATTGAAATTATTTGATAGTGATGTTTCGTCTTCCAACTTCCAAGCCTCCACTTAAAATAAGGGCTTGTTATTTTACTGCAATTGACGGAACACAATGAAATTCTTGGACGATCTAGAGATTCCACTAAAAAAATAAAGGAGTTAGAATTTCTAGATTTTCTAAAATCATTTAAAACCTTTTATGAAATTTTAAAATGCCTGTGAAGAAACTTGAAAAAAAATAGACTAATCTTATTATTAAAGAAATGTTGACATCCCACGTTATAAAGGGTACTCGGAATTAAACAATCCGTTTGCATCTCTATTCTCTCTGCCCACAAGTCACGATAGTACAAATTATTCAAGTTGACAGGCCCACAAGACAGGTCAACCAAGAAACCTTTTTTTCTTGGACCAAAGGGGAGTGAAAGAAGTAGCCTCCCAAGAGGAGTGAAAAGGCCTCTCTTTTTTATCGGAAAGCAGAGGAGTGAAATAGCTAAAATGACCTCTCAAGTCTCACGTCAAGAAAAAGAAGACGTGTAATAAATGTCGGGAGAGATGTGGTGCTAGTTGCTAGACACGCGGGATGCTGTATTTGAAGTCTTTTAACGTATAGTCTCAGAGATCTCCAGGAACTTCATTTCTCTTCATGTAATTTTTAAAAAGAAATGATTATTTGGCAAAAAAGGGCATATGTAAATTTGACATCTCACTTTGGCAACTCCAAGAGAAATGTCAAATTATTATTTTATTCTTTTTTCATTTAATACTCATTTGCTTTATTACATATATCTTACTTATGTTTAATGAGATTTGGTACGATTTAAATGTTATTAAAGTAATAAATTATTAAAAAATAAAAAATGCACAAATTGTAATTGAAATCCATTTTTCATTGAAAATGTAAAATCAAATTACATAATATTATAGTCAATCACAAGCTTCTTCATATCGACCTTGGAAATGCCACAGGTGTTCCACCAGATCGGCTTGGAGTTGAGAATGTGTTCTCTTGTCACGAATACGCAAGTGGTTCTCTTTTCACTTTCTTCTTTTATAGCAGCCCTACACAACATCTGTAACTCTTCATCTGAATCGAAATTTATGACGATATGCCATAGCTCATCCGTCATGTCAGAAGAGGAATTAATATGATTTTGAGACATCTCCCGATTGATGAACTAAAGATTTTCTTATTTTGAGATGAAGAGAAGTAAGAAGTTTGGGTGTAAAGAATTTTTTCCATAATGGTTTATATATATGAAATATTCCAACAATTAGTTTTCTCCAACGGCTATAAAATGGCTAGTTTTCTCCAACGGCTATAAAATGGCTAGTGAAATGACAACTTTATAAAATTACTAGTAAAATGACAACTTTATAAAATTGAAGTACAACATTATATTTAAACAAACAAACAATAATAAACAAACTTTAAAAAATGCACATTAATTCTAAAATAAAATACAATTCAAAAACCACCATCTAACCCTCCTCTCAGAATTTCAAGTCTTTTTTGAGCATAGTATTGTTGTTGCTCCTCAAACATATTGGACGTATCCATACTCATGATCTCCATCTCTATCTGTATTTTCTTTAATTTCACCTTCTTCTCATCTTGCACGATTTTTTGCTTAAGAAGTTCTATTTTTTTTTTCATCTCTTTCCTTTTTGTCATCTATCATTTTTTGGATGAGATCTGCAACAGGTGTGGGCTCGTCGATAGTGGTTTGCTTCATCTTTCTTTTCTCAGCCTTTCTGCCTGGCGGTCTGGTCATAGGATCATAAGCATTGTTAAATATCTCATCCTCCTCTATATTTATGGGAGTGATTGGATTAGAAGATGATGAGTAGCCAAAAGTTGAAGATTTTGCTCTTTTTACGGATGTCTTCTCTAGTACTTGTTGCTGCAGTTGTATCCACTTTGGTTGGTGCCTCAACAAGATCCAAGCATGGTCCAAGGTGAATCTTGATCCATATAGATGTTCGTAAATTTTTTTTTCTTCTGCAATCTGAAAATTAAATGTAAGCTCAAATTAAGCATTAAAAAAAATTCCTCACACACACACAGAGACATATATATATATATATAATTTTACCTTATCTTGTTCATTCGTACCACTTTGATTTCTGTAAATAATTGTAGTAAGACATCCACAAAATTTGTTGACAGAAGCTTGAATCTTTTGCCATCGTTATGACAACATTTTGTCTGTTCGATTACTGGGAAATTGTTTATTATTGTGATAGTATTCTCCCACTCTTTCCCAAAAAGTTCCAAGTTTGCACAGCATCCAGACTGGTGTTCAACCACGAACCGATGAGAAGACAGTCTTCTTCTATATTGAAGCCGGCACCTCGACCAACATCCTTTTTCTTTAGGGCATCATCAGTAGGGAGTTCGGAAGCCTCACCGAAATATTGTGAATATTGGGTAGAAAAATTAGGAAATTGAGAGAATTGAGAATCCATAGTGTGAATGAGAAAAAAAAGGACTTCAAACACTCCTTATTTATAGATATCTCAGTTCCAAAGATTTCTTAAATTAACATAATCAAAATTTTCAAACGGTAAAAAAAAAAAATTGCAACGACTGAAAAAATGGCAGGTGACCGTTGATGGCTTAAAAAAACGTCCAACGACTCAAACATGTCCAACGAGTAAAAAAGTTCTGCACATGCTCCAACGGCTCTTTCATTTGCTTCTTTCAATCATTATTTAATTAAAAAAAATAAAACGACATGTGACTTTTGCGATGCCATTTTTGACATATTTGTTGCCATGCCTTTTGCCAGCAAGGAAATAGCTCCTCTCTTGGAGCATGTGCAGAACTTTTTTTTGAGCCGTTAAAGGCTTATGTTGCCAAATGCACCATCTGTTGGAGATGCTCTTATAAGGAAGATGGAATAAGATGGTGGTGGGCCGGCTGCTCCTATCACCTCCTCAGTTAAGTCATCTCTATAACTTCCCATTCTTCTTCGAAACTTCTCCTGTCTTTCTGAAAGATACTTTGAGCGTTAGATCCCATCCCCATAAATAATTGGGGTTCTGACATATTAGTCCGCGATGAATTCAGTTTTTCCAATTTTATAATAAAAATTCAGATGATTTCAATATAATCGTTTGATGCTTGTCAATATTTTTATATTATAAATGGCAAGAGACAAGATATGTCAAAAAACTTCAAAATAAAAAATTATTGACAAAAATCTTACTAAACAAAAAGGCAATCGAACGCTATTATTGATGAGCGTAATTATTTCGATTTTGCAGAAGATGGGCCCCACTGTGCGTATTTGCACTGGCCTGCATTGCACCGACCGTAATAATAACCAAGAAAATAACCATAGAATATCATAGACAGCAGGCAGGTTCCAGATCTACACCATTTATTATGGTCACAAGATGATCCAATTCATCAAACTACTGGAGGCCATGCCATCCACCATGGCCCATTTGAGATTCTTAGATTGTCCGTTCCAATAGATCGCTTGAGTTCATAAACGAATCTTTCAAAGAATAGCTTGTACACATTTTCAGCACTTGGGGCTATCACAAACACTTCGGGGCCATAGCCAGTTAGCTACCCCTAGCCTCCCCTAGTTTCCACCGGCGATTAGAAGAACTGTGAGTCTGGGACTAAATTATAACTCATTCAGAGAACGACAGGCCATGACTCAGTGCAGATCTAGCTTGAAGCTTTTCAAAACTTAGTCTGATCAGTTCTGGAGCCTAATTGTTAAGCATGGATCCATCCCATGGGACAAAAGAATTTAATCCAAATTGGAACCCTGATTTGTACAAAGTAAGAACAAGATTCATTTCAACCTATTCTTATTATCTCCTGCTGCCTCTGTAACCACCACTCCCTCTCTATCTTAATCTTTTTAGGTCTGTTAGTGTGGATGACCCACTAGATCAAATCTGGTGTAGTATGTATGAGAAGCTTTCAATCATGTAACTTAATGAAAAACATTTGAGTGCATTGTATTCTCCTGCTGATGCGTGCTTGGGCTATTACTTGCCAAGATAAAAGAAAAGGAGCCATCAATCAAGGTTTTTCTCTCTTGATTTTGCCCTTTTTAAAAATTCTCTCTCTTGATCTAGCCCTTTTTTAGTCATATGTTTCCAAGTGAAGGCATATGATGCCCGACATCACGACAAGTAATACTTGCCAATCAAAGTACTTTTATCATTCTCTTTTAGACTTTCTCTTATACCAATAAAATACATATGAATGAAGCTTGTCATTGCCAGGTCGGCTTACAGAGGATTAGTGAAAAAAAGAAAAGAAAATACTTATATAAATAAAGTATCAATTGGAAGGTCTTTTGGAGAATCCTTTCCGTAGAAGGAGTTCTTCCCTTTAGTTGAAAATGTTTGAAAGCCACTATTGTGGTTAGAAAGAATATAAATTCAAAAATTAACTCTCTAAGCCCGTTATGCCCAATTTGCGATGTTGGAGATGAAACGATTGACCATGTTCTAATGAAAAGTAAATATGCTAGAGCTTGTTGGTTTGGATCTCATTTAGGCCTTGTAATCCACAACTTTCATGATGTGGAGTCAAAGAAATGCTGGAAGGATATCAATGAGCACAGCCGCTCAACTGCACGCTCAACTGCACCTTTCGAAAAACGATCACTCTAGAACATATATGGATTTTGGCAATGTGGTGGACCTTGTGGAAAGCAAGAAATGACATTATTTTAAGGGAAAAAAGATGAACACCATAAATATAATATCCTCGGTTAACTCCTTGGTTGGTGGTTGTAATAAGCTGTGCACGGTGAGGGATGAGAAGAAGGTTGAGAAAGAGATAACACTACAGTGATCAATTTCGAGAAGGTTGTTGTGAAATTCTCAAATGCTGTTTATAAGGCTGCAGATGGGAAAGCTTCAATTGGTTATGTCTCCATGTTTTAAGGTTGTGTTGTGGGTGCAAGTGCGTGAATTGGTATGAAAGTCTCATCATTTAAAGAATCTGAAACGAGGTGTGTACTGAAACGAGGTGTGTACTGAACATATATGAGGAATTCTCAAAACACCCTTTTTTGCCCCTCTATGTTTTTAGGGCATGAAGCCCACCTTAAGCGAATCCAATCATTTCACACATACCAACCCTCGTCAATTGATATAAAGCCCAAATTTGACACCATCCATTTTTCACTCACTGATCGATTAAATCACAAGCAAGTAATGTCTCTAAATCCATTAAACTTTGGGGCCATGGATCAAGAGGTTATGATAGTCTAATGGAGTAGAAAATTAATTTTCACATAGGTAGATCTCATCTAGAATATTCTATCCAGCAGCATTCCATGGTTGTCATACACCATAGTGGGACCAACTGAAAAGGATTTTTTTTCTCGAAAAAAACCTCTAGGAGTTTTCTAGCGCTCCCATAAATATATATATATATATATATACATATAAGAAATTATCCTAAGCACACCTTTTTTTTTTCTGCACACCCATATTGGGGCCCACATTTGGGGGGTTGGGGTTGAGGGGGTTAGCGGTTTCACATTCGAATTGATCATAAGAGGGTTTTTCAGGTATACTTATTTGCATATTACCCATCAAAATATAATTAAAAGTATTGACGCATCTGTTGGAAATAGGTGGGCCTCATGGACAGATTTTCAAAACTTTTGACCCACTTAACTCAAGGATCAAGTGCTGATGAGGCCACAAATCATATCCAGGATTTTATCCCTCTGTCTCATCAATCATGTACAACAATATATTCTATCTAGAAGATAGAAGAACAACGACAATTCAGCAACCAAAATAATCCACAATAAAGGAAGAAGCCGATTATATCTTTAGAGCCCGGTTGTGCTCTAATGGAGAAGAAGACTTGCTAGTTGAAGAAACTCTTTCTTTGTAAACAACTTAGGATCTCCAAGACCTCTTAGTCTTCCACGCTATGACTCGTATCAGATCTCTTCTCTAAAGGAAATGGGTGGGATCTCCTAAAGAAAATAACTAGAAGCTCTCAAGGAAACTAGAAAAGAACTAGAAGGGGAAGATGTGTAACTCTTGCACACAAAAAGAGAGGCTAGGCGTGGTTCTCCAATTGTTGGACGTCCAAGGGGAAAAACTCCTCCTTTTATAACCTCTCATGCCTCCTCTTTTCCTAATTGAAATAGAAGTCCAACTCCCAAAACAATGAGCAACTTTCTCTCTTTTCTAACTACTATGGAAGTCTCACTTCCACAACAATTAGTAAGCTTACTATTAACACTATTAGAAGTCCTACTTCAAATAGAAATAGTAACTTTCTAATTCATTCTTCTTAGAGTTCAAGTAGGATTAGTATCTTTCCAATAACTTGGGCTAGCGTGGGGACCACTAGGAATTCTATAGAAAGTTGGCTCCAACTGGGACCCTGCGACCCCACATCTCATGTGCAATCCGGGCCTACAGTTAATTGCAAATAATACCACTATATAAATGCAATTGCACTCCAGTCTTAGGAATAAATTACAAAGAAGACCATAAACTTCTCGATTACCACAAGTAGGCCCCTCTATCAATATCCATGGATTAATTGGACTAAAACTGTCCCACCAATTTAAATTCACATCTTATTATTCTTGAAACTCAATTAATCACAGTGATCATCAGTACCATCCAATTAACTTTTAATCGAGATGGGTGCGCACTTACTAATGACAAATCCATTAATTGGCACAAGTGGATAATATAGATAGATTCCATCTTGACCATTGAATGTTCCCACAATCCTACTACCACGTACCCAAGACACCGAGGTGTTGACCTACAGTTGGCCTAACTCATTGGTTACTCAAAGCAAATGAATAGATAGAAACTTGAGTTCATCAATATCTCAGGATTGAGAGCCTATTGCTAGGGAATTATTAGAGCAAACCTTAAACTCGAGACAGTTTTCCATAAGTTGTTTCTCATGGTCCTTCAATACATCCAATGTACCAGCACCGTTATCCAGAATCTTACATTTTGATGATCGAGACAAATCACACTATCTCATAGTGATCAAAGTGCTACAACCTTATCAGATGAGATGCTCAGTCCCATCACCGGTTGCGAAGATATTTAAATATAAGATTTGTGACACATGTCTCTCGTGTGTGGATCTCATTCATACGCATATATCACATCTAATATATTAATGAGACCCAATTCAACTCATGAACCATTATGTCATACGTATTAGTAATGTGCACGAAATAATGAAAAAAGTATTTCTCCATGCAGGAGATCATTCATCTCGCCACGTTTTTCGTTTTTGTTTTTTGTTTTCTTTATTTTTTTACAAGGGACGATAGCGTCGCCAAAATAAGTATGGGTGACACTAGTGTTCCTCTTCGCTATATACACCCTGCCCCGAATCCAACTTTTCCTTATCCGTTTTCCCTCAACCCTTTTTAGTACTTGTAGCTTTACCGCCTATATGAAAAGTGAAAAACTTGTATTTACAGCTTTTTGGCCTATAATAACAGTGGAAAACTTGTATTGGCAGCTATTCTGCCTAGTGGAAAACTTGTATTTGCTATTTTTCCACCTATAATAACAGCGGAAAACTTGTATTGGCTGCAAGCACCCAGACACTCCTGCACCCTAAACCCCAAATAGTTTCACCTAACGGAGACACTGGCAGCGAGAATCCCTCTGCAAATCAAAAGCCTGCTCTTTATTTCACTCCGGTCTTCCCTTGTTTCGATGTTCTTCCCAGGAAACGACCAAAACTTATTCGGAATCCTTGATCTTCTCCGGCAGTCTGCTAACGGAACCCCTCTTCTCCGATATCAACCAGAACCAGTAGAAGCCTCTGTAACTCCGGAATAAACCTAGAACCCAAGCCTTCAACTGATCAATAGCGCTTTCGAGATCAACAAATAGATCACATTGATTTGAAACCACAAACTCCAATGCAGCTCGATTCAAAATGGATTATTGGCAAGGAATACTAAATGCCACCAGACATTTTCTTTATTCAACTAATTTGAAGCCATTAACAACAAAATATATGTGGGAGTGTGGGAGAAGGAAGGAGAAAACTGAAAAAACATTTGCAAATGAGGGTAACTAGGATTTACGAAGAACGACTCTAGCGGATCTATCATTTGTGGGCCCCGAATGAGATCAATGAAGCAGACAAAGTTAATCGTTGAAATATCTAGTTTCCAAAAAGTATATTTTCCTCATGAATCAGATTGTCGATCTGTGCAAATTTCAAAATTTATGCACATATTTCGTGTGAAAAGTCATTTTTGCCTTTTTTCTCGAAAAATGCGATTTCTGGGTTTCAAATTCAAACGGATAAAACCTGAAAGTTATTAAGTTCAATAAAACGAATTAAAAGGAGTAAAGAAATGGAATTTTTCAAAATCAAGAATAAATTCTCCCAAATCAAGTGTCAAACTAAGTCCAACGCCTCTCAAAATTCTCCAAAGCTATTCAAAAGTCTAATCTAGCTTAAAAATCAAACTAATCATCCTCTAATCCCATTTAGATACTAATCACGACTAATTAAATAATTAAATATACTAAACCTGGGTCGAGGTCTGACATGGACTGCATGGGGGTTATGTTGGTCAACAAGGTGCCACGTATGGATAACCCTAATTGGGTACCCCCTTCACCAACACCGATACTTTCTATGGAACAAATGTTAATTGAGCAAGGAAGGCTTCCCCCACCAGTTTTCTAATGATCTTTTCATGCCCCTCATGCCTATTTCATGCCATTTGAGTACAACCAGCCATCTCAATCCACAGGGGATCAAGATAATTCATCATCTTATCAAGAACATTCTGAATATGGTCATGGGTATGGTAGTACTGCGCAACAGTATGGAGTATATCTTTTTAACCAATACCGAAGAAATGATGATGATAATGATGATGATGATATTGAGCCAGGGCGACACTCAATTTGGAATTAAGCTGTCAATCTGTCATACACTCATACTCATCAATCTCTCTCTAGTCTCTACTCTTTACTAGTCCCCTCTAATTCCAGATAAACCATGACCCCTTTGATGCCCAAGTGCTTTATGATTTATCTATCTCACTATCATATTTTTTATTTTAATATGTCATTTCAGAGTTTTGAATTTCACAACTTATTTGATGATTAAGTTAGTATTAAATGATGATTGATACGTTTTCTTTATTTTCTTATATTTTACACTAATAAATTGATCATGAACATTAATAATGGTTGCATTATATGAAATACTAGAGAAAAGAACGAACTGCAACACAGACATGACTCATAATTTAAGGTGACCGAGATTTTGATTTATTGTTGTTATTAATGGAAAAAAAATATTGTTTTCCAGCATTTTCTAATATTCTGAATTTTTTGGATATTTTTGTGAATTTTTTTTATTAAAAAAAATTCACATCGCGATGATCGTGACGGACCGATATCTGCGATCGATACCGATATCATATCGGTTCTTCAACTCGGCCGATATTGCGACCGAGACCGAGATTTTAAACCATGTCAAAGAGATTATAATCACATTTTGTGAATTTCATTGGGGTTTTTTTATACATTATGTTTTTTTCAAGGAGAGCAAGATCTTATTTTTATTAATTTGTTAGGGTTTTTTCCCAAATCCAATAGCATATTGTTTTTCTTTCTATTTCTATGGATTTTCTTTTAAAAAAATAAAGATATTATTTTTAGTGGATTTTATAATCAATCATAATATAATTCCTTTCATCTATTCTTTATAATATATTATTTTAAATTTACTTTTCGTTAATTATATTTAAAACTCTTAAATTTTTATATATCTTCAATTTTGACCTCGGGCTTAGCACATGCTTTGCTGCTGGTCTAAATATATATATATATGAGCTTAGGGGAGTATAAGCTGAAGCATGCGGAACCCACACGTGGCAGACTGAGGTGGAAAATTTCAGGGCCCGCTTATTTTTCACATTTCCCCTTTTCTAAACCTAATCAATTAACTCTCCCTCTCTGGCCTCTCACTCCCCTCCATCCTCTCGTCTCTCTCCTCTCGCTCGATTATCTCCTATATATATATATATTTCAATTAATCACTCATCCAAACACGCCCACAGAAACGCCCACGGAAACGAACTTCCCAGAAAACTTTATGGAGGATACGAAAAGTGAATCACACGGGAGAAACTTGGAGGGCATTGAATGGGGCATTGGATAATTTCAGAAATATCACAGTGCTTGTACCTAGGGATGTCAAATGGGCTGGGCCGGCCCGCTAGTCAACGGCATGGCCACAGGGCACGGCCCATGACATGGGCCGAGGAGCCTGGGCCCGTTGGCCCGTTTGGCATAGCCCGCTAGCCCATGTGGGCTGGCCCCTACGGCCCGCCAGGATCGACCCACCAAGCACGACAGGCTTGGCCCGCTAGGCCCAGCCCGCCTAGCCCGCCCAAAAAATGACTATTTTTTTAAAAAATTCTTCATTTTAACCCCCAACAACCATAAAACGGTCATATAAGGTGTATTTTGTGTCCTTTTCAATTTTACGAAGTCTATAAATACTCTAACCCTCCCATTCATTTTCTTTTAATTAAAGTTTTATTTACCAAAAAAAAATAATACAAGGATGTCAATCATTATATAACAAGTGGGCCCATTGTGACAAAATCACTGTGGAAATTGGGCCCAACTAGAAAACAAACAACTTCTGTGCATTTTTTATTTTGGCACCTACAAAACATCACTAAATGGCTTTATTTGGCTAGGTAAGCTTGGAAAATAGATTGGGAACTTGGGTCTAATTGAAACCAAATCTAAATTTATTGACCCACATTACATCACTTTCTAATATTCTTCTTTGGCCCGGTCAATAGTTATAAACTTATAATAGTAATCCAATAAATATATATAATGTTACTTTTACTTTTATTATGATTATATTATCCCATTAAAACATAATCAGCTCTAAGTATAGTTTGGTCTCTTCACTTGTGCCTCAGACCATGGATCTTGTCTTGGACTCAAAGGTGTCTCTTTAAAATGTGTCTAATCAGATATTAGGTCCCAACCCAAGTTAAATTCGAGTGACTATTCAAAAATAATGGTGTTATTTTCAGGGATTGAAAAGACACAATATTTGGTTTTATGATCAGTCCAGACGGTTTTCAGTATGTTTACCAAAGCTTTGATTATGTAGGGGAGCTACCTTCCCATGTGACTTAGTTTGAAACGGTAACACAATATAAATAACCACTAGGTAACAAATAATGATTTAGCACAAAGCGAGAGAGGGAGGGAGGGGGAGAGGGAGATTCATAAACAAAACCATTCAACCTAACATCTCCACAGACCAGAGGTAGAAATTCTAACAAATTCTAGTGGCTGTAATACAAGATATATTGCCTTTTTTTTATTGGTAATATTTTTGAACAAGCAACCTTTTGGCTGCAACAACAAACAGAAGATGTTACTCTCATCATGGGAGTTTGCTTGAATCTATTTGGTTTTATTAATTAATTTAATGTTGCTTGGGTTGCTAGACTCGTAAGCAGAAAAAAGCTGTTACAAAATTTAAAAATAAAAAACATAAAAGAGGGCAAGGTGGAGCAATTGCCAATTACCAAAAAGAGAGGTCACATTTTATGAAAGTACCTCTCTTGGAGTTGGAGTGATCATATCCTATACTCATAATGAAAGAGATAAAAGTGTTCTGTGGTCGTAGTAAATCACCAACATTTTTTATTGATGCTTGTGTTCTATTTTTTTTTTTTAATACTGATAAGAAAAAAATACTTGGGGGGGGGGGGGGGGGGGGGGAGGATTGTGGAGGCCTGCCTGGCCCGCTCCAGCCCGGCTCATGGCGGGCCGTGCCAGGGTTTTTCCCGGCCCAGCCCGCTAGATGGGGCGGGCCTTTGACATGCCTTTGTACCTACCAGAGCGGAAAAGAGGAATGTCAAGGGAAGTGACATAGAGGGCATATAATGTTAGAGTACATCTAGGGTTGTAAACAAGTCAGTTCCGATCCGGGTTTATAGTGGACCCGAAATAGGAACTGTTAAGGAGAAGGTGGAACCGGATCCGAACCCGAAACTATTTCGGAACTGGTTTCTTGGCTCCGGAACCGGAACCAGAATCATATATGAGACGAGTCTGGATCCAGGTCCGAGTTTAGGTAGAGAATGATATTAAAAAAAATTATGGTTTTTAGGAGAGATTTTTGAAAATTGAGGTAATATATCGGGTCTAGGTTCCACGGGTCCAAACCAAGGTGGAACCGGACTCGGACCCATTTACTTATCGGGGCCTAAATAAAGACCCAAACCATGTTTTTAGCGGGACGGAACCTCCGGGTAATCAGAGAATCGGGTATCCATTTACGTCCCTAAGTACATCAAGACGGAAGACTCTTCTTTACATGGGCATTCTATCTATGTAGAGTTTCACAGGGGAATGGATTAATGAAGGGACATAATTTAATTAACAAATCACCAAATCTGGTTTAGCCCATCAAAGCGAGGATAGATGGAAACGCTTCATAGGTGGAGAAACTATTTCCTTTCTCCAAAAATGCCCCCCAACCCCAACTGTTCGTATTGCGAAGACCCCGTACTCAACTTTAGCACTCAACTAGAGACACGAAGAAAAAAGAAGGAAATGTAATCAAAAGGGTTAAGTAGTAAAGGCCCACACTACAGCCATATCATATCATCGACAGCTAGCAAGTGCAAGATCTAGACCATTTATTATGGGCCATGGGGTGAAAAAATATCATATAATTTAACTTTTGTGGGGTCATTGCCGCCACCTCCGCTGGTTCCACCGTGATTCGAAGAGTTATAACCGATCAGACAAGGATTGGCCATGACTCAGTGCAGAACTAGCCCGAAACTTATCAAAATTTAGCAGGATCAGTTGTGGGGCCTAATACCTACGCATGGATCCATCCCACGGGGCACACAAAGCTTGTCCTCTGTGACACTAATATCTCTAGCAACTGTAGCCATTTGTCCCTCTCCCTCTCCATCTCTTTTAAAAAAAAAAAAGTTAGCCATATGCCTTGAATTCTATGGTTGGTCTGTACTGATCGATGAAAAGTTTTTAAGCGATCTGCCTTGGATTTTACTGTTGGTCTGTACTGATTGATTGATGAAATAAAAATTATAAGCGATATGCCATGGATTCTACTGTGGGACGGTACCGATTGATGTTACAGCTGATGACTCCCGAGTCCCAATGCCTTGCCAGATTGGGCGTACTAGCATGAGTAATGCTACTTGGATAAACTTTTTGGACAGAATTTTGGACAAATTCTATGGTATGGCTTGAATATCATAGGGGATATTCAAGCCATACCATAGGGTTTGTCTACAATTCTGTCCAAGAAGTTTGTCCAAGTAGACTTTTTGTACTAGCATAGCATGTGCTACATGACACCACGGACGAGTACTGGTTGTCAATCAAAGTAGCTTTCTTCATCTATCTGTTTTTTGAAACTTTTTTTTTAAATTATTAGCAAGCATCAATTACTGCAGTCGAAAGATCCAAGTACTGCAGGCCCACACACCCATAGAAATTTGTGTAATCAAGCAAGGACCATCAAGACCGTCTATTACGGGGTCCATAGGATGATCCTATTCATTAAATAGGGGACCTTGACTCAGGGCGGGCTCTACTATTAAGCAAGGAAAGCCCTTGTTTTAGCAAAAAAAAATAAATATATATATAGGGGAAGTTTCAAGTGCATTTATCCCTCACCATAGGGTGAGGGACACTTTCATAATTGGGAATTTTCAAGTACAAAAGTTACTTTTCAAGTATATAGGGTAATGGATAGATGCTTGTCTTTATGTGCAAAAAGGAAAGGGTGAGGGACACTTCCCCTTTTTGCACATGAAGACAAATGAGTGTACCTCACCTGTGTACTTGAAAACTTACTTTTTATACTTGAAAATCCCATTTATTTATATATATATATATATATATAGCCTCAAAAATGTAAAAAATAAGGCTCCATAATAGCAATGGGCATCTTTTTCAATTTTCAAAATAAAAACCGACATTATTTTATTTCTCCCTAAAAATAAGGCCTCATGATAACTTTCTCTTGATAAGATGCAATCAAGATCTTCATTTCTTCTTGCCTAATCAATTCTCCAGATCACCCACCGCGGTCAATTTCGTGTCTTCCGGGCCCTTTCTCTTTTTCTCTCTCTATATATTTTTTTGCCTCTCTCTATCAACTTTAAAAAGGTTAGCGGTCGACAGAGTTTGACTTAATTACTAAATGCAAAACATAAAGCCCCATAATAGCAACTGCAATCTTTTCAGATTCCAAAATAAAAAAAAAATTGACTTAATTAATTAGTAATTTTACATCACAAATAGCAAGAAAAATAGATTTTAATTATAATATTTATAATAATATTTAAAAATAAAAAAGCCCTCATTTAGGATTTTTGCTTCAGGCCTTAAATTGTTTTGATCCGGTCCTGCCATGACTTCCGCTCTTTGTGTTGCTGTCGTCGTTTGTGCTTCTCTCTCACAATGAATTTATTTTTTGACCAAAAAAATAAAATAATCATTCGCGAGGAAGTGATAATGAATTTTATCTAGACCTGGCCTAAAAAGGATTGTGACCAGTTAATTACAGCTAGCCAAATAACCTATGCTCTGTACGGTATTTTCACTGAAAAATAAATAATTATATATTAAAAATATTTATCTCTTTCCACAGGAAAAGTTGCTTAAAAAAAATTAGCGAATTTGAAATAGAAAGAGAATAGTCACGTAAGGAATAATGAAATAGGAATGCTTTGATGAAAAGAATGAGCGGCTAGTTGTACGAGTACTGAGAAAATGTGGAAGCATTGTTCATAAAAATTAAAACTACAGGTAAAAATTAAATCTAAAAGAACTTTAACTTAATATAGTATAATTGATTCAGACAAGACCTAATAACTCAGCACGGACCTGCCTTGCAGCTTATCCAAACTTTGACCTTTTCGTCATTGGGCTTGCTTTTTAAGCCTGAATCCAGTCCAACATGACCCTGAAAGTTATGACCCGGTATCATGTCCTTTTTGTGTACATTGCCGATCTTTGAACATATACATAGTTGCCCTGTTCACTATGAGGCCGCAAAATAGGCTCAAATTATTTAAATTGACCTAAAATCCGTGCCCAAGCCCAGCCTAATGTGTTGGTTATGTGGCATAAGGATTAAAAGGTATAGGGCCCCTAGAATGTCGAGAAAACAGGTAAAGAGTTCAAGCCTATGTCCAAACCTGATCCCATTTAAAAAAAAAAAAAAAAACCGAGGGAATGGGTTAAAGTCGGTGGCGGACCTAGAATTTTTGTTTGGGTGGGGCTAAACTTTTTTCTATTTTTTTTTTTTAAACCAATAGCAAAAGAGCAAAAAAAAAAAGAAAAAAAAGAAAAAAGACGAGATACGTACTTAAAGCTCAATTTTTATAATTTTGTTGCCATTTACTTTTCTTTACAAGAAAAATACTAAAGCTCCAACCTTCAAAGAGCTCACTCATGCAAATAATCCACAAGGGTGTTTTATGAAAAAGAGTTTGAAGCCTCTTCTTTCTACAATTGATTTTATTTGAGATAGACATTATATTATGGTCTAAGAAAAAATTCCAAAAAAGAAGAAGAAGAAGAAGAAGAAGAAGAAGAAATAAATAGTTAAATTCTAGAAGAAGAAGAAATAAGTAGTTAAATTCTATCTCCCAGTAGTTCCTCTCCATCCTTAGCTTTTTCTATAATTCTATTGCTATCTACTTCCCTTTACAAGAAAAATGTTAAGGCTCCAAAGAGCTCACTCACACAAACAATCCACAATGGTGCTTTATAGAAAAGAGGAAAAAAAAAAAAAAAGAAGTTGGAAATAACAAACAACTGTAAGAATTGGAGGTGGGGTGAATCCGGCGGAGTTGGCTTGATGTGGAAGGCCGATAGGGGATGGGGTTCCGACAGAGTTGGCTCAATGTGGAACTGGAATATGGGTGATTCCGAGGACTTCATTGCGGGAAGTGTTTGCTACGAGAAGAGAAAGCCTAACCATAAGACTGTCGATAAGGAGAAGCTCGATCTGCGTCGAAGACTGTAGACTGGCGATTACAAATGTTTTAAGGAGAAGTTACTTTTTACTACGAATGCTTTTTTTTTTTTTCTGGGGTTGCTTTTAACCTGGGCTTTTTTTCTTTTCTTTTTTCTTTCTTAAAAAAAAATTATTGAAGTTTTTGACATATGTGGCGATTATTTATTTATTTGTAGAAACATCCGGTTGATGTTAGATGTGGGGCAATTGTTGAGTGATACATGGGGCATGGGCTTGGGCCCCATTTAAATTTAATGTGATTTCTGGTTTGCCCCAGGTCCTCACATGGTGGGTCTGCCCCTGGTTAAAGTCTTCTTTTAACCCAAAAAAATAAAAATGCAAGATCCAACAAACAATTGTCATGAGATTAATATTCAAGCCTCGTGATGCTTCCTATATACTAACTCATGTTAAGCCGTCATTGTATAAACGAGTTAAGCATCACTTTTAACACTTCATTCATCATCAGCGTCTTTGAAGCTTTGCCTTGACTGATTTAGCTAAATCTTGCACGAACATCAAGTCATTTTGTATTAAAATCCACAGTTTTGAACACTTGACTCACCTTGACCAGGAAATATTTTTGTTCAAAACCACAATAGAAAAATTATAGACTCACCCAATGGGCTCAACACAAACGGAACAATCCAACGAATCTGACCAACACAGTTGGAACTGAATTGAACTAACTCATTGACAACTCCAAATGTTGAGGTGGAGACGAAAATGAATTGGCCAATGGTTCAGGATTTGGACCCATTTGATATTGTGTCCGAGTCTAGGTTCACTGGATGGAACCACAAAATTTAGGCTTAAGAGTCTATGTTTACGGAGTTCATACCTGTAGCCTTGAATTCCTGATATGTTTTCATATTCCCATGTTTGTCATCCTAGTTGGCATTGAGGGATGGCAAGGGGTTTGGCCCGGTTCAGTTTTAGGCTGATGCTTGACAAACCCGACTGAAACATGAGCTGACCAAAACCTGGTGTGATGGTTGTAGGGTCTGTACGAACATGACGGGTCACCAAATCCTGAACCTGCCTAGAACCCAATTTTGGGTCAGAACTTTGAATAAAATACCAACCTCAAGCCTTACCAGCCTACTGCCAAACCTGATCCTACTACAGCATAACGGGGCAGGAAAACCTGACCCATTTTCCGTCCCTACTCTGGACTCTGGAGAAATAAGGAGTGACATTTGGCAAAGCATTCTAGTCAATAATTGAAGTCCTTAACCCTGACCCATGTCTGGAGTGTGATAGAAACATTATCAAGCCATATTGGAAAAGGGCAAGTAGAGAAATGGACTAGAATTTTGTTTTTTTGACATTCTGGGATGAAGACATACATCCATGCACTCAATTGGGTTCACTTGTTTTTGTTTTTGCTTTGTTAGAGAGTCCTACCAAACAGAAACTTGAGCTTTAAGCATGGTTTTCAAATGCAATATATCTATTTGCTGATATTTCAGTTTGTTTTGGCCCCCTTTCATTTAAAGAAAAAAATATAATCATAAAAAAAGTCGGAAAATAAGAAATTTGACTGTCTTCATTTTCAATTGCTTTAAAGGCATTCATATATAAATAAAATGCAAAATATAATATAAAGGTGGTGAAAATAGAGTTTCAATACAATTCTGGTTTTGGGCCAAATCCATAAAAAAGGGGGTCAGTCATGGTGGAAACCCGATTTTGTTTGAGTTTTGAAACCACGCCTCTAGGATTGTTTGATCCTTAATTCTATTTCACAATAGGAGGATGCCTTACGACTTAATTCAATTATGGATAATGGTTTGATTAATATTAAATTGAAGCGAATCCTACCAAATTCACATCCGGGCAGCTCTTTTATAGGTTCAATCATAATTGAGTGTGCTGCAGTAGGCATGGTCCAATTGACGGTTAATGCAATACTTAATAGTTGCAGTACCCCACATTTGCTTGATCCAACTTGCTCAAATCACTGCCTCTCTATGCGGCAAAATCTTTACTTCAATCAGTGTGGCATGCACCGTGGAAATATGTAAATTGGTATCACACTTTTATTCAATTGCGTATAGCATGATCCTATCTGGAGTTGATTGGGCTAGTTCCTAAACAATTCAGTATGTGAAATGAACTGCACTGATTATGCAAAGATGACCCAGCATAGTAACTTGTAGACTGGTTGAATGTGTGGTTTGTCTCTCTAAAATTAGGTCAAGAATGGGTGAATTGCATTTCCAAACACCTTTGTCCTCTTTTCCATTTCAAAGTCAAAGTAATGTCAAAAAAGATGACTGAGACCTCAGAAAATTTAATACACACCCATCAGAATACCAGCTATTAAAGTCTAGAGCACCAAAGCAAGATGCACTGTATTGCAGCAATGGCTAAAGAAGAAGTGAAGGTGTTCAGAACATGGTCTAGCCCTTTTGCTCTGAGAGTCATATGGGCTCTGAAACTGAAGGGAATTGAGCATGAATACTGCTATGAAGACCTCTCCAACAAAAGCCCTCTACTTCTTGAGTATAACCCAATCCATAAGAAGGTCCCAGTGTTGGTACACAATGGCCGCCCGATCGTAGAATCAATCGTAATTCTTGAATACATCGACGAGACATGGAAGGAGAATCCCGTCTTGCCGGAGGATCCTTATGACAGAGCCATGGCGCGGTTTATGGCCAAGTTTAGTGATGAAAAGGTGAGTCATCCATGCCCACTCCTAAGGTTCTGTTGTTTCATCTTTCATGAGAATTTAACATGAAACTTTAGGCCCAGTTTGATGGCCTTAAATTTTGTAGCTGTAGGGGTTCATTGGATATTCACAATTCCTGTTTGTCCATGTTTGATTCCGCAGATTTCAAGAAAACTAGAACTTTTCTCTCTCTCTAGATTTCACTCTATTGGGGAAGTTTTAAATTCTTGTATGATTTGTCCTCTTCAATTTTTTGAATTCTCTGTTTGACAGAGGAAATTCTAAAAATCAACAGCTGAAATAGCATTTTAAATGTTCCAAATTGCAAATTTCAAATGCCTTTTAAGATTAGAGTTTGCTCCGATGACAGAATTTCTTACAAGAACTGGAAGAGTTGTGGAAAATTCCTCATGTTCTTAGACCAGACAGAAATGTTATATATGAAACTCCTTGCATTTGAGATATCGAAAGGGGCCTAAGACCTATTGTTGATAAAACAAAACTCAAATGACATGCATATTATATGAGGAGCACTAAATGATTAAGACTGATTCGAGCAAACAATTTATGTCATCCCATTTGACTTTTGCCATTTTGGTGGCTTTAATTAGCAGAAGCAATAGTATTTAGTAAGATTGGAACCATGGGATTCAAGGAGCTGCTTATTTATAGCTGATGCAGGCTTTAAACAGTCTGGGTCCAGCCAACTGGGACCCAAAAGGGATTGATTGATTTATTTGATCTCAGTCCAGGTCCCAATCCTCGCAAATAGTTCCCAAGACCTAGACCTGATTATCACAAATTAACTTCTGGTATGGGTCATGCAGATTCTTATAAAGCTATTTATTGTATTGTTGAAGCGTAGGTACTGCAAATCATGATGGTATTTGAAACCATTGAATATCAGCCCTGTATCCAGATGAGATAACCCCATCAGGTCTTCCCATTTACACTCCTAGTCTGATAGGATGTGGGTTGGGATATTGGGTTGAGTACTGTGGATAACATGTATAAGCTCTACCTAAACCCAATTGGAAGTCAAAGAGGGTCCAACCTCAACATCTAACTAGCAGATGAGGTTCATACTGGCTACGATATTGAAAAGCAAGGATGGGTTCAACCAAACCTGACCCATTTATTTAACATGTAGACAAATGTCCACCCAAACCCAATCCGAAACTAACGAGGGTCGTACTGAGCTCCAAATTAGCGAATCAGGAATTGCCACCGCTAGATATGGGTTAATCATCTTAGTAATTAGTAATCCCAAATTGATGTGAAAAGGATAAGTTTGACAATGCTAATATTTAAATTTAATAATATAGAGAGGTCTATTTGGGTCCTACAACTGGAACTTGCAATTCCAATTTGTATAGCTTCTTTCCACATTCACCACTATCTTGCAGTGTTTACCGGCAGTTTGGCGTGTTTTCACCACACAAGGGAAGGAACGGGAAGAAGCCATAGCTCCTGCACTTGAATGTTTGAAAACACTAGAGGAATGGCTGGTGGGGAAGAAATATTTCAATGGAGAGACTCTCGGATTTGCAGATATTGTGCTTGCCTGGATAGCCAACTTGCTTGGCATTTTCGAAGAAGTCATGGAACTGAAGATGGTCACAGAGGAGAGATTTCCATTGCTGTGTGCATGGATTGAGAACCTCACTAATGCTCCTGTCATCAACACTATTTGGCCACCGAGAGACAAATTGCTTGCCAAGTATTATGCACTTCATGAGGCCAGAGTTGGGCCTAAATGAATCAGTCATATTGGACGTGTTTGAGTACTGGATGCATCTTATTACATGTGGGTATCAAAGTTTGTTTGTGTGTCTTTGAATAAGGCAGTAAACTGGCCCACATTACCCGTTTACGCAATGATCCTTACTTAAGGAATGTGGGTATGTAGCAACCTTATAGTACTGATAAATGATCGAGTCCAGATGTGGATCAGGTTTGGTTCACATCTGAATACTTGTTTACCTGAGCGTAACATATGAAAGCATAAAAAAATGTTGTACTTTTGACTATATATTTGCAATATTCAAGCAGATGATCATGTATGCAGGGTTTTGGGTGTTTAGTTTTGATGAGATTTCTTATAAAAGGATGTTCTTTAAAATGTGTGTGTTCGCCAGTGGTGGGCCCACCTAATTCAATTGACCTGTGATTTGTAATCCAATGTAATTTTAATCATGATCCAACCTTCTTTAACGTAGAATATTCTCTATCATACATGAGGCCGGATGTGAAAGATTGATTAGAAAGGGTTGAATGGAGGCTGTTTTGATGCTGCTTCCCTTGAAGCAGGAACTCCATATTCAAACCAAACCTTCTTAATCCCTTGTATGAAGAGAGTTCAAAAATAGGCACCTACCAAACATTGGCCTCATCAAAAACATTAAATGCCTTTTTACTATTCAATACAAGGTTATGAAACAACTTGTTGGTGTAAGTTTTTGACCATCCATTCCATTTTCCTACACGGATAGCTAGAAATGTTTTGGTAGAAGTTTTTATAGATGCTAACTTGAAGACTTTCTCTTTAGTGATGGTTTCAGATGGCCTCCACCCACATGCCATGTAACTCACCTTTTAGTTTGGAGTAGAATTCAAAGCGAATGAGCTGTACTTCTTTCGTGGAGGGGGTGGGTGAAGTTTCAGATTTTCATGACAAAAATTCAGCATCTTATAAAATCATTGAAGTGTCTTTGCCACTATCTACATCGTCTTTAGTCTACTATGATCGAAATACTGAGAATCTAGGTATTGGCATCTTGGTGGATTAAGCTTCACTCCATCCAACCAATGTTTCACTCTTTTGGTTTCCATGAATGAAAATCAAAGTTTATGAACAAGAGGTCCGGGCTTAGTTCTAGATGGGATATTTGTTGATGGGAGGAAATTTGAACAACTCTCCTATCTGGGTATTTGACTCTGCTTCCTCTGTTCCCTTAACTTCATCCCTGAGTAAGGGAAGGCTACTTGTGGGAGACTTTTTATTATTTTTTACTATTCCAGCCGCGGGATCGAAGAGAGCCACACAAGTTAGAAGAGGAAGCCCATGGGGTGGAAACGAGAGCGAGACGAGTGGAAAGAGAAGCCCAAGTAGCCTGCACATGTGGGAAGAGACAACCTACACATGATAGAAGAGTGGCATACCAAGGATCAATCTGGCAATGGGTTTTTATAATCAATTGGTGCCCTTTTAATGTGATGATGGGAAATGGTTAAGTTAAACCAGCACAGTAACCAATGCTGAGCACGAGTATGCCCATATATTCATACAATTGGAAAATAATCATTGACTTGAATGACAGTCCAAATACAGTGGACAATAGTAAACTTATAGAAATAAAGTAAAAAAAAGAAAACATATGATTGTACCTATTTTTACAATTGAGAGTAGGAAGAGGAGGAAGATAATATGAGAAGTGAGATAGAACAAAATGGTAGAATTTGTAGAAATGGAACTGGAGATATGGGCGGAAAGGGATTTTACCAAATTAAATTAAAAGAGGAAAAGTGGGGGAATAGACATGGATAGTTATCTAAGATAAAATGGGTGTTGCATGGGATAAGAAGTGGGTAATTATGAAAGATAATGGAGGAGAGACGAATAACTTGTGTCAAAATTATAACCAATAGTCCAAATCAATTCAAAAACCCTTCAGCTTGATAGAATATAATGGGTGACCAACCCGACTTGCCCTACCTTGAAATAGTTTTAATTGTTGTCTTTTTTCTATTGGTATAGGCTTATCGATCGTGCTGAGTCAAATTTAGGACGAGTTCGGGTTTTTATTTACTCCAACTCACTCTACCCCATTGATAACTACTTACATAAGAGCCTCTCTTTCATACATAAGGGCATGCGAGCATGTAAAACCAAACCATCCAAGTTGTGGGCCGTGTTACTGCAGGGGAATATTAGATAACTTGGCTGGGGCAGGTGCTAGTAGTGGTGGATTCGGGTTTAGCCCAATGCATATGAAACCCAACTGCTTGAGCCAATTTGGTATGGGTTCGGGTCCCAGCCAAGTTGCACCCCAATTTGTGGTTGGCAGTCAAATACTCAAGCACACTTATTCAAAGACGTCTCTATAAAAATCTCGTCTCAAAGGCCTTCTCTATATAAGCTTCGAAGGAATAGAACCAGATGCAGTACCTGCACCCCCAAAAAACATCACTGAGTATTTATTGTCATTGATATCTGATCTTGGAATGGGAGAGATGAAGGTGATAGGATCTTTTCCCAGCCTCTTCAGCTACAGGGTTCAATGGGCCCTTAAGCTAAAGGGAATAGAATTTGAATACTTTGTAGAAGATCTTCTGAACAAGAGTCCCATACTTCTTTAGTATAACCCTGTTCACAAGAAGGTCCAAGTGCTGGTGCACAATGGCAAGGCTATCTCAGAATCTCTGGTAATACTTGAATACATTGATGAGACCTGGAAGGAGAATACATTACCGCCTCAAGATCCTCATGAGCGAGCCATGGCGCGCTTTTGGGCTAAATTTGCAGATGAGAAGGTAACTAGCTGACCCTGCTGCTTTCTCTTTATGTGTATGTGTGGTTCTTTTTTTCAAGTTATTTCGGCTAATTCTAATCACTATTCTTGTGGGTTTTTGGCAATGTGGTGGGCCTTGTGGAAAGCAAGAAATGATATTGTTTTAAGGGAAAAAAGATGAACACCATAAATATAATATCCTCCGTTAACTCCTTGGTTGGTGGTTGTAATAAACTGTGCACGAAAAGGGATGAGAAGATCGGGAAAGAGATAATGCCTAGAGTGATCAATTTGGAGAAGGTTGTTATGATATTCTCAAATGCTGCTTATAAGGCTACATATGGGAAAGCTTCAATTGGTTATGTCTCCATGTTTTAAGGTTGTATTGTGGGTGCAAGTGCCTAAATCGGTATGAAAGTCTCATCGTCTGAAGAATCTAAAGCGAGGTGTGTACTGAATATATATGAAGAATTCTCAAAAAGTCCCTCTTTTGCCCCTTTTATGTTTTTAGGCCATGGAACCCACCTTAAGCTAATCCAATCATTTCCCACATACCAACCCTCGTCAATTGGTATAAAGCTCAAATTTGACACTCATCTATTTTTCACTCACTGATCGATTGAAATCAAAAGCAAGTAATGTTTCTAAATCCATTAAACTTTAGGGCCATTGATCAAGGGGTTATGATAGTTTAATGGAGTAGAAAATTTTCACACAGGTATCATCTAGAATATTCTATCCAGCGGCATTCCATGATTGTCATACACCACAGTGGGACCAACTGAAAGGGATTTTTTTTCTCTGAAACAAACTTCTCTAGGAGTTTTCTAGCGCTCCCATATATATCTCTATATATATATATATAAGAAATTCTCCTAAGCACACCCTTTTTTTTTTTTTTTTTTTTGCACACCCATAATGGGGCCCACATTTGAGGGGTTGGAGGGTTTCACATTCAAATTGATCAGAAGAGGTTTTTTCAGGTATACTCATTTGCATATTACCCATCAAAAAATAATTAAAAGTACTGACGCATCTAGCTATAAATCAACAAAAAGTTCCACTGCATGTACAGTTCTGCAATCAAGCAAAACAAATATTGTCGTTATTCTAGTTATACTTGAAATGTTGAACCTAGCTGAAACACAATTAAAATAAATAAATAAATATAATACTTTCATAACAAAAACATGGAAAAGATGTATAAAAGTGTTAAAAAGGCATACCTTGGTTGCTTTGTCAGCATATTTGCATTGAAACACAAAATACACATACGGAAATTATCTGTCCCCTAAAAAAAATTAAAAAACAAACCGGCCCTATGGTTTACAGGTCCACCGGGTTTGCACCAATTCAAATAAACTGCACGCCGTTGGATCAAACCATCACCAATACGAGTGGATCGTACTTGTAGGCCCCAAATGATATGGCAAGGATGATCGAATGTGGTGGTAGGGGCGTCGGCAGGTGGGTCCCACACGAATTGGGTATGTATAGCGACAATTTTTGTGATAGTCCACTTTTGGTTATATCCTTGGTTATTAATAATAGACAAATACTTACCTTTCAAAAATGAAATCTGATGGTTTTACTTGAAAATTTCTAATAAGTGACCATTGTACGAAAAAGGGCCTGTAGTTCTAGCAGTACAAATGGAGTCGGTCAGCCCATTTTTGTTTTCTTATTTTTTTTAAAATCTTATGAGGTGTCGCACGTCTCTGTCTCTTTTTCATCCAAATCCTCCATTATCGTATACTCCGTTCACAGCGGTGCAACAACCCCAATTCTCTCCGAAGTAGCAAACATAGTACCCCTCTTCTTCCTCTGTAATGTCACCGAAGCAACTCATCTCGCAGTCAACAAAAACAACAAGTGATAAGAGGGCTTTCTCTTGCAGCAATAGTTTGCTTTTATTAGGTGGGCCCATGGATATAAAGTTGCCGAGAAAGAAAATTTGGACCGATCATAGTAGGGATTTATTAGCTCTCTCTTTCTAAAAAGAAATCTTCAATTGATTTGGAATTATTAGGTGGGGCCATTGTGATGTAGCTCTCCAATATGTGCTTGCCATGTGGATACTAAAGTGGCATTGCTTTGGAGGCTCTATGTCAAATCTAAGACCTCTTAACCCCTCATGCCAAGTGTTTTAATATATATATATATATATATATATATATATATAATTTGGGTCATAGCTAATTTGAAAACTTAACCTCCCCAATATTGGGTTCCATTGCCTCTTTTCATTGTGTTCACAGTGAGGAAGCAGATAAAGTGGATGGTATTGGTTGTGACTCCACTCTTTTTACATTTTTTTTTTCTTCTGGGAAAGTCGTTTTTAAGTGACATATTATGTGACAATGAGGATTAATAAACCGTGCCAAGCCTAACCTTGCCCAAATGGCATTGAAGAAATGTTCCACTAAATACATTTATAAATTACATTGTTGATCATGCATCTTAACAATAAGAAAGGGAAATCAAATAGCCTAAACTAAAGTAATATGGACAACTTACATGGATTTTCAGCAAACGCACAGATAATTTCAGAAATGGGGTAGCAGGTGTGTTTGGATGAATAGTGATATGAATTTAGGCGAAGTGAAGTCTCCATTATCCATAAAAAAAAAGACTAAGGTCAGACTAAAATACACAAATTTAAATTTTCTTAAAAAATTAAAAAGCAACGTCATTTTTTCACTAAATAATAAAAAATTATCTTCTTCCTATACAAAATGTCAAAAAAATAAGGCAGGATGGGACTTTAATTCAATCAACCACTCATCCAAACAGGCCCCACACGTCAAGCAACGAAAAATACAAAAGGTGACAAACTTTCCAAGAAACTACATGGTGGGCACCGAAAGCGACATGCCAAGGAAGAAAGTCATGTCAGAAATGGATTAGTGTTGTACTTACCATGAAGGAAAGACGAGGGAATTGACTAAAAGGAAACTTGTAAAACAAAGAATTTCTTGGAAAGTTAATGGAAGGTGGAAAAGGAGGAATCAAACTGAAACATCATGGAAATTGGAGTGCATTGAGATGGTGGAGTCTTCTTTACATGGGCATTCGATCTGCGTAGAGTTTCATCGAGGGCATAGATTAATAAACGTACATAATTTTTTAACAAATCACCAAATATGGTTTAGCCCATCAAAACGAGGACAATACAGCCATATCATATCAGGAACAGCTAGTGATGGCGATTTTCCCGCAAGTATACGGTTGTCTCAAGTAATATAGACTATGGAAGTCCGAATATCGTTCCCACGAGGATCGTTACAAGGAAATTAATAATTATCAATGAAAAAGAGTATCGACTCAAATATAGCTAACAAATGCAAATGGAAATAACAAAAATAATAAAAACAATAAACAAAATAACAAATAGGGAAAAAAAATGCAAACTAAAAGAAAACAAGAAACTAGATAACAAAGAGATGCTAATAGAAATGGAAGAACTAAAGTGAAAATAAGGTTAGTAACAAGTTAGTAACAAAGTTAATGACAAAAGAAAAATAACAAGATCAAATGAACAATGTTAGATATATCAAATGAGTAAGTGTGTGAAAATAAGTGAAAGATCAAGGTAGAAAGAAACTAAAAACATACATGAAAGCTAACTAATAAAAAGAACAAGATAGAAAATAAGTGGATGGAGATAAAAAGAAATGTGCTAAAAGCGTGAAATCAAAGGTGCATGGTGGAAGATGGTGTGAATAGAGAAATGGAGTGTGAGAATTAAAACAAGTGAATAAGTGTGTGAGAATGTGAATAGAATCAAACTAAAGTAAGTAAAACAACAATTAATACTAATGGATAGATTGGACCATCTAGAATCCACTAAATAACACTAATCCAACACTAATGCTCTTCTCTTTTCCCAAACAAAACACTCAAATCTAATGACAAATCAATGTATAGATTTGGAAAATATAACTTTAAAGCTCTTAAAAAATTAACAATCTAATAGCTAAGATTTTATTCCCTTCATAAAAGAAAAGATTCCTAATGACTATCTATCAAAAGTAAGCATAAACCATCAAAAGATATTAACTCCTAAGCATGATTTATCAAACCTAAGCATAGATAGTAAAAAGAATACTAAAATAAAAACTAAACATGGAAGATAGCATATTGCAATGAAGAAAAATCTATTTTAGCATGTTAAGCACATAAACAAAGAGAATTAAGAGCATAAGCAAAAGGAATAGTATTAACTTAGCTTCATCTAGAAGATCCAATCAAATGATTAGCCACCCATTGGAGAAGACAAAGCTTTCATTATAAATCTTCAATTTTTACAAAGCTTTCCTCACTTTCTCTCTACAATTGCTCTCAATTACATGAATAGCTTAAGTAAAGAGGATGAGGCTCTCCTTGTTTTTTTGTGTACTAAATGCCTAGAGTTCCCTTCCTTATATAGAAACATTTGCTTGCTCTCTTTTGATTTCTTTCCGATGTGGGACTTTATAAGAATGGAAATATAAACATATGAATGTAATTCCCGTATTAGAAAACAGTCCCCACACTGATGTGTGATTTTGACCCTCGAAACGTCCGAATTGGGAGAAATGTTGTGAAATATGATTTGTAGCTCTTAGAATAAGCTTTCCAATGCTTCTAAGATCACCTCAATCGGACATCCGAGTAAAAAGATATGGTCAAAATACAAACCCAGGTCTTTCATTTTTCTTCTTATTGTTGGCCTATCTTTGTCATTTCTTCATCCAATTGTCTTCCAAACTAATCAATACTCTCTTTAACTCTTGAATCTCAACTTTAATCTTCAAATTAGTCTTCAATTAACACCTACAAAGAGAAATTAACATAATTTAGAGTATTTTTTTTTAACATATTTTGTATGAAAGCCATTGGAACTCATATAAATGCATACAAATGGCCATCTATAATGAAAAGATATGAGCAAAGCATGATGGGGAGGAACTTTATGATTTTTATGCTAAAAATGGTGTTTTGAGTTCTTTTATCTATGAAAACTCATAAAATAATGCTATGAAATTATATCTTTTGTGAACTCATCAGCTAGCAAGTACAAGATGTAGACCATTTATTATGGTCATTGCCACCCCTTTTGATCCTCCCTTGGTTCGACCTGTGATTAGAAGAGTTCTAACCGATTCAGACAAGGAGTGGCCATGACTCGGTGCAGAACTAGCCTGAAGCTTTATCAAAATTTAGAAAGATCAGTTGTGGGACCTAATACCTAAGCATGGATCGATCCCACAGGGCACACAATGCTTGTCCTCTATTGTTGAATTGTCGTTGAATACAGTACAGAACGCTGTCAAATAGAATTTAAATAAAAACAATTGTACCCGATTGTTGAAGACTGCAATTGTGATTTGCGGAAGAGAAAGAGCAGGCACTGTAGTAGATCTGTAGCCGAGGCACGTCTGAGGACGCTCTCTTTAGGACGAGTTCCGCCCCTTCGGATGAAATCCAGGTGCGAAAGGTTATCTCAGTAGAACTTCCCGCAGGATACAACGGCCAACCTCCAGGTTCGATCGCACAAGCAGCCTGAAGCATAAACTCTCTTTTCGTTTGTTTACTCAGAAGTAAAGTAGAGGAACAGAGAAAATCATTTTTTTGTTGTGTAAAACGATGATGGAGATACTCTATTGTATACAACCTGCACCACCACTATAAGTTGTCATTGCTCCTCCAGTGCCAGATCCAAGTTCGTTGTTTCAAACGTTTAGGAAGCTCGGCGCCCTTCCATTCGCAGGAGATATAGACCCACTGGACGCGGATGAGTGGCTAGTTCAGACGGAGAAGATTCTCGAGATCTTTGAATGCACCGGACGACAGAAAGTGTTGTTGGCCGCCTTCAGAGGTGTAGCAGAAATGTGGTGGAGGATTGTGAAGGAGCCCTACCGAACCATTGATGATGCTGTAGCTTGGGACACATTCAAGAGACAATTTACCAATATGTTTGTCCCGAAACACTTCATTGACCAGATGCGAATAGAGTTCGAGCAACTGCAGCAAGGCAGTATGACCGTGGCAGAATATAACCACAAGTTCCTAAGGTTATCACGATTTGCCGAAAAATTTATCGACACTGAAGCAATGAAGGTTGAGAGATTCATCGAAGGACTTAGCCCAACCATTCAGAAGGATGTCACTATAGTGATTGCCCCACAAACCTTAGAGGATGCTATCAAAAGGGCCTACTGGTCAGAAGATGCGAATAAGAAAATTGTTCAGGAGGCAGAATCCAGGCGCAATGTTTGGCTACCGACACCAGACGATGATATCCCAGATGATATCCCAACGTCTCAAGAGTATAACCAGCAGTTTGAAAGGACAACGGCAGACATGGAATATCAAGGGATTCCAAAATGTGACCATTGTGGGAAGAATCATGAGACTAGTGCGTGCCGCCTCCAGAACAAAGCATGTTTTGCATGTGGAGGATTGGATCATAAAGTCCAAGACTGCCCGAGCGAGAGGAGCCCAGTTCAGGGATCTTTAAGCAGAAAACAGTTGGGTGCGTGCTTCTTATGTGGGGATGTTGGACATAAGGTCCAGAATTGATCGAGGAAAAGGAAGCGAGTTGGAGGATCGCAGCCACAAGTGCCTTGATCAAATGGTATTAATAATTGCATGGTGAATGCAATCAAATGCTCTTTTCTATGGATTGCTTTGCTTTGGTATAAACTAGTTTTTTTTTGGGAACCCAGACTTATAACTCCTCGTGATGCATCCTATATACGACTCATGTTAAGTCGTCGTTGTATAAACGAGTTGAGCATCACTTTTAACACTGTCATTCATCATCATCATCGTCTTTGAAGCTTTGCCTTGACTGATTTAGCTAAATTTTGTATTAAAATCCACAGTTTTGAACACTTGACTCACCTTGACTGGGAAATATTTTTGTTCAAAACCACAATAGAAAAATTCTGACTCACCCAATGGGCTCAACACAAAAGGAACTGAATCGATCGAATCTGACCAACACAGATGGAACTGAATTGAACAAGTTTAACCAAAATGGTTGAACACTCATTGACAACTCCAAATGTTGAGGTGGAGAATGGAGATGAAAATAAATTGGCTAATGGTTCAGGATTTGGACCCATTTGATATTGTGTCCGAGTCTAGGTCCACTGGATGGAACCACAAAATTTAGGCTTAAGAGTCTCTGTTCATGGGGTTCATACCTTTAGCCTTGAATTCCTGATATGTTTTCATGTTCCAATGTTTGTCATCCTAGTTGGCACTCAGGGATGGCAAGGGGTTAGGCCCTGTTTGGTTTTAGGCTGATTGATGACAAACGCGACTAAAACATGAGCTGGCGTGTGCCTGATGTAACGGGTATATGTTTTGTAATACCAAACTTGTCCCATGATAGGAACATGACAGTTGGTGCAATCAAACCCTGAACCTGCTTGGAACCCAACTTGGGGTCAAAATTTTGAAAAACATATCCACCTCAAACCTGACCCTACTAGAGCGTAATGGGGCAGGTAAACCTGACTCATTTGCCATCCTACTTGCAAAGCTGGAGACAGAAGGAGTGACATTTGCCAAAGCATTCTAGTCAATAATTAAAGGCCCTAACCCTGACCCAAGTCTGGAGTACGATAGAGACATTATCAAGCCATCCTGGAAAAGGAGTAGTACAGAAATGGACTAGAATTTTGTATTTTTCGTCATTCTGAGAGGAAGACATACATCCATGCACTCCTTTGCCGCCGGTTGCGCTTACTGTTCAATTGGGCCCACTTGTTTTGTTTTGCTTTTTGTTAGAGAGTAATTCCAAACAGAAACTTGAGCTTTAAGCTTGGTTTTCAAATGCAATATATCTATTTGCTGATATTTCAGTTTGTTTTGGCCCCATATCATTTAAAGAAAAAAATATAATAATAAAAAAAAAGTCGGAAAATAAGAAATTTGACTGTCTTCATTTTCAATTGCTTTAAAGGGATTCATATATAAATAAAATGCAAAATATAAAATAAAGGTGGTGAAAATAGAGTTTCAATACAATTCTGGTTTTGGACCAAATCCATAAAAAAGGGAGTCAGTCATGGAAGAAACCCGATTTTGTTTGAGTTTTGAAACCACGCCTCTAGGATTGTTTGATCCTTAATCTATTTCACAATAGGAGGATGCCTCTTACAACTTAATTCAATTATGGATAATGGTTTGATTAATATTAAATTGAAGCGAATCCTACCAAATTCACATCCAGGCAGCTCTTTTATAGATTCAATCATAATTGAGCCTGCTTATATACAAAATGATCATGTGCTGCAGTCAGCATGGTGCGGTTGATGGTTAATACAGTACTTAATAATTGCAGTACCCCACATTTGCTTGATCCAACTTGCTCAAATCACTGCCTCTCTATGCGGCAAGATCTTTACTTCAATCAGTGTGGCATGCACCGTGGAAATATGTAAATTGGTATCACACTTTTATTCAATTGCGTATAGCATGATCCTATCTGGAGTTGATTGGGCTAGTTCCTAAACAATTCAGTGTGTGAAATGAACTGCACTGATTAAGCAAAGATGACCCAGCTTAGTAGCTTGTAGACTGGTTGAATGTTTGGTTTGCCTATCTAAAATTGGGTCAAGAATGGGCGAACGAATTGCATTTCCAAAAACCTTTCTCCTCTTCATCCATTTCAAAGTCAATAGTAATGTTAAAAAAGATGACAGAGACCTCAGAAAATATAATACACACACACACCCATCAGAATACCAGCTATAAAAGTCCAAAGCACCAAAGCAAGATGCACTGTATTGCAGTAATGGCTAAAGAAGAAGTGAAGGTGTTCAGATCATGGTCTAGCCCTTTTGCTCTGAGAGTCATATGGGCTCTGAAACTGAAGGGAATTGAGCATGAATACTGCTATGAAGACCTCTCCAACAAAAGCCCTCAACTTCTTGAGTATAACCCAATCCATAAGAAGGTCCCAGTGTTTGGTACACCATGGCCGCCCGATCGTAGAATCAATCGTAATTCTTGAATACATCGACGAGACATGGAAGGAGAATCCCATCTTGCCGGAGGATCCTTATGACAGAGCCATGGCGCGGTTTATGGCCAAGTTTAGTGATGAAAAGGTGAGTCATCCATGCCCACTCCTAAGGTTCTGTTGTTTCATCTTTCATGAGAATTTAACATGAAAACTTTAGGCCCAGTTTGATGGCCTTAAATTTTGTAGCTGTAGGTGTTCATTGGATATTCACAATTCCTGTTTGTCCATGTTTGATTCCGCAGATTTCAAGAAAAGTGGAACTTTTCTCTCTCTCTCTAGATTTCACTCTATTGGGAAAGTTTTAAATTCTTGTATGATTTGTCCTCTTCAATTTTTTGAGTTCTCTGTTTGACAGAGAAAATTCTAAAAAGCAACAGCTGAAATAGCATTTTAAATGTTCCAAACCGCAAATTTCAAATGCTTTTTAAGATTAGAGTTTGCTCCGATGACAGAATTTCTTACAAGAACTGGAAGAGTTGTGGAAAATTCCTCATGTTCTTAGACCAGACAGAAATGTTATATATGAAACTCCTTGCATTTGAGATATCAAAAGGGGCCTAAGACCTATTGTTGATAAAACAAAACTCAAATTACATGCATATTATATGAGGAGCACTAAATGATTAAGACTGATTCGAGCAAACAATTTATGTCATCCCATTTGACTTTTGCCATTTTGGTGGCTTTAATTAGCAGAAGCAATAGTATTTAGTAAGATTGGAACCATGGGATTCAAGGAGCTGCTTATTTATAGCTGATGCAGGCTTTAAACAATCTGGGTCCAGCCAACTGGGACCCAAAAGGGATTGATTGATTTATTTGATCTCAGTCCAGGTCCTAATCCTAGCAAGTAGTTCCCAAGACCTAGACCTGATTATCACAAATTAGCTTCTGGTATGGGTCATGCAGATTCTTATAAAGCTATTTATTGTATTGTTGAAGCGTAGGTACTGCAAATCATGATGGTATTTGAAACCATTGAGTATCAGCCCTGTACCCAGATGAGATAACCCCATCAGGTCTTCCCATTTACACTCCTACTAGTCTGATAGGATGTGGGTTGGGATATTGGGTTGAGTACTGTGGATAACATGTATAAGCTCTACCTGAACCCAATTGGAAGTTAAAGAGGGTCCAACCTCAACATCTAACTAGCAGATGAGGTTCATACTGGCTTCGATATTGAAAAGCAAGGATGGGTTCAACCAAACCTGACCCATTTATTAAACATGGAGACAAATGTCAACCCAAACCCAATATGAAACTAACGAGAGTCGTACTGAACTCCAAATTAGCGAATCAGGAATTGCCACCGCTAGATATGGGTTAATCATCTTAGTAATTAGTAATCCCAAATTGATGTGAAAAGGATAAGTTTGACAATGCTAATATTTAAATTTAATAATATAGAGAGGTCTATTTGGGTCCTACAACTGGGCCTTGCAATTCCAATTTGTATAGCTTCTTTCCACATTCACCACTATCTTGCAGTGTTTACAGGCAGTTTGGCGTGTTTTCACCACACAAGGGAAGGAACAGGAAGAAGCCATAGCTCCTGCACTTGAATGTTTGAAAACACTAGAGGAATGGCTGGTGGGGAAGAAATATTTCAATGGAGAGACTCTCGGATTTGCAGATATTGTGCTTGCCTGGATAGCCAACTTGCTTGGCGTTTTCGAAGAAGTCATGGAACTGAAGCTGGTCACTGAGGAGAGATTTCCATTACTGTGTGCATGGATTGAGAACCTCACTAATGCTCCTGTCATCAACACTATTTGGCCACCGAGAGACAAATTGCTTGCCAAGTATCATGCACTTCATGAGGCCAGAGTTGGGCCTAAATGAATCAGTCATATTGGACGTGTTTGAGTACTGGATGCATCTTATTACATGTGGGTATCAAAGTTTATTTGTGTCTTTGAATAAGGCTGTAAACTGGCCCACATTACCCGTTTACGCAATGATCCTTACTTAAGGAATGTGGGTATGCAGCAACCTTATAGTACTGATAAATGATCGAGTCCAGATGTGGATCAGGTTTGGCCCACATCTGAATACTTGTTTACCCGAGCGTAACATATAAATGCATAAAAATATGTTGTACTTTTGATAATATATTTGCAATAACCAAGCAGATGATCATGTATGCAGGGTTTTGGGTGTTTAGGTTTTGATGAGATTTCTTATAAAAGGATGTTCTTTAAAATGTGTGTGTTCGCCAGTGGTGGGCCCACCTAATTCAATTGACCTGTGATTTGTAATCCAATGTAATTTTAATCATGATCCAACCTTCTTTAACGTAGAATATTCTCTATCATACATGAGGCCGGATGTGAAAGATTGATTAGAAAGGGTTGAATGGAGGCTGTTTTGATGCTGCTTCCATTGAAGCAGGAACTCCATATTCAAACCAAACCTTCTTAATCCCTTGTATAAAGAGAGTTCAAAAATAGGCACCTACCAAAAATTGGCCTCATCAAAAACATTAAATGCCTTTTTACTATTCAATACAAGGTTATGAAACAACTTGTTGGTGTAAGTTTTTGACCATCCATTCCATTTTCTTACACGGATAGCTAGAAATGTTTTGGTAGAAGTTTTTATAGATGCTAACTTGAAGACTTTCTCTTTAATGATGGTTTCAGATGGCCTCCACCAATATGCCATGTAACTCACTTTTTAGTTTGGAGTAGAATTCAAAGTGAATGAGCCGGACTTCTTTAGTGGAGAGGGGGTGAGTGAAGTTTCAGATTTTCACGACAAAAATTCAGCACCTTATAAAATCATTGAAGTGTCTTTGCCACTATTTACATCGTCTTTAGTCTACTATGATCGAAATACTGAGAATCTAGGTATTGGCATCTTGGTGGATTAAGTTTCACTCCATCCAACCAGTGTTTCACTCTTTTGGTTTCCATGAATGAAAATCAAAGTTTTTGAACAAGAGGTCCGGGCTTAGTTCTATAGGGGATATTTGTAGATGGGAGGAAATTTGAACTCCTCTCCAATCTAGAAGATGTCATCATAATATATTTGAAAAGGATTATAAATCTTGAATGACTAATAAAATAGAATAAACTGTGAAAGGGTACTTGACTCTGCTTCCTCTGTTCCCTTAACTTCATCCCTAAGTAAGGGAAGGGTGCTTGTGGGAGACTTTTTATTATTTTTTTCAATACCAGCCGCGGGATCAAAGAGAGCCACACAAGTTGGAAGAGGAAGACCATGGGATGGAAAATGAAAGCGAGACAAATGGAAAGAGAAGCCCCCACAATTAGTAGCCTGCACATGTGAGAAAAGACAGCCCACACATGATAAAAGAGTGGCATACCAAGGATCAATCCGGCAATGGCTTTTTATAATCAATTGATGCCCTTTTCATGTGGTGATGGGAAATGATTAAGTTAAACTAGCACAGTAACCAGTGCTGAGCACGAGTATGCCCATATAATACAAAACAAATATTCATACAATTGGAAAATAAGCACTGACTTGAATGACAGCCCAAATACAATGCACAATAGTAAACTTTTAGAAATAAAATAAAGAAAGAAAACATATGACTATACTTATCTTTACAATTGAGAGTAGGAAGAGTAGGAAGAGAATATGAGAAGTGAGGTAGAACAAAATGGTAGAATTTGTAGAAACGGAACAGGAGAAATGGGCAGAAAGGGATTTTATCAAAATTAAAAGAGGAAAAGTGAGGGAATAGATATGGGTAGTTATAGGAGATAAAAATGGGTGTTGCATGTGATAAGAAGTGAGTAATTATGAAAGATAATGGAGGAGAAAAGCATAACTTACCTTTCAAAATAGAAATCTGAGGATTTTATTGGAAAATTTCTAGTAAGTGACCATTGTACGAAAGAAGTCCCCATAGTTTGAGCAGTACAAATGGGGTCCGTAAGCCCATTTTTGTTTTTTTTGTTTTTTTCAAATCTTGTAAGGTGTCTCTTATCTTTGTCTCTTCCTCGTCCAAATCCTCCATTATTATATACTTCATTTCCCGCGGTGCAGCAGCCCCAATTCTCTCGGAAGTAGCAAACAGAGTACCCCTCTTCTTCCTCTGTAATGTCACGGAAGCAACTCACCTCTCAGTCAACAGAAACAACAAGTGATAGAGGGCTTTCTCTGGCAGCATTGGTTTGCTTTTATTAGAAAAAAAAAAAAGACTAGGGTCAAATTAAAAATACACAAATTTAAAATTTTCTCAGAAAATTAAAAAGCAACATCATTTTTTCCCTAAATAATAAAAAATTATCTTCTTCCTATGCAAAATGTCAAAAAAATAAGGCTGGATGGGATTTTAATTAAATCAACCACTCATCCAAACAGGCCCCACACGTCAAGCAACGAAAAATACAAGAGGTAACAAACTTTCCAAGAAACTACATGGTGGGCACCGAAAGCGACATGACATGGAAGAAAGTCATGTCAGAAATGGATTAGTGTTGTACTTACCATGAAGGAAAGACGAGGGAAGTGACTAAAAGGAAACTTGTAAAACAAAGAATTTCTTGGAAAGTTAATGGAAGGTGGAAAAGGAGGAATCAAACGGAAACATCATGGAAATTGGAGTGCATTGAGATGGGGGAGTCTTCTTTACATGGGCATTCGATCTTTGTAGAGTTTCATCAAGGGCATAGATTAATAAACGGACATAATTTTTTAACAAATCACCAAATATGGTTTAGCCCATCAAAATGAGGACAGTACAGCCATATCATATCAGGAACAGCTAGCAAGTACAAGATGTAGACCATTTATTATGGTCATTGCCACCCCTTTTGATCCTCCCCTGGTTTCTAACCGATTCAGACAAGGAGTGGCCATGACTCGGTGCAGAACTAGCCTGAAGCTTTAGCAAAATTTAGAAAGATCAGTTGTCGGACCTTATACCTAAGCATGGATCGATCCCACAGGGCACACAAAGCTTGTCCTCCATGACACTATGACCCTGCTCTCTCTAACCTAAATTTCTAATATCCCTAGCAACTGTAACCATTTGTCCCTCTCCCTCTCCATCTCTTCTAAAAAAAAAAGTTAGCCATATGCCTTGAATTCTATGGTTGGTCTGTACTGATTGATGAAAACTTTTTAATTAAGCCATCTGCCTTGGATTTTATTGTTGGTCTGTACTGATTGATGGGAAAAAATTATAAGCAATATGCCTTTGGTTCTACTGTTGGACGGTACTCATTGATGTTACAGCTGATGACTCCCGAGTCCCATTGCCTTGCTAGATTAGGCATAACATGTGATACACGACACCACGGACGGATACTGGTTGTCAATCAAAGTAGCTTTATTCATTTATCTGATTTTTAACCTTTCTTTTTAACTATTAGATTACTGCAGTTCGAAAGATCCAAGTACTGAAGGCCCACACCCATAGAAATTTGTGTAACCAAGCAAGGACCATCTAGACAGTCTATTATGGGTCCATAGGATGATCCTATTCATTAAACCATGCATAGAATAAAGCTCAGCCTGTTCAGCTATTAAGCTGCAAAATAGGCTCAAATTATTTCAAATGGCCTAAAAGCCGACAGCCCAAACCCAGCCTAATGTGTTGGTTACGTGACATACATTCAAATATTAAAGAGTATAGGAACCCTAGAATGTCGAGAAAACCAGTAAAGAATCGTTCACATTAGGGTCAAAGATGCCTCTTGAAACCACATAATTGAATGCCCCATATGCCAGGAAGGAGCCTACATTGAGTTGTACGGGGCAAAGACGCGTGGGACATCTTTAAACCACAAAATTTGAACGTACCGTACCCCACCCACGGGCCAAGGAGTTTCGATTGATAGACGTGTGGGACTCACATCTTTTATATCTGGTCCTGAGACTGAGATGCATGTGGCTAACCGCTAACATCATCGTATTAATGATAGCATCCAGCTACTTCCTTGCAAGTTCGCTCAAAGACAATCGGTCAAAAGCATAATGTGTTGGAGTCATTAAACTGGAAAACTATAAAGAGCCCAAAATCAATGTTAAATGCCTTTGATTGAAATTTCTGAGAAGAATTTGGTGGACCGAAAATTCAATGGAATAATGTGATGGAAAATGCTACTTGGCCTGACTTTTGGGACCGATCCGTGGGCCGGTCCCAAAGTCAGGCCAAATAGCAAGACTCTAATGTGATCGCAGGTCTGCTAGCGTAAATGCTACATATTTTTTTATTATGATTAAAAAATCTAAGCTAGTTAAAATGTCTCAAGTGATTTTTGAAGTTTGTAAAATTTTAATATTCTCCTAAAATCTCTTGATTTTCAATTATCCAAACTTACGTCTGAGTGCAATTTTTCAAGTATCTTTCTAAAATCTCATTTTGACTTTTTGTATGGGAAAGTGAATTTTTTTTTATATTTTAGTGGATAAGGTGGTTGTTTTTTACTTCTTTTTTTTTTTTTTTTTTTTTGGAAAAAGATTGAATAGGTTTTGAATTAAAATGCTTTTAATGTGACATCTTGTTTGAAAAATGAAGGTTTTACTTGACTTTTACTATATTAGTAAAGTGTCCTAAAAGTTATGCCCAACTCACCCTCTTCTAAAACTTCATGTCCTTTTTATGTACATGGCTAATCCATCCTATTGTCGATCTTTGAATATGCATAGAACAAAGCCCGGCCTTTTCAACTATGAGGCCACCAAATAGGCTCAAATTATTTCAAATGGCCTAAGAATCGAGCCCAAACCCAGCCCTAATGTGTTGGTTATGTGATATACAAAGATTAAAGAGTATATGATCCCTAGAATATCCTAAAAACATATAAAATGTCGTTCACAGTATGGTTTTGAGTTGTATTACCGTGTCCTCATACTCCCTTTTTTTCTCCCAACTTTTTCGCCATATTTGAGGTGAATTCTTCTTTTGAGTTTTTGATATATGAATTTAGAGCCTGCATATTTACAGGAATTTAAAGAATTTTTGAATTCTCATATTTAATAGAATTCTTGAATCCTCCGTACTTGAGCATTCATAAATTTCACCAAAGTTTTATTGGTATTTCAGAAATTCCAAAAGTCATTTGAAACCCTTTAGATGAGTCGGTGCATGATGATTTGCCGCGGCAAAAAATCTGATGACTTGGTGCAACGACGGAGCCAAGAATTGTCAATTAGGAATGATAATTACAGTAATCAACAATTTTTCCCTTTTCTGAGTCAGCCTAGTTCCCCGGGGGGGCTATCAAAACTATCTCGCATAGGGATCAATTTCTAGGTGGTACAATGAGAGGGAGAGTCCTACTCCTATCCACAGAGACATCCCCATATTCACCATCGCATTTGCTCGAGGCTTTTGTATATAAGTTTATAGAGGAATGTTCATGTACTTCTATCTCTCACCATAGAGTGAGGGCCACTTTCCCTTTTTACGCATAAAGACAAGGGAGTGTACCTCACCCTTGAAAACCCACTTTTGTACTTAAAAATCTCCATTTATGAAAGTGTTCCTCACCCTATGGTGAGGGATGGATGCACGTAAACATTCTCCAAGTTTATATAAATGAGAAGACCTGAATTTAAAATTAGGTCTGCTCATTAATCTAATGCTCAGATGTGGCAGAGTCTCGGTCTTCCTGTTAAAATATTACTTACGCTGACAATTCTCTCTGATGTTTCCCTTTCATCTCTTTTTTCTTTCTTTGTTTCTTTCGTTTTCTTTTCAGCGATTTCCTGTTTTTATCCACGAAGTTTCGTGGAAACTTCTCTTCCTCCTCTCTCCCTTTTTAAGTGCCCTTCCATCTCTGCAAAACCATCAATCCTTTTTTTCAATCCCTGATTTCAGCCTATTTGCCGAAGAAGAGGTAAGTTCTTCATGTTCCCTTTAAACCTTTTGTTTTCCCCTTCTGATTGTTAAGATTAATGCATATATGTAAGCACTACACTTCAATGCAATTTTATGTTTTCTCCTTTCAATTGTTCAATGTGCAAATGTCTTCTATCAAATATTCCCGCTTTCAATTCACTGTCCACATTTCTTGGTTCTTTTGAATGTTACATGCTAACAGTACTCGAGAGTTTGTAAGGCTTTGCTTTGAATATCATAGGAAAAGAAAAGATAACTAGTTTCTTAGATATGGACTTTAGATTGTAATACCTCCTAGTCTCCTGTGAGATGACTGCATATCCTAATAAAAATAGGATGGGAAGGTCTCTCTACGGATAAGAATATTCATGTAATAAAACAAGCTCCTTCACAATATCCTCACATCTTCTCCTTCACTGGCGACTCCAAGGTTACCTCTTCTCCTTCATCTTCAACTCTCCTCCTTAGGGTTGCTTGTAGTCACTAGAGGTGTAAAAAAAAAAGGAAAAACGTTCTAACTGACCGAACTGATGGTTAATAAGCGTGTTTCACAGTTTCGGCTACGGTTACGGTTATAAAAATCGGAAAATCAAGTTTCACGGTTCGATTTCGGCTTTCAGTCTCAACTCACTGTTATTAACCAAACCAAATCATAAAATACAATTCGGTTAATCGTTTTCTCAAAATACACAGTTAACCGAATCGTTACACTCCAATTTAAAGAGAAAAAAAAAAAAAAAAAAAAGGAGAAGAAGAAATGGGGTATTATGTAATTTTATACTTAAATATTCTCTTTTAACTTTTGAGCCATAATCGTTAAAGTAAAGAATAAAAGGGGGAAAAGTGAAGGATCAAGGATGCGTTTGCTGGAGAAATGTACTTTATTATTTTATTTGTCTATGTTAACATTTATTGCTACTTTAAAATTTTGAGATTATGTAATTTGTTATCTAGGATATTTGATTTTGACTTATGAACATGTATTTTGCATTCTAAGAAAAAGGAAAACTTGTATTTTAAGTGATATTTAACCCTAACTGAACTGTCTAATACGGTTAACCGCGCTTGGATTTTTAATGATCTTTAAGGTACGGTTAAGGTTATGATTTTAAAAATAAAAAATCGTAAAATACGACTCAGTTAACAGTTTTCCCAAAACATATGGTTAACTGAACCGTTACACCCCTAGTGGTCACCATGGCATGCTAGTAAAAGAGAAGAGGTAGGGATGGAAGAAGAGGAAGGAGGAAGAACGAAAAGGTGAAGAGGAAGATAGTGGGTTCTTTCTTCACGAAGGGGCAATTTTTTTCATATAAGAAATAGGGGAGAGAAGTTGCATGGGTCAATTTCCACAAATGTTAAATATCCTTATTTCAGAAAATCATGAAAAACTTAGACCCAATATGAAAATGGGATTTTTACTAAAAAAAAAATTAAGTTTAAGTTCTAATTAAAAGACTTTACGAATAAAAACTATAAAATGACTGCAAAGTTGTTTGTACTTTTTTTTTACAAAATTACCCACGTTGACGATATTAGCAATTTAATATATATATATATATATATATATAGAGGGAGATGCTCCTATGAGAGCATTTTTTACCTTACTATGATAGATAAGGTAGGGGCCCTTATTCATATCCAATGCCAACAACTTAAATGTAATGGCCCCCACCTTATCTCTCATAGTAAAGTGAGAGATGCCCTCATAGTGGTAGTGTCACCCCTTTGAAATCCATATTGTTCAGAGTTCTTATTAAAAATACACGGGTCAGGTTGGGTCGGACTTGACTCATTTGCTAGGGTCATACTAAATTAAATTAGATGAGTCAAAATCAATTGGAGCGAATTGGAACTGACTCCAATTTGAAACCACTTCACGTCATATATATATATATATATATATATATATATGGGGAATATTCATGTTTATTTATCCCTCACCATAAGGTGAGGGGCACTTTCCCTTTTTGCACATGAAGACAAAGAAGTGTACCTCACCCTATGTACTTGAAAATTTACTTTTATATTTGAAAATCTCCATTTATGGAAGTGTCCCTCACCCTATGGTGAGGGATAGATGCACATGAATGTTCCCCTATATATATATAATAGTTCTTCATAAAGTCGTTTAAGTATAATTTAAGCTTTATTTTTCATAAAAATCCCTTTAAAAATCACGTTTTCTTGTCTCTCTTTTCTTTTCCGAAAATACAAAAGGCATATGTTATTGTCGAAACTACAAAAAGGATAGGCTCTTTGTTTTTTAAAATCTGATACATGCTGAAAATTAAGAGTGGAACACACAAATTAACCCCAGTGGACAAAAAAACCTCTCAAATGCATTTGTAACTCTGAAACCAAGTTTCCTTTACCTCCTCTCTGCCATTTTCTGCCTTTGCTTGAGAAACTTGGGCTCGTTCAGGTAATTAACAAGTAGAGTGAATTTAAGTAAAGGCTCAACTTAGGACATATGAAAAGAAGAATGGTTGTATAAGAAAGTACAAAATTTCAAAAATACCTCTTCTTTATATTTTATAAAAAAAATTAAAAACAATTCTCTCATTTCACTAAATTACAAAAGGTCCTCCACCATTTATTAAAAATAAAAAAAAAAAAAGACAAAAAGATACCTTCTCAAACCACTGAAATGACATTTAGCACATTTTAATTAGACCCTCTCTACTTTTATTCTTTTTTGATTTGGCCATTTTTGTAACTTCACTCAACAACTGAATTACTCAAACAACCCCTAGGAGGCTATGTAGCTATTTATCATGAATTACACGCCATATACTTTTTAGTCTCGATTCTTTGGGTCGATCATGAGTGAGATTCCTATAATTCCACATTACGGCCCATATATATGTAAAATCAAAGCCGACCAAAATGGCTAAAATCAAAGCCGACCAAAATGGCCGTTGTTCTCTTGCATGGTATCTAAAAGAGTTTTAATTAAATAAAACTCGTAACCCCACAAGATAGAGTACACAAATACAACCAGTTTTACGGTCGAACCAGCTTCCACTAGTGTAGACGTTTTTCCAAGCATATACAGAGGGAAGAAGTTCATTTTGAGCCACTCAGATTCTCAATAAGTGTCCTATTTTGAAAAGTCGAAAAAAATTAGGCCACATTTTGAAAATCTTCCTTTTTCTAATTCATATGCTCCCTACCTCTTGGTGGTTTATGAAAAACCTTTCTTTGACTAATTATTATAGACTCCCTACCTTTTTATTCAGCATATACGTTTCTTGGTCTTTTGTATGTTAACAATTTAGAGACTGCATGACCGTCTTGGATGTATTTCACTCATGTAGAGGTGCTTAGGGGTCGGGCCAAGGCTCAACTTACTATTGGCCAGGTTCCATCATTGGGTTTTTGTACTTTGGGTTAGCCTGGATCTAAATTTGGTTTCAAAATCTGGTTCAAGCTTGGATCATGATGCTTTGTGGGATATTATTAAATGTTCGTGGATCCATCATTATCACATCCATCTCTTTTTAAGTCTATCGGTGCCAATGGCCTACTAAATTAGATTTGTGATAATCTCTTTTGAAGCTTTGCATCATACAATTTGATGAAGATGATGAGATCAGAAGGCTTTGATAATTGTATATGCAAAAAAGTGAAACATTTTATATTATTTCTTTTTTGGATTATATGGGCTCCAGACACAAAATCCAAACCAGTATCTCTTTGGAAGGCTGAACATGGCTATGGGTTCAAATTTCAAAACTAGACACCTACTGGATTTCGAAAAATTAGTAAAAAACTTTCAACCATTGATTTAGAAAATTTTATTTAAATTAGATCATTACATTACTGAACACGTTTTTTTATTTTAGCCTCTCTTTTTCACGACTCTATTTTAAATGGGTCTGTCGAAAAAAGAGTAGAATTATCAAACAAGCCCTCAAACCTTACCTCGTATGGCAAGTTGGTTTTCTTTTTCTTTTTCTTTTTTTTATTTAACTTGAGGCGATTGGAAGACCTTTCAAAGTTCGAAGTCTAAAACCCTACGTGATTGTTGTGCTCGTTACTTGTGAGAGGTACAAATGGGCCCAACTCATTAGCGTCACAAATTTCATTGTATGCTAGGAAATTATCTCTGTTCCGGAGAAATCAATAACACTGAGTCATTGACTCTTGTTTCTTCTTGTGTTTCTCTTTATAAGGAATTGAGCGCCGCAGCAGGAGAAAAAATGCCAGGGGATTGGAAGCAGATGATACGAGAGAAGGTTATTGAGGCTGCTGCGATAACTGCATTTAATTATGTGCCCGGTTTAGTGGCAAAGGCCATCACTTTGGCAAGAAATGGGATCGAATGGGTGTCTGGTGCTCGAAATGAAGCAGAGAGTGATTGGGTAGGAATGATCGGAGAAGTTGCTGAGAAGACTGAGAATGTATTGGCTGAATATGAGAGGAAGGAACTCATGAGTTGGATGGTTATAGATCCCATAGCGAAAAAGAAACGCAGACGGTTGGGTCGCCAACGGATGACATCAACCGTAGCAGAGCTTGGCGAGATTGAAGAAGGGGAGGAGAGCCACGAGTTTTTCCCTGGGGCTGGGGACCCAAGAGTAGTGGGCAATGAAAGCAGATCAGTAAGTAGTAAAAGAAAGGAGAGAGGATATTATAATTGTAATGACCCCATGATCATGCCTAGTAGAGGATTAGAAGAAGATCCTCAGCGCTTCTGCACCTACAAGTATGGAGATGATGGACGATTTACCTTAATCTACTCCACCACCACTACACAATTTAAGTGGACCTACCCCGGCATTGAACTTGGTTTCCCCTTCACTTTTGTCTCCTTTAACAGTTTTGTAGGCGGACGTACATTTTTGACGTCAAAGGCGAAATACATACTGAAAGAAGATACAATGGAGGCGGTGCTCGGCACAGAAAGATGCAAGCTAATCTACCTCGTACATCTTTTACTCCAACCATACTTGTTGATGGTGGATGCATGGGCAGATTCGTCCTCTGGACGATCAACCTTCGTCTTCTCGGTATTACCATTGCCTCTCGACTTAGACAGTTTCAAATTCTATAGACGTGCGCGGAAAATTTTGAAGAGGAAAGGCCACAGCGATATCGTTGGATGCGACATTCACATTAATACCTCTACGGATCGCCTAGGGCATTCGCATTTGTTTTATATATGTATAGAACGTCGTTATTAGAATTTAAGTGATTCTCTTTTATTTTATTAAATTTTTTAAACTTCAAAATCACTTAGATTCTTTGATGACGTGTCATAGTGTTATTGTAGTGTTATTGGTCCACTCATGGTATAACAAATGCAATAGGTGATCCGGACTCATTTGTTACACATTCACCGTGAGTGGACCAATAATACTCTGCCATATCATCTAAAAATTTAGGTCATTTTGAAGTTTAAAAAGTTTAAATTAGATGAAAGGAAATCACCTAAATTGTTGGATACGGTGAAGGTATAACAAATGCGATATGTGATCCAAACTTCCTAATATAATATAGACGTTATCCTGGAGTGAATTGAAGTATGGTGAGGTGAAGCTTAATATAAGGGGTTATGATGGTGTTTTGTTTTTAATTGTTTGATATGAATTTTTTTTTGACTTTTTGTATAGAAAAATTGAGTTTTTTTTTTTTTTTTTATTTTTAGTGGAGAAAGTAGGTGGTTGCTTTTTTTACTTTTTTCGAAAAATTCGGAGGGAAATTTTAAAATTGTGTACTTTTAATATGACCCCTTGTCATTTCTTATCTGAATTCACTTTACTTTACTTTAACTAATTAATTGCCAAACACGCCCTGAAAGGAGAGTGAGGTGAAAGGTGATTTCATAAGATAAGAAAAAAAGATTAAATAAAAATGTACTATATTTCAAACAACACATTTACTTTAGATAAAAATGAAAAAAAAAGAAGTTAAAAAGTTACTCTCTCATGCCACTAAATGGCAACAATCCATTTTTTTAATAAAATTATCAAAAAACTATATTCTCAACTCACCGAACAACAAATAGCCATCGCCTTTTGATTTGACATGGCTTCCTCTTTTTTTTTTTCTTAATCTCACCATTTACCTCACTTCACTTTAATAGTGAAGTTACCAAATTGGTCCATGGTGTGTTTCTCTGTGCGCACGACTTATGGTCATTACGGGATATTTCTTTGTGAGAAGTGCTAGTGGTGAGTGCATCTAGATTTGGTAACTTTACTTATAAAGTGAAGTGAGGTGAATTACTAAATTAAGAGACAATAAAAGAAGAGGGGTCAAAAGTGATGAATTTTTTTTTATAATTTAGTAAAATGAGAATTTAGCTTTTTAACTTTAAAAAAAGGGACTTCTACAAAATAATTAAGTTTAGAGTGTGATTAAACGTTTTGATGAAGAATGATAAGGAAAAAACGATTGAGTGGTTCGTACATTTTATTTTGATAGTTTTGCCCCAGTTGACGATATCATCAATAGTTAATGATATCGTCAAAATGCCTTGGTGGAAAAAATTCCAAATCAATAACCCACTTCATCTCCCCCACCTTGAACTGTGATTTTCACGAAGGAATAAATCTTGCATCCATCTTATTTGTTTGTTTTCTTTTGTTCACCTTATCTATATAGTGTGTTTTTGATTGGGAGAACAAAGAGAAGATGGCAAGGTGTGCCGGTAGTGGCAATGAAAGGATGTAGATGGATTGGTCTCATGTAGGTTCGTGCAGGCTGGGTTTAAATGATGGAATGGAGAGGATGGTGAAGAAGAAAAAAGATGAAAATAAAGGTGTTACAAGTAGCGGTGGTATTTATTGTGTTTGGTTTAAGGGGATGGAACTATGATGGAGAAAAGGGTTGAAGTGGTGGTTGGTGTTTGATGTATGAAGATGGAGATTTGGAGTTGATGAGGACGATGAACTTGTTTGCGGTTGGCGGTGGGCAAGTTGCAATTGTAGATGGTGAAGATGGGTGCTGGCCGTTTGCAAGTCGATTCAACTGTTCAAGTATGGTGATGATGAGAAAGTTGGATGAGGCCGAGAAAGAGGGATGGACGAGGAAGATGGTTCAGTTGTGGTGATAGAGAAGGGTGAAGATGGCAAATTCGGGGTGGAGTTGGGAAGAAGATGAGAATGGTGATGAAATTAAGACGAGGTGGGGGTTGTCTTCTGTGAATGAGTGGCGAGTTGTGGTTGTTTGTTAGTGGGGATATCTCCCAACATTTCCATCCTCAACCTCAATTAGAGCATCCAGCATTTATTTCTCCACTTGATGCACAATTGTTCGCAAACTAAATTCAAGTAGAATCTAAGAAAAATGAAAGCAGATAACCCACAAAAATTGAAGAAAATGAACAAAAAGATAAAGAGAAGATGAAATGCAGTTGGAAATTCGAGGCTTCGTGATGTTCTTAATTATTTAGATAGTTGGCGATATCGTCAACCTAACTGACGATATCGTCAGCTGAATTGGTGATATCATCTTTTGAGTTGGCGATATCGTCAATTGGGGTATTTTTGTCAAAAAAAAATATATATATATACGGACAACCAATACGTAGTTTCATTTTTTTTTTCATAAAGCTGTCTAATTAGACTATAAGCTTAATTATTTCGTAAAAATCTCTAAAAAAAAAAAAAAACAGAAGAAGAGAGATCAAATAAAAAACCGGCGATTTTTTTTTAACATGTAATGAAATGAGAATGCAGCTCTTTGACGTTTTTGTTTGTTTGTTTGGTTTTTTTTTTTTTTTTTTTTTTTAAAGATGGCTTTTGGATCTTTAGTGTGATATAAAAGTAACTTTTTGACTTTTTTTTAGTAAAAAATAGATTTGTTGTTGGAAACATGATACTTTTTTATTTGACTCTTTTTCTTGAAATAACCCATCACCTCACTTCACTAGTAAAGTGCATTTACCAAACAAGAAGCTTATCATTTTTCCCAAAACCCTGTGAATCTAAATGCTTGAGGCATCCTAGTTGTCACAACTTTCCGACAAGTCTCCGTCCATATGTCCAACAATCACCCAAAAATTCAAATTTTAACGCGGCGACAAAATTTAAAAATATATATTTGAATGGAATGGTAAATGTTGAAATCTCACTTCAGTCAAATCACCATTGATTCATAATCGATAAGAAAAGGTGATTTACGCTTAGGGCAATTTTGATAAAAAGAAAAAAAATCTAACTTAATGGTTTAGAGCTTCTTTACAAATTAGGGTGTTTGGTAAACTTGTAATTTTATTTTTTATTTTATTAGAAATAAAATATCGGGCTCTAAACAATACGTTGAGTAGGGCTACTTTAATGAGTAGAGCTTTCTCATATGAAGTGGAAGGCGGTGGACAACGCAAAATTTATATGTGTTTTAGATAAAAATGACGTCATAAAATCCTCAAAATGATGTGAGGATGGGTCCTACATAAATAAATTCTAAAAGTTGGGTTCCAACCACTGCAATTCCTAAGATAAGTCCCATGTTACCATCACAAAAGTAGCCTACTTTGCCTAAAGGTCGGTTCACATTATAATTCTCACGAAGATGGTCTTACATTATAATTTCTACAAAGGTAGGCCCCATGATCCAATTCTTGGAGGCGAATCCCACCTAATTTCTATAAGTAGGTCCATGTTCAACAATTCATATGTAACTAACATAAAGCCCAAATTGACTGATAAATTAATATTAATACCTGAATTCAATATTAGTTTCTAAAAACTACATGGAGTGAGTCGATAAAATCCATTTGCGTAATTACAAAATATAAATTCACATTATAACATAATCACTTAAAGATTACAAATTTGGCACTAACGTGAACACAAGTTTTTAATAAAGAAAGTCGTACAGGGCAATGGGCTGGGGTTTTAGATGGCATCTACCCATTTGCCTAGACTAAGATGTTCAAATTTTAATCGGTTTCATGTTTAGTACTAGCAAAGAATGTCCGTGCTCAAGCAAACAACACAAAATTTGTAGTGTGAAAAAGAGTGAGTCAGGCCATAACAATACATAAGATCAATAACATCAATAATAGAAGGCCAGAGGAGATACAAACACTCAGCATGCTAAAAACTACTCAAAAGGTCTTATATTTTCATTTTATAGTAAAACAACAGACATTGTAAAGATGGATTATGAATCATTGAAGCTTGCAGAAACCAAAGGCAGCACCCAAGACTCCTTAAAAACAAAATAGAGAACTCTAGTATGTTGATTATAGGAAGTACAACACGGCAGTTAGTAACATGAACATCTACCCTATTGAAAGCTTTTATGTAAGGTAGATTTTTTTTTTTTGGCTTAAGATGTAAGGTAGAATTGTTAAGTGCAGTAAAGCAATTACCCAACTTTATCCAAGAAACTAGAAGTACCTAAATATGCCCCCTTTAGATTTTCAGTTGGTACAAGTGGGCCAACCTCTCAGTGATGAAATCATCTAAACAGTTAATATGATGAGACCACGTGGATGGTTATGCATAGAGAATAAAGCAAAGCAGGATGTGATATCATAACCTTGAGTCTCCCACAACTTTGGCAGAAAATCCAAAGATACTATGCTTCTCAGAGGATTTAAACTCCAATGATTTTCAAGTCCAGAAGGGATCTAAGTGACTTGATTGCTTCAAATGTTGGATTTACAACAAGATGCATAGAATAATGTGATTGAATCTTTCTTACAATTTTCTCCTCTTTTTTTTTTCCCGCCTGAAATGCAAATGTATGTTAAGAAGATAGGAAAGAGCAAAGACTGAATATTTCTTACATCAATATAACATGCATGAATTACGGCTCAGATGCAACACCTAAAGTCCAAAAGGAAAAGAGAAGGGTATGGGGAATTAGAATGACTTTTCATTAGAGCATAGACAGATTATATAAAAAGACCTCCGTAGCTTTATAAGTATTAGCTTGATTGTAAGAATTAGAACAACAGCACAATTATATGAAAAATATTTTACAGTCTTGCACATGATGTTAGTTAGGGGCAAGTGCCGGAGGCTTTCACTAATTCTAGTCTTGATTAAGATACAAGTGGTTTCTCTATCTGTTGACATCAATTATGCTCCGCTTAAGCAAACCTTCTTATTGCCTTCTCCACATATTACTTTAAATTAAAAAAAAAAAAATGTATAAAGTGGACAAATAAAAGGAACCAGCATAGTTTCACTTAGCAATAATTAAAGAATTAAGTTTGGAAAATTCTCAAAAACTCCCCCATCTCTAAAGGGGAGTTTTTGCCCCTATTTATTAGCCAATGATTTAAGAGAATCTATAAAATATCCACAATTTTAGGAGAATATTAGGGGAGAGAATAGATAAGTATACCATTAATGACACGTGTTACACTTGCATTGGCTAAAAGATAAGCGCTTTTTTTTTTTTTTGTGAAAAACGCCTAGTGGGTTTTATAGTGTAACTCATTAAGTTTTTAACAACTATCGGCAATTGGCAAAGGAGATAAGAACAGCATTTTATCTTCTTTTTTTTTTGAAAAAAGATAAATGTGTAATTTTCAGACATGTCTAAATCGCAAATTAAAGCTGCTAAGTCATATTTAGAAAAAGGATGAATATTTGGATCTTCAACAGTAGAAGAAAAATAGATAACATATTCAACCAAATAACTTGGACTTGTAAAAAAAAAAAGCTTCAATTAATCTTATATATATATATATATATATATATTAGGAAACTCATGTTCCCTTTATAAAATCGCAATTAGAAGGATAATACATCCAAGGGCTTAAACTCTTCCAGTGGATATGAAGAAATAATTAGGCACATATAATTCCGCCACCCAAAATTCTTTATTTAAAACCTATAAAACGAAAACCATTTAAACGCTTCTTTTACCCCCTGTTTGGGAAGGGGGAGGAATGGGGGGGAGGGAAAAATAGGAGGGAAAGTGGCGGGAAAATGATTTTGGATGGTGTTTGGGAAGGGGAGGGGAGGGAAAATGGAGGGGAGGGGGAGGGGGAGGGGAAAATGGGTGAAAAAATTTTCCCCCCAAAATTGGGGGGAAAATGGGGGGGAGAGGAGGGGAAATTTGGGGAAATGACCAAAATGCCCTTTTATTTATAAAGAAAGTTTTAAAGATTTTTATAAAAGTAAGGGCAAAACGGTAATTTTCTCTCTATCTCACAAACAAACAAAATCCTACTTTTTCACTTTTCTTCCCCCTACTTTTTCACTTCCCAAACAAGAGAAGGTAAAATTAATTTTCCCTCCCCTCCCTTCCCCTTCATTTTCCTTCCCCCTCAAATTTTCCCTCCCCTCCCCTCCCCTCTCCCAAACGGACCCTTAATGACAATGATAAGAAAAGCCAAGAAGAATCTGTAATATATTGGGTCAGTATGTACAAACTGAACTAATAGTATGCCTAATGTTACTGCCGTGTGCCTAAAATACTCAGGGCATATTTATGTGGCGTCTACAGAATATCCTCTAAATTGATTCCTTTGTTTTTCCAACCATAAGCAATAATAGAAGCACCGATCAGGCTGCAAATTCAAGTAAAGAAAACCAGTCGGGAAAGCCAACACCATGGGCTTCAGCTTACATTATAGGTATAGACGGATGGTTCCATTCTTGGGCGGACCTACATACTAAATACCTAGGATACCCCAGGTAAATTTTCAAAATGCTATAGATTTGAATGGGCCTTAACGTATCCTATATGTATGTAATAAATAATTGCCCCACTCAAAACCATGTTATCGCCCCCACATCACAAAACCTTATCTAAAACGCCTTTTCTTTTTTGAAATCTTTCTGTAAAGAGAACTAAATCCTTTTCACGCCATGACATCTTCCTGCAAAGAGTACTAAATCATTTTCACGCCTCGTCGCCAGTCCTCTCATGGTTAGTTTCTTTCTCTCACCAAATAACTCTAAATAAAGCAATCTGCCTCCCTCCTTAGATCTAGTATAATTCTAATCACTTAATACCTAAATCTGAATCCTTAATATCCAAATCATAATTTCAATCGCCAAATCCTAATTCAAACATTAAGCCTTAAATCACCAAATCTGAGAATATCTATAGATCTTAAGAAGATCAAATCACCATTGGGCGTACTCTAATCCTCAACTCATACATAAATCGGACATTAGGGCTAACTTGAGTTACATTTAACTGGTAATTTTTCTTCTTTGTCATGAACCTACAACCAACTATAGAGAATTATTTTTACAACTAGCAGGCAACCACATTTTTTTAAGATCCAAATAGAATCCTTTGGAAATCCAAATTGGGTAATTATCATTTTAAGGCATCCAAACACCTATAACGAAACGAAATGTTATGTTAGTCTATTTTAATAATGATGAATTGGGTAGTAGGAAGACACTTCAATTGGGTATTGGGAAGATACTTGAATTGGGTAGAAAAAAGTTTGTTCCTAGTTAAATAAAACACATTTTCTCTTTTGGCATTGTTAATATGAAAAAAGTCTACCAAAGTGGAACAAAAATTTTGCCCCACCCAAACAAATACCTGACTCTGCCACCACCGGTTCCATTGATGGTTATTTTCTTTAAGGTAAGATTTGTATTGAGAAGAGGAGAAGAAAAGCACAATACAAGCTCAAAGAGCGGAAAAAAAAAAAAAAAAAAGGCAACCCAGGGGGTGGTGTTTTTTTTTTTTTTTTCTTTCTTAAGGTAAAATTTGTATTAAGAAGAGAAGAAAAATATGCAGGCTCAAAGAGAGAGAGAGAAAAAAAAGGAGATAATTAGCGAAAGGTCCCTCATATAGAACTTGTAAGGCTTCCAGTCCACCAACTTTTCTCCTAAGGCCTGTAGTCCATGAAGCTTGGACATATTTGGATGAGAGGTCCCTAGACACGTCACTTCATGGAGAGAGGTCCCTGGACACGCCACCTCATACATTTTAATGACTGATTTGCCCTTTTAACTGACTAGGCATAAAATTTCAAAATTTTAAATTTTAAATCTTCCATTCTCCCTCTTCTTCTTCTTGTATCCAGACTTCTGCACGTGAATCTTGTTGCAGGAACAGGAGACTCATATCAGAGGGTTGTTCGGAGAAGAAGAGAGGTGAAGATCGATAGATCTGTTGGAGGGCCACGGTTCTCTCGTCATGAGAAAGAAGATCCTCGTGTTGCAGAGAAATGGTGAAGAAGAAGAGGAAGCAACTTCGATGCTGCTGTCGATCGAAGAAGAAGAAGCAACTCCGCTGCCGTGACTGAGGAAGAAGACCGGAGGGGATCTTAGAGGGCGTGACAGATCGGCAGATCTGAAAAGGAAGAAGCAGGAAACCGGAGTTAGAGAGAGACGATCACCAGGTGGTCCACACGAGTTGCTGATCGCTGCTGCGTATCGCCGGAGTTGATCCGAAGATCTGGTGTCGCCTGCTGCCACCAGAACCACCCGTCGCCATCGCTGACCAGAGGGAGAAGCGTTTAGAGAGGAGAAATCGCAGCCAAGCTTCGATTTGGGTTCTGTTTTCGGCTGGGCCACACCTCGCCGTGAACAGACGCCGGAGATTCTCTTCGCCGAAGTCGCCCCTGCGTGTGACCGAAGAAGAGCCGCAACCCCTGCCGTGGCCGAAGCGAGGAAGGAAGAAGAAGTGAGTTCTGGTTTCTGAACCAAAACAAAGAACGAAGAAGAAGGGAGTTTTGGGTTGGGTCCAGTCCAGGTCGGACTGACCCGTTTGCAGAAAAAGCCTAGTAGCCAGCCAGTCGATTTAGATAGAGAGCAAGAAAAGGTGAGGGAGAGGAGAGAAAAGAGCTTAGATGCAGGCTTTACAGAGAAGGGAATTTATCTGATTTTTTGTCAAATTGAACTGAGTTTCTGTTAAATTTATCTGAGTTTCTGTCAAATTTATCTGAGTTTTTATCAAATTTATCTGAGTTTCTGTAAAATTTATCTGAGTTTTTATCAAATTTATCTGAGTTTCTGTCAAATTTATCTGAGTTCTAAACAAATCTACCTGAGTTTTTTACTATTTATTTGAGTTTTGGAACAAATTTATCTTAGTTCTAAACAAATCGATCTGAGTTTTTGGAAAATTTATTTGATTTTTTTAAAAATATAGCCGACTTTCAGACAAATTTATCTCCATTTTGAAAATTTTAACTGAGTTTTTGAATGAATATTTCTTTATTTTTTGGCAAATTTATTTGTATTTTCTTATATCTATTTGTGTTTTTGAATTTTATTTGTGTCTTCTAAAATTTATTTGTACTTTTTGAAATAATTTTAACTGAATTTTGACAAAAATACTTGAGTTTCTGAAAATTTTTTTTGAAATTTGGAAAATTGGTTTATCTTAGTTTTGGAAAATGTATTTTCATTTTTTTTAAAATTTGTTTGCATTTTTTTATTTTATTTTCGTATTTTGGATTTTATTTGCGTCCTTTGAAATTCGTTTGCATTTTTTGAAATTTATTTACATTTTTTAATTTTATTTAAGTATTTTGGATTTTATTTGCGTCATTTGAAATTCATTTGCGTCTTTTGAAATTTATTTGCATTTTCTGAATTTTCTTTGGATCTTTTGAGATTTATTTGAGTCTTTTAAAATTTATTTATAGTTTATGAAATTTATTTTGATCTTTTTAAACTTATTTTCATTTTTTTTAAATTTATTGCCTATTTTTATAAGTTATTGCGATTTTTGAAATTATTGCATTTTTTAAATTTATTTGAGTTATTTTGAAAATTATTTGTGTGTTTTTAGAATTTTTTTGAAAATCTCATGATTCCATTAATCGTGGCCCATTAAATGATAGTTGACTATTATTAAGGGATATCCTATTAATTATAGGATATGATTTAAAGAAAGGGTAAATTAGACATATCAGATATGGAAATCTGTTAGAGGACTTTTGGCTGCATCACTTTTTTTTGTGGATTGTTTACAACAAAGTCATACTTTGAGGAACTCAAAAAAAAAAAAAAAAAAAAAAAAAAAAAAAAAAAAAAAAAAAAAAAAAAGGCTAGTCAGGTATTGGCGGAGAAATTTCTCCCAAAATATGATTGGCGTCTGGAGACGGCCTCTGAACGCTACTAGACAAGCATCCCATTGCGTTGGAGAGTTGTTCAGTCAGGTGTCTCTTGGGTGAGAGGGAAGTAAGATTTTCCATTGAAGATAGATTCATTCCTGCAACGCCATATGAAAGAGATGAAGTGAAAGAACACAAGAAGAGGTGCCCATTGCTGACTGCTGAAATGGAGGACCAGATTAAGGGTGATGGGGAAAGCAAAGGACAAAGGAGGGCCAATGAAAGAGACAAGCCAGCTCCATAGGGAACGAAATGCTGATTCTTCTTCCACCGGAAGAGGCACAAACCAACCCTAGAGGAGGAGAAAGACTCTAGAAGAGGAGAAAGGGCATGTAAAGAAGGTTGAAGAGGCACAAACAAACCGTAGAGGAGGAGAAAGGGCATGTGAAGAAGAGGTGGAATTGCAGCAGAAGAGAGCACATCTTGAAGCCGGCCTAATTCTGAGTAGGGGTTCTTTTGAGGACCAACCGCCACATTAGGCAAGAGATTCTGGGGTTAATCAATTTGTTCTGAAAAGGCCATGCCATTGCACTGCCGCTGCTCTAGATCTAACCAGCTGCCAGATGTCTTTTAGAGCAAGAGTATCAGTAGGCATTGCCGGGCCAACTAACAGATTCAACTTGAGGAATTGCAAGCAAAGGAATGAGGTAGGCCTTGTTCTACCAATGAGCTAATGACCTAATTTTCTCCCACAAACAAGAACCAGCACAAGGGTTAAGAGGGTATTCCAAATTGAGCTATTTTTGAAATAATGAGCTTTGAACCAATTTGCCCAAATAGAAGGCTGTAATTCCTCGCTGTAATTCCTCTCTAAGCTAACTTCGCTAATCCTGCGAATTCCCAAACCCCCTTCAGATTTTGGGAGGCAAACAAATTCCCACCAAACTAAATTCCTTTTAGATTGCTGCCCATAATCAATTTCTTATAAGGAATAGAAAGTGAAAGGTGTATGGGCATGGGCATGCTAGGACATGTTTAGCCGTGGTCGATTGGCCAGCAAAAGACAACAAGATGGGCTTTCCAACCTCCGAATTTGTTAGGCAGAGCATCCAGCAGATTGGAGAAATGAATCGTCCTCAGGCTTTCAAGAAAGATTGGAACACCTAAGGAGGTAGAAGCCCAATTTGCAGCCGGGATATCAAGCAAAGATGTGATCAAACTTTTTTTCCAATGATTGCATTTGCCACTGAAAAGCCTATTCTTTGAGAGGTTAAAAATTTGGCCCATGCACGAGGAAATGAATGCTTGTGACAAAGGCCCTGAGAAAAAAAGAACATGGGGAGGAGGTAGTGTGTGTTTTTTTTTCCGGGGAGACTGGCTTAATGATGCCATTTTCCTGTAATTCCTGCACATTGATACTTAAAATCTCCTCAGCTAAGATGAAGAGGTAAGGAGATAATGGATTATATTCAAGTATGAGGATATAAAGTTACCAATTGAACTCCAAACTCTTTGGATGAAACTCCTTGAACCAAATGTTCGAAACTTCAAATTCTACTCTACAGATGAAGCTTCCATGGAATATAACATGTTTCTCCAACCGTTAGCAATTTCTATAAAATAGTTATACCATGCAGTCATCATGCTTCTCAAAGATCTTCCATAAGAATGAGTGGAATGGCGCAATTCCGGCTCCCTGTTGCAAGCTGCAAGAAAGAAACACGCAGTAACAATTTCTCTCAATGAAAGATCCTTTGACAAGATGTAGGTCATTCATCTGGTACACCCATAAAACACACATCAACCCGTCCAATAAAATATAAGAAAATCCGCCAGTTACCCAGATAAAAAAAAAAATGCAATCTTTAGTTGAATCCAACAGGGAAAAGAGCAAAACAGAGAGAAGGAATTCGAGTAAGAAGATAATTAAAGAAAAAACAAACAAACCACATCAGAAAAACCAACAAACAAGAAACCCATTATCTACCCAGATCGAAAGACGCAATTTTTCAGAGAGAGATGGATACCTTCCTTCCTCAAAGCCACAAGGGTGTATTGTTCATACGCTAGGAAGTTGCATTGTAGCCAGTGCATTTGTCTCCTCCTATCTTGAGCTTCTTCTGGTACTCTGCGGATCATCAAAACAACCAAAACAACAACAACAACAACAATAATAACAATAACAACAACAACACGAAGAGGAAGAAAATGGAAAAGAAGTGTTTGTTTGGGGGAGAGCCCGTGCGCCCATCACTGCCTTTCCAAGAAGGAAGAGGCTCTGACCGCGGGCAGTCTTCATCGCAGGTAAGCCAGGCCCTCTGCTGCCCGAAACACGGAGAGAGAGATAGACAGACCGATACGCTACCAAAACCCACGACGGACGCAGGGGCATCGTAACGGGGGCAGCTCCCCTCCGAGACGGGCAGAGAGAGTCCAGCCGTGCTCAGATAAGATCAAGTAGTTTACAAGACTAGGGTTTTGCAACGCCTGTGTATAGAGGAGGGGCGAACCTAGGGGCTGTTTGAATGCAGTGATTTGAAGTATGGTGCGGTGAAGTATTAAATCAAGAGATAGTGAAATAAAATGTGTTATGATGGTATTTTATTTTTAATTGTTTGGTATGGAATTTTTTTGAATTTTTGTATAAAAAAGTGGAGTGTTTTTGTCTTTTAGTGGAGAAAGGAGGTTGTTTTTTTTTTACTTTTTTTTGAAAAATTCAGCGGGAATATTGAAATTGTGTACTTTTGATATTCCCATTATCATTTCTTATTTGCACTCACTTCATTAAGGGGATGTTTGGAAATGTCCTCTCGGTGGATTTCTGTCAATTTTTCGCGATTCTGTGAAACACCCACGTTTGGATCCGTGTGGAAAAGCCCTTGGAGGATGCAAGGAATCCTCGTTTGTAAATATTCCGGACGTCAATACTGGCATACTCAGTATTTTATAAAAGTTCTCATTTTTTGTGGTGATTTAAAGTACTCTGTTTGGATTGGACCTGGCTGAAACAGTAGCAAAATAGGTGGATCTAGGTCCAACTGGCTCAACGAATCAAATACAAATGAGATGAACATTTTACTAAAAACAAGCTCCTGATTTTGGGCACAATGCTGGATCTGGGACAGACCTGATAACTACATTGGCTGTGTGGAGCGCGTTGTGTGTGTGTATATGGAGCACTTTCATATCACTATAGAGTCTACATTTAATTCAACTCAACTATTTAGTAATAGACGGTCTTGCTTGATCGATCGTCCCTCCTCGTGCCTGGGAGTTGAAGCGTTAGTTCCGCTTTCTTTCCATCCCACCAGCAATCAACCGTCCCTCTTTCTCTGAAGAAGCTATCGGCTTTTTGGCTGAGGAAGAAAGGCCAACCCTGCGCCACTAGTCACCCACCTCCGAATCAAATCTTAGAGATCGGCCTACCTCTCCAGCCCTTCGTTGATTGCCACCCGAACCCAATTTCTTCTGAAGCGAGACCAACCCCACCATCGAATGACGTTTGTTGGGGCGCCTTCCTGAAATCAAATCACTTCCTTCTTAGGATCGCATTTGAGGTGAAGAATTCGTCTTGTTTAAGCTTCCTTATGTGAACGTGAAGGCCCCTTTGGAAGAAGAGGAGTCATCCCGGTCCCGAATTCACCTAGCCAAAGGTAAATCACGAGGTGTGACACGCGTACTCCCGTGCTTATCACTCCTGTTTCGGATCAAGTGTGAGTCACGAAAGAGAAAAACACCATTTCCACTCGTGAGACATGCTCACAAACACCAGTCCTTGTACATTTATCAGCGGAAGCATTAAATTAAAAATTATAAAGGTATAATATCATGAGCTATCCAAACATTCAAGTTCATTAAACGAAAGACGATTTCATTACTATTAAGAAGTAGAGATTCAAAATATACTCCACCTCTTTGGTACAAAAATATCTATATATATCACTACCAAAAGTAAGTTCAGTTTGTTAAACTTCACAAAAGTATTCTATTAACAAGGATGAAATGAACGCTCTCGGAAACACAAGCTATACAACTCCTTCAGTAGTCAATTCTTCTATGCCTGGAGGTGCCTCAACGGTCTCTTCCTCTCCCTTTGCGGTCTCCTAAAGACCGGGATCGAGATCCGTGTCTGTAACACCCATAATAACTAATAAATATAACAATTCAGTTGAGTATATGCAATAATCCTTTACACATATTATATCAATTCAGAATTAATGACAATAGATTGAAAGAGTTCATATGACAGTATACTAGGCAATTGTGCATTTGAATTAATCATGCTTGATGAATCAATAATAGATGAAAACTGTGTACAATCTAGTTGGTAACCACGTTAGCTAAATTCCCTCATTGAGGACACACATTTTGGGATGTCACCAGTGACCCGGCCAAAGATTCAATTGGCTACCTAGGTTCTGGAGTTTTGGTGTTTCAGACTGTCTACTGCACAGAGACGTTCACAATCTAAACCAATAGTCACCTCGTCAGGTATTGTCCGGTCGAAGCTAAGTAGTACCGACTCATTTAAATCAATAACACACTAAACTTGCATAGACACACTAATCACTTCACACGATACACTTCACTTTATTCAAGTACACTCACAAATCTACTCAAGGCTATCTCAATTAACAGAAATTGCAATGTAGAGTGGAAATAGAAAATAGATACAATTATACTTATTAACACTCACTTAGTGTTTGAAGTCATGAATATAATAACAAGATGATCATGCATTGAATTTAGAGAGTCAATGATTCTTACTAACCAAAACTAATCTAAAATCTATAGTTACTCATCATTCCATCCGGTGTAGTTTTAGTGAGTCTAATGTTTTGTTATTCGTCTCAGGTGTTACAGTAATGAAGGTACATTATACTTCCCAAATAAACACCTAGGAATAATATTCATGTGCTATGTTTATCCATTAAGGAATTTGTTAAAGTTCCTTTCTAGGGTCCTACATGGTCTACCAAACTTAAGAATGATATTGGTTTCCCCAGTGTACCATAATTATCCTCAAAGATAGTCATGGAGGTCACACATTGGTGTTAAAGTAGATTTTTCCTTTAATTTTAGGTAATAAAGTGTCCCTGACATAGCAGTCAGGTCCACTCGAGCGGACGACCAACCGCTCGAGCGGAGGCTTCACAGAGGGCAATCCACTCGAGCGAAGAACTATGCGCTCGAGCGAAAGATTCAGAATGCGATATTCTCTGAATTCCATAGAGCTGTCCGCTCAAGCGAAGGGTCACTCGCTGGAGCAGACACTTCAGTTGCTGAATTTCAAACTCCTGAATCCTCTCAGTTTATCTGAGATTTCTGAATTAAGTTTACATCCTATACAAGTCTCCAAACTCTTACTTTCAAACACCTACAAACTCATACAACATTTCCCACTCCCATGTAACACCACTATGAAGAACCCATTTACATTATAGGTTTCATTTAGCATAAAGAGACCACCATTTACAAGAGTATTGAATCTGAAATTGAAATCAAAGGTAATACTACAAATGCATAAAGAGGTTAAAGCTTATACTTGCCTTAAAATCAAGCCTTTCTAACTCTTCTTCCACAAAAGAACCCAAATCAAAAGAAACCCCCAAATAACAAACCCTAGTACAGAAATTCCAAGAAAGAAGAGTGTAAGATGCCATGCATGACTGAAATGAGCCTCCTTGACTCATGAGTAAAACAAAATCCAGAAAAGAAATGGGTTTCTCACCTATTACAGCAAATAGTTGAATGGAAAGGAAGGCTTGTCAAGAAACCACGATGGTTGTGTAGAGAGGATGATGGAGAAACATAATTTGATGTCCAAGTCCACATGCAAGCTCTCTTTTTACAGAGATTAAGGAAGAAGAAGGGAATGGAAGAGCTGTAAATGGCCGTTCTCCTCTTGCACAGCTGATACAGTCGAATGAATTCGTTTGGGGCTGTTTTAAGTCAATAGTTTCAGGACTTACAAGAAAACCCAAGCTCTTTTTATCATTATTTCATTTTGAGTCAAATGCTAGGCTAGATTAATTTGAGGTCAAATGAGGAATTGATCAATATGGAAGTTGACGGGCTCGACTAGATATACGTGATGACGCCAGTATGATGTGTATATGGTGCAAAAAACGAAAATCTTAATTTATGAAAAAGTCCCCGGCTCTATCTAATTGGATTGAATTGGTTCCAAACTACTTACCCAAAACTCAAGATCTAGCCCTCAAGCTCTAATAAGACTAGTTACACATAAGATAACTTAATTAGTATTTAAACACAATTAATTTATATAAAGCATTATAATATATTAAGCTAGGAGGTTTTGGATCCAATTTTGACCGTTGGTGATGATTTTGACCGGAAGTTACATCAACTACTTTTTATATCTTTTTATCATAACCACTTATAACTGCTCTCTACTTTTCTTTTCTTTTCTTTTTCTTTTTATTTTTTACAGACTTTGTTTCAATCCAAACTCTATCATTCCCATCCTACTCTAATTCTCATTTTTTCATTCTATGATATCAATGCTTCGAATATATAAATACATATTCATAATTTTTTTTTTTTTTTTTGTTTTCTTTCTAAAAAATCTATGATTTTTTTATACATGAATATTTAAATTACAATGTTTGCCATATCCATGCTAAGCACGGGTAATTTTGCTAGTAATTAATTAAGCTTAAACAAGATTAAATCGGGTCGAGGTGTAACACGTTTTGCGAGTTGAATAGCAGAAGTAGCGGGCAGCCATGATTTTGCTCCATTTAGATTTCATAAATAGGCCCACTGATGAAATTATAGGGAATTCTTTTGATACTTCCAACCCATCACAATTATCAAGCAAACTTGATTTTTGAACCAGGTTAATATTATTGGCAGAAACCCACTTGATGAACTAATTGGATCTCTCACAAGTATGCCATGTTCACACCCTCACAAAGCTACATTAACACATCTTTCCTTGCAACATCCAAATTAAGCACATGATAATCCATTCACTTTACCACATCTTCATACTCGTCTAGTCTTACACAGTACTAAACCTTAAACCAAACCATCATAGTTCATCTATGGTTTGTACTGATTAAGGATCATTTGTCGAAGAGATTTTGCATAGTCCAGCAACCTAAATTGATTTCACAATTGAGGCCTGACTTTGCAATTCGCCTGGACAATTGTTAAAGACATATGTGACCATCTAACATAAAAACCCCGAGGATATGTCACCAATTGACCAAACCCTATGTTGTCACTATTATTTTATTTAAATGAGTGTTTTATAGTATATATACTTTTGCTAAATATATATGCAGAATTAGTACCAATGAGATGTAAAATAATGCATTTATTTAATTTATTTTGAACGGATAATGCATTGTTATTTGGTTGTTAATGTTATATAAATATGGAGCTTCACGCTATCCTAAATGTCAATGCTTTTGTGATTAGAAATATTTAAACCTTTTAATTTTCCATGTACGCATAGAGTAGTTTTTTCTTTTATATTTAACAACATTCAAATCTTAGTAATTCCAAATAGGTTTCTTATTTACTAAAGAAATACTTATTCCAAAATTTATTTTCACACGTTAAATCTTTTCGATTATATGGATATTTGTGAGTAACTTAAAAAATATTCAAAAGTAAATCTTATTATTCAAAATTTGTGTTCTCTTTGGTAGGATGAAGAATATTGAGATATGTATAACATGCCATTTTAATGGTATATTAGATGTAAGCAATCCACTTCCCGTCTACAATGGTGGTGAGTAGAAGATAATATGAGTTGATGTTAATATAACTCTCAATCAACTACTCGGGAAGATAAACGAAGAAACTGGTTGGGAGCTTCATAAGGAGCATATAAACATACAATATCAATTAGTATCATAATGGCCGAAGCTTCACATTCATAACCATAAGAGGTGATGATGATCTCCATCAGATGTTCAGATTATTCCAAAATGGAAGTCAAGCTATATTTTTTTATTTGCATAGAAACAGGGACGCAATTACAAGTCGACAACCATCATATCTAAGGTCTACATACGCTAGGCCTAGCAGCCAATGAGAATAGACCATCATTCAATTTGAACATGTGCCACCACAACCCATCATAACAAATGTAGTACTGCTAATTTGTTTAATAGCTTGTTTTAATCATTCATCTGATTGTTTTATGACATGGCAATTCACGCAGGGAAAATTTGATGACGTATACAAATACCGCAAACTTTTCCAATGGTGATAAGGATACAAGTGGCCCTTCAACAAGAGAGGATGTTTATAGGTTTGGTTTGCTACACATCTGATTTGATAATACTATGTAATTTATATATGATTGACTATTTTCCATACAGGTGCAATGTGTCAAGCGCACTTCGAAGCTAGTTTGACCTGAACACGCCTGCTATACCTTATGATAACCCATTTGTGGAGGCCATGTTTGAAGATCTTTGCCCGTCCATTAATCTTGCAGAAGATGAAAATGTTCAATTCTCTAATGTAAGGGATGAATTTGTCATGGATGGGATGGAAAAGGATGCAGTTTCCGAATTTCCCGGTGTCGATGGAGGGTGCAATGTAGTGGAGGAGGGGGCTAAAATGATGAAGATGAATTTGATTTTGATGTTGACCCAAGAGAATATGAATTGCAAACTGTCATTGGACCACGTAGAACATCGCATGCACAAGAAGGATTGGGTCATGCATCAAATGTTGTGAGAGTAGAAGATGTTATTGATACTTTAGTTCCTGATGATGACCACATTGGCATGGATCACCAGGAGGCATCTTTTTGGGAGAACATAAACAATAACATTAAATATCTAGACCATATCTCATAATAAGGAAAGAGGAAAACATTATAAAATTCAAATATAAAGAAGCATCTCTCGAACCTATTTAGCCACACCACCTCAAACTCAAAGCCAAGTTGATTTAATGCATCGGCACAATTGTCTCTAATGCCTAAATTTATAACACTATTTGACAAAGAGCGACCTTAAATGAACAATCAACATAAAATCCAAAGCAGTTATAATTAGTGATGACTGATGAAAGTGAAAAGCATCTAGTCCGCATTCATGCTTTAGTTTTACAAAGACAAAAGAAACAATAAAAAAATGAATTATTATAATTGAAAAAAATAAAAGCTTAGAATTCAGCTGAGTCTGCTTCTTTTTTACATCAAGCATCCCAATTCTTATCAGATTCTATCTTAGAAAAAACATCTGTGGAAACCTACCTACCCCAACCACTTATAATCCTCGACTCAGAAAATGGATGTATCATTGGCTATTTGACCAAAACATTCCAACCAACTGCAAATTGAGGCACACCCAAAATGACATGTGTAAAACCTAGGGCAAAGGATATGCTTTCTAAAGATGGGTCACACCAGACTCCAACAGCTGACGCTCGATCAAAACAAAGGAAAGAGAGGACCAGAACTCGCTAAAAGAGAGAAGGAAGAAGGATTACCAGGTTTAGCAGGGGCGACTGCAACAACACCAATCTCGGGAACGCCCAGATTGCAAAAAATGGTGGCCAAAGTCCCTAGTCGATGTAGACAATGGAGACGATGTTGCTTCATTGACGTCGAACGGACGTTGGGTGCCTTATGTATTTGCAAATATGTTAGCGAGGGAGGAGGATGGTGAAAATGGCTGGGGGAGATTGTTACCACAGGTCAAAATGATGAATAGTCAAAAGAGGGAGGGATGCGGTATTGCAACATAAATTGTGATATTGCAACATTCGTTGTGATATCGCAAATAAAAAAACGCCTTTTGGCCAGAACAATGGTACAGACAGTACGAAGAACGTCTGGATAATATACCCAACTTTGGTAACAAGGGGGAAAAATCGAGGACTTTAGGTTACCGTACAGATTTAGGTTACCGTACAGAAAATTTCCCCATGGAAAAACTTTGCTGCTAGCCAACAAGAATGAATCATCTTGCTTCAATACAAGTAGGTTCATATGAGAGCACGGTCTAGATTGAGAGTCTAGACACTCTGTCAGCACTTATTACACGAAACAGTGTCCACGTGATATTGTCCACTTTGGCTCATGGGATTCCAACACAATCTTGCCTCGTGATTTTAAAAGGCCTCGTATGGAGTTAAGATCAGGTCACACACATATATACCCAAAATCAGGACTAGCGTGTTTCCGATTTGGGACATATATACCACTTCATACTCAGTCCTCCTCGTCGGACTGAGCGCCCTTATACAAGGGAGCCATAGGTGTGGCACTCATCTCCTTCATTTACATATCCTCAAGTTTTGGCTCAAAAGGAGTGGGTACCATCGTACAATTGATTACCATGACAGAAACGTGATTAACACCACCTCAGCGATGATGATAAGTCAACATCAAGTAGTTTTTAGCATGGCGTTCAATCATATGGTGAGACCCACTCCATTTGAATTGAAGCTTAAGGATATATCAGTGGGATGCTATCCGTTGGGCCTGTTTTTTTACAATAATTTGTTATGTTGGAGTTTTTTTTTGGTATGATGTGACATCTTGTCCCTTGTCCCTTGACATTTGTAAATGTCATGTTTTTTCACAAGCATTTTCAAGATTTCAGTCACCTAAAAGGTCTCCAATGACCTTGTGGATTCCAGGAATTTCACCCTCTTTGCCTTTTCATGTAATTTATGGATGCTCAAGTATAAGGGAGCATTCAAAAATCCCACCATGTCTAAGAAATTCAAAATTCTCCATACAGGAATTTCATGAATTCCAACAAGAAAAAGGTCCTATGTAATAGCTATGATAGAGGATTTGGACTCCGATGGTTGAAATCATCGAGCCATTGGTTTTAGTTGTTGTTGGGTCCTGTGGGCACACCATCATCTGTATTATTAGAAGATAACATGCGTGAGTGTAGAGATAGTTGAAAGCCTTGTTCTCATTCCTTATTCGTTAAAATTAAAAATAAGCAACAAATAAGTTGTGTAGAGAAAGTTCTTGCATGAGAGAGATGAATGTGTTGTTGGGACATCAGACTTTAGGACATAATTACCCTAAGTTTTTTTTTTTTTTTAACCGTAGCCAGGGCGCTAGGACCCAAGAGAGAGAACACACATGGAGAGAAAGCTCACAAAAGTGGGAAGCGATCCTACACAAGTGAAAGAAAGCCCGCACATGGGGGAAGAGGTGGCGTGTGCGGGCCACCTCTTGTTAATAGCTTGAGAAAAACAAACTTGTAAGCCCTATTTTGAATAGTGGAATTTTTCATGTAAATTTGGTGTATGCTTTCTACTCTCTTTCTTTTTCTTTCGAATAACTCAATGTTTCTTTCTTGCTAAGTTGGACTATTGGTCAAGAGTCATATTCTAAACCGAAAGACTAAGGGATCAATCACTGGACATGTATGTGATGCAATGATATCAACACCACTCAACCAAGAGTGTGCTGGCCTTTCATCTAACTTGTTGCAGTTGTTTGCATTGTATTATGCACCTTTGCATTTGTTGAGTTTCATAGTTATTCACATTTGGGGGGTTTCATAAGTGATTGGGGGGGTGTTTGTGGTGGTGGTTGGTTTTGATTCTGCATCTCCCCATTAAGGCACCAAAAAAAAAAATTTTATACTAAGAGGTCGTTATCATAAAACGTCTTTGCCTCGTTGATATTGGATTTGAACGAGGGAAAATAAATCAATACCAATCCTATATTTTTCTCATAAAAGTTTTGGGGTTTTAAGGCCCATTAGACTGCACGAATAATGAGAAAAGCCACTCAAAAGGTTATTTCTTGTTCTTCCTCAAAACCTCCACAGTGCCTATGGAGCCAGAGCAAGATCTGGGCCCAGCCCGTTTTGAAATGGGCTTGGATGTAAAATCTAGGCCCATTTATTATACGGGCCAAGTTAGTTTGAGTGTTAAAAGTCCAAAGCCCGGCCCGGTCCCGCCAGCTTGTAATTTATTGATAAACTCATCCTTAGAATTGCTATAAAAAAAAAAAAAACCCAAACTATTGAAAGCCCAGTTTGGTCCGACCCTTTACAAGTCAACGTTTAAGTTAAGGCCTTAAAATTGTGCATGCTGAAACATATCAGATGTAGTCCGCTAGTCTGATAAATATTCTGGCATAAACCATTATAGGATATCGCCGTGCCTTTTCTTTTCTTTTCTTTTTTCAGTTGTGGTTTGTGTTTGGATAAGTTTAAAGAATCAAGCTCAGATATATCCAACGTCATTCCAATTTGTGGGGACAATTCAGATTGCTAAATGTGAAATTTCCATAGACATAATTGTCAAATCTTGGCTAAAAAATTATAGCTCTGTATTCAGACAGTTGATAATGTTAGAGAAATAGCTTCTAATCTGCTTAGGATCAAGTTTATGCAACTTAAGCTATAGACCCGCACACACCATTACAGTTGGTTGGCCAAGACATCCATATTCAAGTCTACAAGTTTTGATAGAAAGGCGAAAAAATGCAATAATATTAGACCCATTAGTTCGATATGATCATCTTTGGTGTCAGGTCATTGGGTCCTAAAGTTAAAATTTGGGCCAAGTCATGCTCTTATCTTATATGATCCTAAAAGTTAAAAGGTGGTTTGTTTGGAACAATTTACATAAGTAATCATTAAACATTTAATCTAGAAAAGTTTGAAAACTATATTTCTACCTTAACACAGGCAGAGGTCCCAATAACCTGATCTTTATTGAATATCAATTTGATGTGATTAACTAGTGATTAACCCTAATTTTTGTTAAAAGATAACCAAACCACAAAGAGAGAAGGACACGCAAATTTTTACGTGGAAAACCCTGCTCGGGAAAAAACCACAGGCCTTACCGTTTAGGCCAACAGACAACCAAGCACTATATGAAAAATGAAGAATACAAAAACACTTACAACTCTTCCTAGCTGTTAACTCAACCTAAGGACCGCTTCAAATCTTATTGACAACTTATCACAAATTTTCACCGTGCTTGAGCAGAACCACCTTCAAGAAAGGAGGATGAAATCAGACCCAAAACATGAACTTCAACGCAGCGGGGCTAGAAGCCTTGGGAAAACTTGATGGATCTCTCAAAATCTCTTGATCAGCATTATCCATGAGAGAGAGAGATAAAGCCTTTTTATAATCCATAATTCGTGTCTCAAAGGCTTTAGGGAATTGGAAGTTGCTTTTAAGAAAAATTAGGAAGAGAAGTTCGTCTAAACTTAGAATTCTCAGGTTCGTTCGAGCGGACAAAGGGCTTCGCTCGAGCGGACTACTCACTGGATGAAAACATTCGCAGGTTGATATTCTTGGGTCGAGTGATCAATAAGATGGGTCGAGCGAACTACTTTCTGTGAAGAGTTCACTTGAGTGGTTAGATGGTTCGCTTGAGCGGACTGCATTCTGTCTTCAAAATTTTAATCCAGAAACTTGATGGCTCGAGCGATCTGCAAGTTGAGACGAGCGTAGAAAGTTCTGTTAAGGGTTCGCTCGAGCAAATGAAGGTTCGCTCGAGCGACTTCTGTCATCTATAGAATATGGAAATTCTTTCTATTTTCTGGAATAGATCTTGTCCTTTCCTAAATAAAATACAAGTTTAGGAAACCCCAATTTTGTCCATTACCCTATGAAATAGCCAACTAAAAACTTGAATTAGCCAACTAAAAACTTTAAAAGGAAAGGGAGATAATATAAATTAAATTTCACTGTATCTGCATATGGAAATCCATTTGAATTCATTTACCAGGCAATTTTCTTTTCACTAGCACAGATCACACACAGTACCCAAAATTGCTCCCTTATTCTAACGTAGCGTACTTAACGAATCTCATCATTTCCTTGAATGCCCTTTTTGATCTTTTTCCCAAACTACTCTTTGCAATTCCTTATCTAACCTCTTTCCGAAAGTATACTTAGCATATTCTCCAATCCTATTTTTAGTTCATCATATCACATTAAGATCTCAACTGCTCAAAATCACTTTTACCAAATATCAATCCATTTGGAGTTGGGCCCCAACAAATTGACATATTTTATTTTTCTATTTTATAATTATTCTAATAATGCACGTAACTGTGAAATACAATAAAAATGAGAAAAAAAATGGTTGTACATATTATTTTTTTAAATGTATACAAGACATTTAACTTCTAGTTTTTTTTATAAATCACTTTTAGTAAACATAATAGTAATTAATGAAGCATATTGCTAATGATGAAATCAAATGATTAACAAACATATTACACACTTTCTTTTTTTTTTTATATATATTAATATTGTGTTAAAAAGCATGATGAAATAGTTGGTTGAGGATACTATAGTTGCATTTTTTATTGAGACAAGTTTCATCAAAGTGATATAATCTGTCCATTTTAGACCCTTTGATTGGATGGTTACTATTATTGATTTAATCAAGCAACTCATGCAAACTCTCAAACACAAATAAATCTGTCAAAAACTAATATAGGCTTGTTTATAATTAACTCAGATAAATAGCCTAAAACTCGGATAGATTTGTCCAGAACTCAGATAAATTCATCCAGAACTCAGACAGATTTGTCCAGAACTCAGATAAATTCATCCAGAACTTAGATAAATTTGTGCCAGAAGTCATATAAATAGCAAAAAACTCGGATAGATTTTGTCCAAAATACAAATAAATTTGACAAAAAAATACAAAACTCAGATAAATTTAACTTTAACTGGAATGTGAACGGACTTCTGCAATGGGTCAGGTCAAACCTGACCTAGAACCAACCCGAAACTGCTGCATATCCTAGGCCCACTTTCTTCTTTTTCTTCGTTCGAGAATCAGAAACACGAAAGCTATCTTCCATTCGCCTTCTTCCTCGATTCCAGCAATGGCATGGCGCGGTGTCCGATGGCGATTCCCCTTCTCCGACAACAGATATGAACGACGGTGGTGCAAGAAATCCGGTGATGGCGCAGAAGATCGTCTTTTTCTTCGTTTCATGTTCTGCAAGTCTTCTTCTTCTTCGTTGTAGGGATCTTCTTCTTCTTTGCATGGGTCTTCTTCTTCTTCTTCTTCTTCTTTGCAGGGGTCTTCTTCTTCTTCTTCTTTTTCATCTTCTTTGCAGGGGTTTTCTTCTTCGTTGCAATCTTTTTCTTCTTCTTCTTCTTCTTCTTCGTTGCAGGGGTTTTCTTCTTCAGAGATTAATCTCAACCGTTGATATCCAATCCATCAATATCAATGTCCGGTTTGAAGTAATGAGTGGGAAAATGAAAGATTTGAAATTTAAAATTCAAAATTAAATACCTAAACAGTTGAAAGAGGACAAATTAGTCATGTAAAATGTATTCAGGGACCTCTGGCTGCAAACAATCTAGCTGCTTGGACTAGAGCCCTTAAAAAGAATTTGCTTGGACGGGAGGCTGGATAGATTCAATTTTAGGGACCTTTCGCTAATTATCTCATAATTTTATTGGGTTTTTGGAAAGTTTCACTCTTGAGATGAGATGGAAACTTATCTAGTAAACACTTAAAGTTTCTTATAATTACTTTATATACATAGTTATAATTAATTGTTTGATTATTATTTGTCCGGCTCATATCAAAGTGAAATTTGGCAATAAACCAAAAAGGGCATAAATTTTGTAAACCTCAGAAAATCATCATGACTCGAAGCCTTATGAGCACACTCTTCATGTATCTGTGGGTGCGTGGGGGACAGGAGAAAAATATTCAAATGGCCCTCTCTTATTTCCCTTTCTTATCTTTCTAAGGAATTCAGATAGTCTACGGCATTGGCTTGGAGACGTCCTAAAACTTAATAATGGGGCCTAAAAATTAAAAGTTTGATAGCTCAAAATAAACAGCCTCCAATATATTAGATATTTCCAAAATTTATCTTTAATCGGAGTTGGTCCCACCGTAAGATTAATAGTTTGATTGAAAATTTGATTTGACATAATTTTAATTATATTCAATATCATGTTTTTAACCGGCAGTATATCTAACCGTAGAACAAACGTCGAATGAGGCAAAATTTGGTGATATCCTACATATGATATCCTATATATTCGGCGCATGTTTACATCAAGTTGTTTGGATCTGAATTGGTAGGCCCAAATATGAAGCTCCACTTCTTTTTACATCTGGACTTCTCAAAACCAAAGCCCAGAGGATCGGAACTCATTTCTAAGAAGTCTAAGATATCTTTTTCACTCTCTCCGGTGGGAAATCAACTAGACAGACTTGCCTAAGTAAACAATAACAAACGCGAGTTACCTCATGAAAAATAATTACGGGGAGGGAGAGAATATAGAACTGCCTGCTCTGGGCCACCACTTGGAAACTCTAGAAATAAGCTCTTTAAAATTTAGAGCATATTACATATTAGAGTGTTTGGTATATGGGGATATTCCTGTGCATATATGGTCAGGGACAAACTTAATGGGGCCCACCTAGGGACCCCCTGATCATAAGACTTGTGGGGAATGAGAAGAGACATCTTGGATGAGACCATATATCAAATTTGGGGTCAATACCATGCATCTAACCCCTTCATCCATGAGACACAAATTTAATAATTTTATATTAAAGGAAAAAACTTGACCTCAATCCAACGGTCCAATCCATTTGGATAGATGAAAATTCAATAGGCCCAGTGTACTTAAAGAGGTTCCATGTGTGTGGATGGTTCGGATGTATTATAAAGTCAATCCTAATATATTGTCCCTCACCATAACATGGTGAGGGATGGATGCATATGAATATTTCCTTTGGTGTGTGTATGTGTGTGTATATATATATATATATATATATATATATAGGGAGATGCATATATAAGATGAGAGATATCTCTCATAAGAGCATCACCTATATATATATATATATATATATATATATATATATATAGCTTTTGAAATGTGCCAAGGACTTTGGGAGCTGCTGCATCTAGGGTGGGCAATAGATAATAATGTAGGTTGTGCAAGGACTCAGTGATAGATTCTTGATCAACAAGTAATGAAGAACAAGAAGTGTGAGAATAAATTCTCGGTTTTGTTTGATTGATCAACTGATAATTCAAAAGTACAATCGAGCTTGGCTTATATAGCCAATAGCTTCTTGATAAAACTAAATAAAGATAATACTAATCCAAGCCACATAATCCGGCTGGTATTTATTGGTGATAAAAGCAAATAACTGCAACATCATGATCTCCTTCAATCACGCTCTTCAATGGGGTTGACTTCGGCTGACTTCGAGTTGTCTTGATCCTCATTATCAGCAACAACTTTCTCTTCCTTAATAATAGCCATAATTTCCTACTTGTCTCCCCACGTATCTGGCATGGCAATAACTGCTTCGTGTGCATGGATCCCTGACCCACGTGCTTCTTTGATACGCAGGCATTCTTCAATCTTCTACCTTGGTCTCTGTCACTCAGCCCAAACTCGACCCATTCATTTTTTTTTTTTTTAAGTTTCTACACAGGAGACTCGAACTCACACTCATGTCCAAACCGGATCATTTATTAATCAGTTTCGAAACATCAATCTACACCCAACATGGAAGCTAAGAGGATTAATCCAAACGATGGACTAAAAGGTCAAGTTTGTGTTGGGTATGCAGTTTTAAAGTGGCATGACTCAAGTTGAGCCAGGTTCGATCCATTTATTAATCAAATTAGAGAGGTCAACCCAACCCAATTTGGAAGCAAAAGAGCAACGTGAACTCTGCATTACCAGGTTTCGTCAGCAAGTCTAGAATTTTAAGTCGAGACATTCATAATTCAAAACATGCGATTATTCCAAGTCCTTAGGACTCCTCCTTTCTTTGCACCTGTAGGTAGAGAAGCGAATGCTGTTCACACCTCCAGAGTCTCACTTCTAATGGAAGAGCCCATGATGTGTAAACCAGCCTGAGGTTAGGATACAACACAACAAAGCAAGACAAAATAACGTGTACTTACAAGGATAGAAAAAAGAACAAGTCCGATGATATTAAAAAAAAAAATGCCATTTCTCTTATGAACAAGAAATTATTAGTGAATTAAGATAAGTCAAACTTCAAAATGAACTGACAGACTCCATAAAATTGCGTAGAACAAACGACTTCCTGGCAATGAACCCTGAGGATGTCTCAACCACATCGCTCCAATTTGCATCCAAAATTAAAGATGACGATTAAACCCACATAGACTACCAGGTAATGCTTACAGGAGGAACTAATGAGCTGTCCCTTGGAGTGTCATGAACATATCACAATTTTCCATTTATAAGACAAATTTTCTCCGTACGTTGGAATGTCTATAGATCATGATTAAATTTAGGGGATTTGACAATTCAATGCCTAAAAGATAATTCAATGCCAAATTCATGACTAAAAGACATTAAATGTTACCATAGTCGTTATGATATCATAGAACCAAAGCAAAAAAGAGAAAAGAAAAAGGAGATCAGAGTCAAAGTACTCTGGTGACATTAACATACTTTGAGTCATGAATTTAGAGATTAGTTGTCTAATGGTTATTGAATTGTTAAATCCCCTTAAATTTAGAAGGGCTTTGAGGGGTTAAATGTGGACCCTGCAAAGTCTATCCTTTCAGCATGAATAGCGGTCGACCCAAGTCAACTAGCACCTCATCTCTTGCTGATTTGCTGTCCCTCTGTCTTCTCATTTCCTTTGGTCCGTTTTTCAGTCCCGCAATTGAAGGGTACTCAGTAGCCTCGTTTCTTATAAATATTAGAACTCAGATTGTTAGTGTTACCCAACCCAACCTATCCAACACCCCTCAAACCTCTCTTTTCCCTCCACACGGCTGTTCTGTTCTCTCTATTTCAATCTCCTCCCTCTTTCCAATGAGATTCCCAGTGCTTTCTCTTCTTTTCCTCTTCATTCTCTCTCTTTCCTTTCATAATCCAATTTCAGCCCAATGCCTTGATGACCAGAAATCCTTTTTGCTGACCCTTTTCGACTCTGAGGACAATGATCTTGCTTGGACACCTAACACTGACTGTTGCTCTTGGGAGGGCATCACATGCGACAGTTCCACCGGACATGTGATCGGCCTGGACCTCACCAACCAATCCATCTCTGGTTCTATCAACTCTACATCATTGATCTCCATCTCAAGTCTCCAAAGTCTCAATCTCTCCTTGAATGACTTCAACTGTTCCATCCCCAACGGTCTTGAAAGGCTCTCCAACCTCACCCACTTCAATCTCTCCTCCTCCGGATTCACTGGCCCGGTCCCGATTGAGATATCGTGCATGAAGAGTCTGGTATCGCTTGATCTTTCCACCTCATATTCCTTTGATCTTTCCACCATAAATCTCCTCGCACTCCCAAGTCCCGATTTCGGATATTTAATCGGAAACCTCACGGGACTAAGGGAACTCCATCTTAATGGCGTCCAGATCTCTGCTCCTGTGCCGGAGTTCATGGTGGAGTTGGTCAATCTATCATCCCTTCATCTTAGTTCGTGTAATCTGTCCGGAGAATTCCCGAGTAAAATTTTTCATATGCGGAATTTAGAGAGTCTTGATGTGTCTTTTAATTCCTTCCTCACAGGTTCTTTGGCAGAATTTCCATTAAACAGTACTGGTAGGTTGCAAATCATGATATTGTCTGAGACAGAATTTTCTGGGCACTTGCCTGATTCCTTTGGCAATCTCAAGTTCTTGACCATACTCGATCTCAGTGGCTGCCAGTTTGATGGTTCCATACCGTCTTCAATGGCAAGCATCAACCAACTAGTTCATCTGGACCTTTCATCGAACAACTTCAATGGTGAGATACAGTGGCTTGGGAACCTTACTAGATTAATTCATCTATATCTTTCATTTAATGGACTTGGTGGCCAGATTCCCTTCCTGGGCAGTGTCACAAAACTCGTTCTTTTGGACCTTTCATATAATGATTTTAGTGGCCAGATTCACTCACTATCAAACTTAACACAACTTGAAGACTTAACCTTTTCACATAACCATTTCAGCGGACAGATCCCCTCATTGAACTCAACATGCCTGTTTAATCTGGACCTATCATCAAACAGTTTCAGCGGTCGAATCCCTTCATCTTTGTTTATGATTCCTTCCCTGCAAAAAATAGATCTCAGTCACAACCAATTCGATGGTCAGCTTGATGAACTTCACAATGCTTCAGTTGCCGTAAGATTGATTTATTTGAGCAATAATAAGCTGCAAGGACAGATTCCAAGGTCAATTGTTGAACTTGTGGGTTTGTCTATTCTCGACCTTTCTTGGAACAACTTCAATGGCATCGACCTAGCAATGCTTCAAGATGCTGAAAATCTCTCAATCCTCGATCTTTCAAATAATCCCCTGTCAATCATTAGAAGTGAATGGAATTCTTCCTCCTTTCCCCACCTTTCTGAATTGTACTTACGTTCTTGTAACCTTACTAGCTTCCCCGGTTTTCTTCGAAGTCAAACAGAATTAAGAGTATTGGATCTTTCTTGCAACAAAATAGATGGAGAAATACCCAATTGGATATGGACCAGTGGAGATGGGCATTTAGTTTATTTGAACCTATCTCACAACCTTGCAACAAGCCTTGAACGGCCACCTATTAATAATCTCTCAAGGGGATTAGTTGCGATCGACCTTCATTGTAACAAAATCAGCGGACCAGTTCCTCCATCATTTTGTAATCTAAACCAAAGTGCACTCCTTGACTTGTCTGACAATAATTTCAGTGGTACAATTCCACGGTGTTTGGATCAAGTAGTCTCCAGGCTTTCCGTATTAAATTTTGCAAAGAACCGCTTAAGCGGCACGTTAAGTTCTACGGATGGAAAATGTGAGCTACAGATAATAAACCTAAATGACAACCAGTTTGAAGGTTCATTGCCAAGATCTTTGGCCGACTGTGGAAAACTAGAGGTTCTAAATCTTGGCAACAATCAGATCGAGGATTCCTTCCCATTTTGGCTGGGATCTCTACCAAAATTGTGGATTCTAATATTGCGGTCCAACAAGTTCTACGGTCCGGTTGAGCAAGGAAAAGATGATTACTATTTTTCGCAGCTGAAAATCATTGATCTTTCTTCTAATGGTTTTACAGGTAAATTTTCCTCAGAACTCTTCAAGAGTTGGAACGTCCGGTTGAGCAAGGAAAAGATGATTACTATTTTTCGCAGATGAAAATCATTGATCTTTCTTCTAATGGTTTTACAGGTAAATTATCCTCAGAACTCTTCAAGAGTTGGAACGCCATGATGGTTGATAATCTTCAGAGTTCGAACGCCACGATGGTTGATAATCTTCAGACCACCGGAACTTTTAGTTTTAGTTTGACTTTGGCCTTTTCCACAGTGTTGTACTATCAAGAAAGTGTCAAAATTAACATGAAAGGGCTTGAATTGGAATTTTCAAAGATCATTTCGATCCTTGTATGCATGGATCTCTCAAATAATGAATTTGAAGGAAACATTCCTGAAGAAATAGGGAATCTCAAATTGCTTAATGCGCTCAACATGTCACAGAACAATTTCACTGGATTGATACCTTCATCCTTCAAAAACTTGTTGCAGCTCGAATCATTAGATCTATCAGTGAACAAGCTCTCAGGGGCAATTCCTGTAGAACTAACATCCCTGACCTTCCTCTCATTTTTAAACCTCTCGGAAAAAACCGCAAGACTATCAGTTCTCAACCTTCTCAAACAACTCCTTTCAAGAGAACCCAGGTTTATGTGGACCACCTTTGGTGAGGGACTGTCATAGCGTGGAGCCTCCATTGACATCCAAATCATCTTATTTACAGTTTGAAAATAAGTTTGATTGGGAATTCATAGGGATGGGCTTGAGCTTGGGTTTTGGTGTAGGAATCTGGATCGTTTGGGGTCCACTTATATTTTGGGCAAATGGAAGGAGATGGTACTACAAGCAGATGGACAAACTGTTAATCATGGCAAAGGCATGGTGGGAGAGATGAGATGAGGGCAACAGAGAAAAGAGCACAGTGCCTGGGAGCCAGAGGAAGTCAAAGTGGAGGGACATGAAAAGGATACTATGGATTGTTGAAGGGGCGTGCAGCATGGCATACTTAGCTATCTAATTTTGTAAGGCGGAGGCAGATGTTCGAAAAGGCTATAAGGATATTGTAAATTGAGCATCAATTTCAATAAAATGTAACTCCATCAAAATCAAATAAAGAAGTCAGTCTTTGTGTGTATTTCTTTTATATAAAACTAGCTGAGGAGGCTCGTGCCCAACTCGGGCTATCATTGAAGCATTTCAAATAATCAAAATAATTAAAGCTTATAGCATCCTCAAATATACATTATCTTGATCTATCCAAATGAAATATGTGGCCCTACCTAATCCCACCTTTAGAGGATGATGACATGATTAAATAAAGAGAGAATTTATGGAAGGCCTGAATTTCTAAACAGTTCTTCTAAGCTAAAGCTTAGGATAAGGGAAGCTCAAATGTGTGGTGGGGCCCACCTAGGAACCCATATGGGAAGAGGGATGGGGGGACTTCAAGGAGTCCTTGAGACCCTCTTCTTTGCGAAATATCAACCCCAACCGTGGTTTCTATCATCATCATTTGGGCCCCAAAAGTTTAATGGTCAAGAGTCTATTCGGATCAGTACACAGTCGATCCAACAGTATAGTAAATTCGGATATGACCGAAAGTTGGTAGACATCCGCAATTCAGGGGGGTCGTGTGTTTGGTCCATTTGGATGGACCAAGAGTGGGGCCCACAAGCGTGAGCTTATGGAATTTTATTCTAAGCTTTAGCTTAGGAGAGTCTCGCCTCGATACTCGGACTGAAAGGAAAAAAAATGGCAAGAGGGCCCTTATTGTTTGCAAGGATCTATTGAGGCCTAGTCATGCATCGAACATCCAAGGGAGTTTTCGGATAAAATTCTCTTAAAAATAAAATACAACAGCTTGGAGAAAAAAAAAACATTTAAAAGCCTTTTTCTTGCTTAAATGTGAAGGTATTATTATTATTATTATTATTATATGTAAGAAATTTATTTTGTTGATAAAACTACTTTTATTTAAGAGATAAAATAAGAAAAAGCACCAAATGAGAAGAAAGAGAACAAACCCGAGTATAAAACAAGGTTGGAAAACTCATAAGTTGAACTTGACTTGTCCAATGCAAATATATATATATATATATATATGGATAGAATCAACATGGTGACTCTCGAGAGTCATGTTTTAAAAAATGGTAATAATTAGAAACAGTGGACAAAATACTTATAGAATATATATATATATATATTTATTTATTTATTTACATGCATCCACGATAATCACTTAAGATTTATTAATTTATACACGTAAGAAAACAGTATGCTAAGGTAAATAAAAGGAGATAAAAATCATGTGTATTACATAGTTTGTAAGTCCAAACATTAAACGTAAAAGCTCAAATATAAATTTCAAATTACATCCCAATCATCATTTTTTAAATTACTCAAAACTGTGAGCTTAATATTACTTAAAAATACACACTAATCATAAAAATCATACCTTCCTGTCAAATGATTTAAAATGCAAGCAACTTACTTAAATGAGGTCGCTAACCGTGTCTCCCCGGTACTTGTAATGTGCACCCCAATTGTGCAGGGTTCTCTTTTTTTTTTTTTTTTTGGGGGGGATATTGGAGGGTGTCTCGGTTCTTTGGGCCGGACTAATCTCTACAAGCCCGGCGGGAGCTGGGTAAATCCCCTGTGGCTCCAGTGTGCAGGTAACGCTATTTCGAACCTTCAATCTCCAAGTTATAATACTCGTGATTGTTATTTGCATAATATATACTATTGTGGCTTGTTGTTTGGGATCTTGGCCATATACAGAGTTGTTTGGTTTGTAGTTTGAACATAAGTATAAACCAGTAGAAGAGTACAACAGGAGGCAGTGTGTTCCAAAATGGGGGTGGATGATGTTTGGCTACAGCCTGTAGCGTATACAAGACCCCATTATCCGGATGCGGGCAAAACTAAAAAGTTTCCCTTGTGGGCGACATTAAGTTAAAATGTAACACTTTCTTTCTTTGGACGGGGTTGGGGGGCGCCATGGTGACAGGCACGTTTGTGCGGCAACTTTTCCAAAGAAAAAGCACCGAAAATGGAAAAGTTTTTCCACGACACTAAGAGTTCCACGTTTGGTGGGCCACTATTTCTCATGAAAATGCTAAAAAAAAAAAAAAAGAGCTAAATGTTCAGTGCTTGTGCGAAAAAACAATTTCCGGTAGAGGAGGAACAGACTTAGTTTCCCACATAAAGTGAAAAAGGTTTTCCATGATATGGGTTTTCTGCACTGCTGCATAAATGTACCCCGCAACTATTATTGGAAAAGAGTAAGTGGGAAGGTGATGGAATGCTACCTCTGTTTCTTGACTAGACGAACTTAGAAAGTAAAACCCGAAGCATGTTAGATTAGTCCAGGGCTTAGGCTTCCTAACAATGCTCAACTCTTACCATGTTGCGTGACTGGCTTGTGTCAGAATCAGGTTGGTGGGCTGGGTCCACCATGTTAATAAATTTCCACAGATCTCTGAAAATCTCCTCTGTCATTTGCAACGACCCTATTTTCTCTCTATCCAACCCAGATGACCATGTTAATAAATTTCCACAGATTTATGAAAATCTCCTCTGTCATTTGCAACGACCCTATTTGCAATCTGACTTGTCAGAAGTCTTTCAATTTGGTTGCTTCCGCAAGTGGACCCTTGGGAGAAGAAAAACTGGAGTCTAAGTCAAGTCAAGACGCAACTGGGAATTATTGGGTGGCTGCTGTGGATATCACAGCTTCTCTCAATAGTCTGATCAAGGATTGAGCCGTCGATAGTAGGTTTCCTTATTCTCCCTAGCCACTAGGCCAACATGGTAAAGAAAAAAAAAAGAAAAAAGAGTGAAGACGCAACTAATAGATAATAAGGTTCTGAATCATCCTCTCTTTCCACCAAACACTAACTATCGTGGGGCATAGTTTTTGAGTCCGACTGCTCTGACTCAACAAAACCCATAGTGAAACTCTATAATGGCGTCTACCTATTGAAGACCTGAGCTGTTCAAATTGAACACGCCCACTGTGTATAGGAGGCCCTAAAATTATAATCCATTAAGAATTGGCTCCACCATTAGGCTGAGAATAAAATGAATAACATGATATCTAGTGATGGATGTTGGATATTGTGATATCAACATTTTTTGATATGATGCAATATGGAGAAATTAAAGGAAAAAGAATTTGGAGAGACCGTCAGGTGTGAAATTGGATTTGTTCTCTCCACAGTTAAACACAGGTGTGAATATTTGGAGTTTAACTTCTTATTCTTCTTTTTGCCCTTTTTTCTTTTTCGCAAAAAGAGTGAGGAGGAACTTGGATTTTAAAGAAAGGGGAAGGAAGATATACTCCACGATATTGTGGGATATCGCGGAATATCTTGGAACATAAACACATGTGCAACAATCACTTAGTAGTAATAAAATGGGGATACAAAAGCTAATTCATAGCCCCCATATCCATTACAAAAATGTCTTACAAGATCATGCACAAAATATTTGTGAGCATTTCATAACTATTTAATTATTGAAGTATGTATTATACTTCAAGACTAAGCAATATAAGTGCTGCAGGGTTGCTTTTGATCCCTTTTCTTATAGTTTTATTGGATTTTATTTAGCTTTATATATTGTTTTTATATATTCATGCTAATGGAGAAAGGGGTGTATTCCTATGAAAAAGGATGCGCATATTTCTCTGTGGAGTGACTTGAGATGCAGCCAATTCCTTAAGGCAATTTGTATGCAGGGGGGGAAGGGGCGGCGGGGGCGCACTATATATAGGATAAATATTTTGTGTGGGTCACATATAAAAAATGAATGTAGTTTTCAAAATGTATATGGGCTTTTTCGAATTTTATTTTTTGGTTGTGGGGGTGCGGGGGTGCATACATAAATTTTTTAAAAAGTCTTGAAAATATAAAGGGGTTTTTTTGAAGTTTTGGGGGGGCCATGGCCCATGGCCGCCCCCCTCTGGTTCCGCCCATGTTTGTATGTGCATGAAACTTCAAGGATATGAGATAATCCAAATATCCTTTTAATTAGATAATTATGACTCCCAATTTTTTAAAGTGTAAAGTAATAGTAGTTTTTTAAGTGTAGTTGTTTTGTGATTGAAATCCAATGATGCTTAATAGTTAGATCAATATTAAATTTAAAAAAGGAGTCAATTCATAAAACATACGTGAATGTAAATGGTTTAGATTTCTCAAAGTTAAGACTAAACTAGAATGATTCGGTAAGTGAAATTCCTTGTAAAATATGTGAGATAAAAAGAGTGAGTAACCCCTTTATTTTTTTTAACAAAATAAATAAAATCATATGTTTAGAAGCCAATTCTCCCAAGCACTAACTATGGTTTTGTCCTGTAAAAAAAATATTTTAAAGGCAATTTATGTTCTATAAGGTCCTATTTAGCAAGTCTTATCTATATAAAACTAGCAAAATATGCACGGACAATATGATCCATATTATAAAAAGTCTACAAACTTCTAAGAATATATAGGAAATTTAAAAATATTATATTTTGTGTATGAACACATTAAAATGGAACAAGAAATGATGTATATATGATATTATACAAAATACAATATATAACTTAATGGGCTCCTCTCATGAGCCACCTTATGGCTGGATGGAAAGCCACATCACCCATACAGCCATCAGGTGGCTCCTAAGTGCACCCACACTTGAGGTTTTTCCTTAACTTACTAAAAGATGATAATGATATAATGACCAATTATCATTATTATTAGCATAAGATTAAGATACGTGTCCTATTGCTTGTGAAGATAATATAGAATTGTGAAATTTCACAAAACTTATTTTAATTTGTATGAACATTACTGTATACTAAAAAACTTAAAAATATCTAATTGTACAAAAAAAATCAAATATTCCTAATATTTTTATATTTATTTATGATAATCAATTCAAATTAATAATTTTTATGTGCAAGAAAAACACTATAATAAGAATAACACAGTTGCATACTACATAATTTTTAGGTGCAATCATTGATGGTAAAAGATCAAATATAGGTCTCTAATTATATTGTAATCATCATTTTTAAATTGCTAAGTGCAAACCTCTAGTACTAATTACTTAAACATAAACATCAATTGGTTAAAATCGAATCAAAGTAGCAAATGGTCCAAAATGCAGCACCTCATCAAAAGGAGGTGACTTGGCCATTGTTTTCACTTTATTTGACTCAGTACGCCATTTTTATAATGGATACTCATCATAAAGAGTTTTCCTACCTTGTACCCAACTTATATTCTGAAAACCTTCCCAAACCAAACCCACCACATGACTTCGGAGGCTAAAATGGATGGAGAAAAATCTATCTCCAACCACTATATCTTAAAAGAATAGCAAATATCATCTCAAAAATAACCCTAGACCTAAATTAATTTTAAAAAATGAAAAATCCATATGTCCCAAAAAAGGGAAAATTTTGATTAAAAAAAATTATAGAACTGCCTATATCTTCCACATGGCTAGTATCAAAGAACCGAACTCTAAAATTAATGTTTTTAAAATGAAAGAACTTCATCTAGAAACCCCTAATAGGTACTGAACTACCAAAAAAATTGCCAAAGAATAAAAAAAGACAATCATTTCATCATAAAGTACTATTCAAAAAGTAACCCAAAAGCTAAAACGATGTTTTGAAAAAGAATACAAAATCCAGAAACCCAAATAGGAAAAAAACCTTAAAAGAAAAAAAGAACGAAAAAAAGAAAAAAAGAGAAAAGGAAGAAACAGAAAAAAAAAGAAAAAAAAAACTCATATATGTCTTAATGATCCAATCCTTAGCTGCCTTGCAAGCTGAGCTCCTGGAACAGATACCGACTATTAAAAAAAAAAAAGGGGATTTGATCGGGTGAGAAGTATTCGCGCCAATAACGTGCGAAGTCGGACTTCCACCGATGGATGGTTGAAATGATCCAACGGTCCAGGGGCTCCAAATATAAAGATGTAAACAATGGAAGGAAAACCCATTCTGCCAGTTCCCATTCCCGACTTCAAAAGTTCGCGCTTCTCTCTTCCCACTCTCTTCTCAAACACGAAAGAAAACCCTAGCGCCTCTCTGTAGGAAAGATCAGATATCTTCCCCTCTCATCTCCATTGGCAGCGCCCTCACCCCCTTCCCCGGGTCCTCCTGTGAATCCAGTCTCTGCCTCCTCCCCTTGCTCGCGTGGTGGTGGAGGAGCTTAAAAAACCCTCAGGCCTCGGCTTCCTCTCTTTTTTAATCTTTCCAAAGATGAGACAAAAAAATAGAAGAACAACATCGATTCATCGGTGCCGATAAGAACGAGAGAACCGAAAGCTTTTTTTCTATTTCAAGCCCTTTCTCATTTGATTCCACATGAACTCCACCATTAGCGAGTCTGTTTCTCACACTAAATGTCAGATTCTTGAGAAGAGATATCATCGAATGAAATATTGTAGATATTTATTTCCTTTTTCTCTTTTGTCAGCTTGAGATTTAGCCTCTTTTCTTTCCCTTTTTTTAGTCGTGTTCCTCGATTTTTAAGGGTGGCACTCATTCAGAGATCAATGCAGAATGCTTGAAACTGATATTTTGTGGGAATGCTTTTGCAGTTGTTCGATTTTTTATTAATCTGAGAATTTCTATTGCTGCAGTAGAAATGTCTGTCTTAAACCGTGTTTATTAGGATTTCTTTGTAGTCATGTTATCTTTTGGTGGATCGGATGGGAGGGAGGGGAGGAGATGGAATCGGATCGGCCTCCTCCCTCCAATCAACCCTCTCTCTTTCATTAAAAGAACTTTCTTTTTTGTTCAACCGAGTCTCTTATCTGCCTTCTGATTGGTTTCTTGGAGTGTTCTCCATCTCTGGGTTAAAATCTTATCTTTTTTTTTTTTAATAAATATATGTATGGATAAAAAGATATTATAATGCTTGAATTTTATTTGGTATGTTATATTTGGATTTTTTTTTTTTATATAGTTTGTCATGGAAAAACAATGCACAGGTTCACATCCATTCTATTCCCTAAAGCTGGAAAACGTTTGGAGCAAAAAAGCCCCATTCTCCATCCTCCACATGCCACGTCAGCCTCCTCTATCCTTAAAGCCAAACGACTCTTCCATCCTTCTTTTCCTCTCATATGAAACGACCCTTCTAAGGGAAATGCCCTTTCTCAATATATATTGTGGTCATTGTATGGTAGAATAAGAATGAAGCAGTTGAAGGATTGAGAGAATGCACAGAATTACCTGCATCATAGTTCAGACCAATATCTTATGGGTTGCTGCATTGTTCCAGACGACTGTCTTCATGGGGTGCTTCATGATGCTATAGAAGAGCCACTACCATTACAGAGAGGCCCAATGGCACAAGAACAAAATCAAGAATTTGTATCTTCATTGTTGGTGCTAAGGTGTAATAGATGTGAGCCAACAATAGGGTTTGGCATGGCCTAGACCAAATCAGATCATCAGTTGATCAATCTGCATCGGTGGTAAAGCCATACTATTTGTAACAAACAACAGTGGGATGGGGGGATTAGATTTGAAGTTGTGGGAAAGAGATAGGAGAAAGGATGAGAGAAGAAAGATGATAAGAGTTGAAGGGCTACATGCTTTGGGCATTTCTAATTTTAAGAGATAATTTGGAAGAATTCCTTTTGCTTTGATTTAATTTGAAATTGGTGGGTTTTCCCTTTTTCTAATTTCACAAATAGTGGGGGTAATTTAGTAGTATTTTTAATTTGTATGCTCAGGCCTTAAAAGAATTTACAGTTGTTTTTTTTTTGGTAAAGGAATTTACAGTTACTTAGGTTTTTAGTTTGCACAAATTCGGGCCATTTGCCAATGGCCATCTCTACTGAATATGTAGGGATGTTTTCTTTATTGATATCTATTTTTTTGCAACTAACTAGGGGATTAGAAATCATTCGAGATTTTGTGAGTGTACCCTCTACATCGCTCTTGATCGTTTCAATCGTCAAATATTTGAAATGTGGGGACCTATTCATGGAAAAAATCATTTCCATCATATTATTTAATAGCCTTAAAACTTTATGGCTTTTAACAAGAAATCATCTATCCATTTCAAGTGATCAAATTGAAGATGGAAATGCGCAGCGAAATCTCAAACAACTTTTGCGTAAGTATGTGTCCAAATTGTATTATTACCTTGGATAATGGTTGAAAATATCGGCCGATACCGGTTCATATCAGTATCGGCTTATACCGATTTGATATGGCCCCGATATATCGGTATCGGTATCTCGGGGCCAAATATCCCTAATATCTCGGCCCATATCGGCCGTGATATATTTCATCTCGGTTTTTTCGAAATCTTGGCCGATATTTTCAAAATATCGGCCGAAATATTATAAAAAGTGTCAAAACCCTATTTTTTCTATCTTTTTCTCCATTTTCATCTTCTTCTCCTCTCTCTCATCTTCTTACTCCTTAGAGCAACAACCATACTCCATCACACATCCCTCTTGCATATTTTCAAATCCCACATCTATTGCTTGAAGAAAATATTATTTAAGGTAAGAGAAAATCAACTTTAAGGATTTTATTATGTGTTTTTTATTTTTTATTTTTAGATGAAGCATAGAAATCATTGGATTTGTCACTTGTTTTGTGTTCTTCATTTAGAAATTAGATCTACATACTTTCATGCTAGATCTACTCATACACATGATTTTGAATTTTTTTTTTTTTTTTTTCAATTCTTTAATTTTCGGATTTTTTAATATTTGAATTATAATATATCATTTTTTTGGGGATTTAATTATAAATATGTTCTTTTAATGATTCATGATCATTGTATGGTGTGTAAATGATTGATCTACATGCTTTTATGCTAAATCTATATATTTAGGATTTTGAAAATAATTTTATTAAATCTTTATTTTTTCTAAAAATAATTGTTGTTACTTGTTAGAATATTTGTGATATACACCAAATGCTTATTAATATTTCTGATTTTAATATGCCATCTTCAGGGTCTTGAATTTCACAACTTATTTGATGATTGAATTAGTATTAAATGATGATTGATATGTTAACTTTATTTTCTTATATTTTACACTGATAAATTGATTATGACCATTAATAATGGTTGCATTATATAAAATATTGGGGAAGACATCGAACTGCGACATAGACAGGACTCATAACTTAAGGTGACCGAGATTTTGATTTATTGTTGTTAATAATGAAAAAAAATATTGTTTTCCAACATTTTCTAATATTCTGGATTTTTCGAATATTTTTTTGAATCTTTTGGATAAAAAAAAAATTTTCACACCGCGACGGACCGATATCTGCGACCGATACCAATATCATATCGATTTTTCGGCCCGGCCGATATTGCAACCAAGACCGAGATTTTAAACCATGCCTTGGATGGAGAGAGAGAGAGAGAGATATGATCTTACTTTGGTTTGATCACATGGGAGGGGAAATGGTCAGTTGGGTACCGGTAAATATCAAGCCAAAAGTTCTTCTGCCCTCAAAATCACTTTAATAAAGCCCTAGATTTAATATAGTGAATTTGTGTGGTTAACTTGACGTTTTCGGTAGAACTCATTCATGATAGCATCTATTTGGGTACTAAGACTACAAAAGTGACTTTTTTTATTATTAAAAAAGGTCTTTCATACTCTGATTGGAATGAGTTCATGGAGGGGCAACTATTATAAGGAGGTCAATTTATCACAGGCTGGCTGATTGCATAAATTTAAAAAATGCAGCCAAAATTGGTTCGCACACATTTATACTCATATTTCATATGTATACGATCTTATTATAAGTTTCTGATACTAATTCCTCGGAACCAATGAGAGTGGCTTATATTACTTGTACAGATTGTTAGAAACCATGAAATATATTATATCTGAGTTAATCAAACTTAAATTCCTTGATTAGCTCCAATATGGTAAATCACATTTTCAGGTGTGATCGTTCAATGTTGATTTACCCTCTTATTGGACCGAGTTCATGGAGAGGCACATGCTATGAGTTCATGGAGAGGCACATGCTATAAGCAGGTTAATTTATCATAGGTTCGCACATTGCAAATATTTTAAAAATGCAACCAAAATTAGTCGACAAACTTATGTGCTCATATTTCTTGCTTAGACAATCATGTTATCATTTGAGGATTTTCAAGTCTATCAGCATTCATTCCTCAAAACTGAAAGTGAATTGCTGGAAATATTATTATCTAGATCAAACTATCACATACGATTAACTCAATGGTCACACTAACTCCAAAATTAGTGAAAATTTGAAAAATGAATTTTCAGATTCCGTGAAAATCTGAAAATTTGAATAATCCATATCTTCACATGTTCTTTTTAGTTAATTATGTGATAATAAGAATTTATATTTTGATATTTAACAAATGGATATATCATTAGTTAATTAAAATGTAATTTAGATATTAAATTTGAATTATTTCTCAACTTGAATGAGATTGAACCGTGCATCGCACGAGGCCTTTTGCTAGTAAGGTTGGATTGGTGTGCAACTCTTGTCATGGGAAATATTTGTGTGACCATTGATGTGGCTTAACATACAAGCTTTACTTCGACGTTCTTGTTGCAAGCTATTACTATGTACAACAATGCACAGGTTCGCATCCATGAGGTTTGGATTAGTGTGCAACTCTATCATGGGAAATATTTGTGTTCTTTGCATAATCCAGTATGGGGGTTGATCAGATGGATGTTCTCTCTTTTGCTAACTCCCAGTGAATTAGGTACCCGAAAGATGAATTGTACAACACCCACTTAACAAATTTTCAGGCCACCTAACATGAATAGTTTGATGCATTCCGTTGAGCTACAGGCATGCAATCACATACCATCTCCATAATTTAAGAAATTCAGTCGCACACAATTAGCATTTCATACAAGAGAAATGACTCTTGTCATACATCTGCCACTAATCATCTGGAGTGGCCTCCAGAAATAAACATCCATGAAGCTACATATCGGAAAAATTCAACAGGAAAGAAGGAATATAGCCGGATGATCTTGTTACATAGACAATCTATAATAACCGTGGCATACCTCATTTGTTTGATTTAACGAAGTCAAAATCCAACAAGGCCACATATTACATTCTGTGCACAATATGTTAACCACATTCCTGGAGGCGAATTCCACCTAATTTCTATCAGTAGGTCCATGTACAACAATTCACATGTAACTAACATAAAGCCCAAATTGACTGATAAATTAATATTAATATCTGAATTCAATATTAGTTTCTAAAAAATACATGGAGTAATCCATTTGCATAATTACAAAATATAAATTCACATTATAACATAAATGCTTAAAGAGTTCAAATATAGCACTAACGTGAACACAAGTTTTTAATAAAGAAAGTTGAACGGGGCAATGGGCTGGGGTTTTAGATGACATCTAGCCATTTGCCCAGACTAAGATATTCAAATTTTAATCGATTTCATGTTTAGCAGTAGCAAAGAAGGATAATACATCCAAGGGCTTAAACTCTTCCGTTGGATATGAAGAAATAATTAGGCACATATAATTCCCCCCACCCAAAATTCTTTATTTAAAACCTATAAAACGAAAACCATTTAAACGCTTCTTTTAATGACAATGATAAGAAAAGCCAAGAAGAATCTGTAATATATTGGGTCAGTATGTACAAACTGAACTAATAGTATGTCTAATGTTACTGCCATGTGCCTAAAATACTCAGGGCATATTTATGTGGCGTCTACAGAATATCCTCTAAATTGATTCCTTCGTTTTTCCAACCATAAGCAATAACAGAAGCACCGATCATGCTGCAAATTCATGTAAAGAAAATCCATTCGGGAAAGCCAACACCATGGGCTTCAACTTACATTATAGGCACAAGGACACAAACCATTGTGCGGGCTTAAGATGTACTGACGGATGGTTCCATTGATGGTTTTTTTCTTTAAGGTACCCAGCCTCTGAACGCCACTAGACAAGCATCCCATTGCGTTGGAAAGTTGTTCAGTCAGGTGTCTCTTGGGTGAGAGGGAAGTAAGATTTTCCATTGAAGATAGATTCATTCCTGCAACGCCATATGAAAGAGATGAAGTGAAAGAGAACAAGAAGAGGTGCCCATTGCTGACTGCTGAAATGGAGGACCAGATTAAGGGTGAGGGGGAAAGCAAAGGACAAAGGAGGGCCAATGAAAGAGACAAGCCAGCTCCATAGGGAACGAAATGCTGATTCCTCTTCCACCGGAAGAGGCACAAACCAACCCTAGAGAAGGAGAAAGACTCTAGAAGAGGAGAAAGGGCATGTAAAGAAGGTTGAAGAGGCACAAACAAACCCTAGAGGAGGAGAAAGGGCATGTGAAGAAGAGGTGGAATTGCAGCAGAAGAGAGCACATCTTGAAGCCGGCCTAATTCTGAGTAGGGTTCTTTTGAGGACCAACCGCCACATTAGGCAAGAGATTCTGGGGTTAAATCAATTTGTTCTAAACAAGGCCATGTCATTGCACTGCCGCTGCTCTAGATCTAACCAGCTGCCAGATGTCTTTTAGAGCAAGAGTATCAGTAGGCATTGCCGGGCCAACTAACAGATTCAACTTGAGGAATTGCAAGCAAAGGAATGAGGTAGGCCTTGTTCTACCAATGAGCTAATGACCTAATTTTCTCCCACAAACAAGAACCAGCACAAGGGTTAAGAGGGTATTCCAAATTGAGCTATTTTTGAAATAATGAGCTTTGAACCAATTTGCCCAAATAGAAGGCTGTAATTCCTCGCTGTAATTCCTCTCTAAGCTAACTTCGCTAATCCTGCGAATTCCCAAACCCCCTTCAGATTTTGGGAGGCAAACAAATTCCCACCAAACTAAATTCCTTTTAGATTGCTGCCCATAATCAATTTCTTATAAGGAATAGAAAGTGAAAGGTGTATGGGCATGGGCATGCTAGGACATGTTTAGCCGTGGTCGATTGGCCAGCAAAAGACAAAAAGATGGGCTTTCCAACCTCCGAATTTGTTAGGCAGAGCATTCAGCAGACTGGAGAAATGAATCGTCCTCAGGCTTTCAAGAAAGATTGGAACACCTAAGGAGGTAGAAGCCCAATTTGCAGCCGGGATATCAAGCAAAGATGTGATCAAACTTCTTTTCCAATGATTGCATTTGCCACTGAAAAGCCTATTCTTTGAGAGGTTAAAAATCTGGCCTATGCACGAGGAAATGAATGCTTGTGACAAAGGCCCTGAGAAAAAAGAACATGAGGAGGAGGTAGAGGGTGTTTTTCACCAGGGAGACTGGCTTAATGATGCCATTTTCCTGTAATTCCTGCACATTGATACTTAAAATCTCCTCAGCTAAGATGAAGAGGCAAGGAGATAATGGATTATATTCAAGTATGAGGATATAAAGTTACCAATTGAACTCCAAACTCTTTGGATGAAACTCCTTGAACCAAATGTTCGAAACTTCAAATTCTACTTTACAGATGAAGCTTTCATGGAATATAACATGTTTCTCCAACCGTTAGCAATTTCTATAAAATAGTTATACCTTGCAGTCATCATGCTTCTCAAAGATCTTCCATAAGAATGAGTGGAATGGCGCAATTCCGGCTCCCTGTTTCAAGCTGCAAGAAAGAAACACGCAGTCACAATTTCTCTCAATGAAAGATCCTTTGACAAGATGTAGGTCATTCATCTGGTACACCCATAAAACACAAATCAACCCGTCCAATAAAAAATAAGAAAATCGCCAGTTACCCAGATAAAAAAAAATGCAAGCTTTAGTTGAATCCAACTGGGAAAAGAGCAAAACAGAGAGAAGGAATTCGATTAAGAAGATATTAAAGAAAAAACAAACAAACCACATCAGAAAAACCAACAAACAAGAAACCCATTATCTACCCAGATCGAAAGATGCAATTTTTCAGAGAGAGAGATGGATACCTTCCTTCCTCAAAGCCACAAGGGTGTATTGTTCATAGTTCATACACTAGGAAGTTGCATTGGAGCCAGTGCATTTGTCTCCTTGTATCCTGGGCTTCTTCTGGTCTTCTGGTACTCCGCGGATCATCAAAACAACCAAAACAACAAGAACAACAACAACAACAACAATAATAACAACATAAACAACAACAACAAGAGGAAGAAAATGGAAAAGAAGTGTTCGTTTAGGGGAGAGCCCGTGCGCCTAGGGCTACACAAAAATAACCGTAACTTGCTAACCCGCCCGTTCCGCCCCATCCCGCCCCGCTACAAGTGGATATACGTCAAAACCGTCTTTATGTAGGCGGGGCAGTTTCAATTCGTACTAATGAGCGAGCGGTTATGGTTTGACATTTGAAACCGCCCCGCCCGCTCATTATTAAAAAAAAAAAAAAAAAAAAAAACACAATACAAGTGCAACTCCTCATAATCCTAGTGCAACTCTAATACAAGTCTAGATTATATTGTATGACAGTTTGACGACCTTACAAATTTATCACTAAACTAAATATTGATGTTTATTATCTTTTATCAATTATTATTCTAACTATGGTTTTTTTTTTTTTTTTTTGCAGGATTGCTTAAAATTATACATCAATCTTTACGAACTTGAAGTTTAGATTTTGAATTTCTTTTAGAATTTGGACATTATATTTGGAAATTTTGAGGTTTATTTATTGAAATTTAGACATTGAATTTTCGAATTTAGATGTTTCTTTATTAGATTTTTGACTTTTGGACATTAAATTATATAAGTGATTGTATTTTTAAATTTTGGTGATGCCTTTGGACTTTAATTTTACATTGATATACTTAGTTGAAAATTTTATTTATTACTGATTATTGACTTTTATTAAAAATCATATTTATTATTGATCAAACTTACTTCCGCCACAATTCTGAATGCTAAGTTAGAATTGTGGTGGAAAACTTTAGAGACTAAAGGGTTTAGGCTAAGTCGATGCAAGACGGAATATATGGAATGCAAGTTTAGTCAAAATAGAACACCTGGTAACAGAGAAGTAAGTTTGGGCATACAAAAGATTGTAGAAAAAGAAAGTTTTAGATACCTTTGATCTATGGTGCAACAAGATGGAGAGATTGATACTGATGTAAGCCACAAGATTCAGGCCAGGTGGACCAAATGGAGGAGTGCTTCGGGCGTCTTGTGTGATCGGAAGTCCCCCCACTACTAGAAAATAGACTTTTAGCGACCGCCAAAAGCCGTCGCTAAAAGTCCCTTGGCGGTCGCTAATAGTCTCTAGCGACTGCACTGCGACCGCCAAGAAACCGACGTGAAAAATTCGTCGCAAAAAGTTTTAGCGACCGCCATGTGGCGGTCCCCCCCCCCCCCCCCCCTCAGATCTGTTGAATCCACACGCACGAGGGCTCGCGGAGCTACAATAATTTCAAGCATTAATTTAGATCAGACCATTTTTTTTCCATTTTTTTGGTTTCTATGGGCCCCACAATCAAGATCTGAACCGATAAAAGTGTTAAGAAGGTTCAAAACGGCTATCTCACAAAATTTCAGTCGTTGATTCATCTTAGATCGTGAGATATTTGCAAAACTATCCAAACCGTTAAATGCCAATTTCTGAGATGCAGTGGGCCAAAAAGGGGGATTAAATCCAGTCCTTTTTCTTTTCAATTTTCTGGTTCCTGTGAACCCCACAATCATGATCTGAACCATTAGTTATTTCTACAAGGTCAAACACAGCTAGTTGACCAAATTTCAACCATTGATCCTTACCATGTCTTCAAATATTTGCAAAAAAGTTCAGGTACTAAAATATTAATTTCTTATTCCTGTGGGCCCCCTTTCCACGATCTGAACCGTTCAGATTTTCTAGATGACCACGAACAATTTTGAGGTGAAAGTTGAGGTCTTTATTTTTCATGGATTTTGGAAAATTTTATAAAACACATTAATAACCGTTGAATCATATATTCTACAGTTTGTAGGAATCCTCCCTCCATCCAAACATGGAACTCTCTTTGGGAATCTTACTTGAGGATTGTGGCCTTCTTTGGAGATGGAGAGAATCCTTTAAATAGAAGATTCTTCTATATTTACCAAACGTGCCCTAAAAGTCCCTCACTTCGGCAAGTCACACTAACTCATCATTTGATGTGGTAAGCTGGAGTATTTCGCCGCCCCAGCAAGGTTGTTAAAGTGGTGACTCCGACTTGGCTCATCTAGTCTTAATATATTGGCTCGGGAGAGTCCTTGCTGCTGCTTAAAATATTTAAAGTTAGATAAAAGAAAAATCGATATTCATGTATTTATATGTATTGATAATAATAAATCCAAGTTAGTAAGTTTATTGCATTTCAATCAATCATTTTTAAATTGCTACTCCAGACCTCAAACATTAATTACTTGAATTTGACTTGAACGGATTTATCTTATATTTGACTCGGTCTTTCATCAAAATGAGAGGTCACTCAGTAGATTTCATAGTCAACTTAGTGAGTTTTTTCACCTTGCATCCCAGTAGTCAAAACAAAGATTTCTCAAGTGCTCTAGTCATCAAAAGTCCCAGTGTCCAACCTATTAAACTTCCATATGACCCAATTTCTAAATCTAACTTAATGGAAGCGAGGACCACTTGAGATTGATCAATCGAAAATACATAAATATTTTATAATATCTTATTGAGATTTACACTAATAAATTATAAAGATTTATGCTTTTTGCCAAATACCAATTAGGATTCATATTTTTTCCAAAAAAATGTTAACCTAGAATTAAAGACTTCTTTTTGACAAAATGCCCGTGAGTTGCAATATCGCAAGTGGCTCCTCATCTACAAGCAAGTCACAAATCTAAAGAACAATATTTTTTTTGAAAGGGGCGCTCCATAATACTACATTCCACCGGAGATACCATTATGTTTTTCCACAAGAAACTGTGGACTTCCTTCCACCATAGAGGCATAGATGCACCACAGATAGTTTTGATCATCGTAGCTTGCACTGACCTCGGTTCTACAAGTCTTTGGATGTTTACGAGAGAAATTATTATGCAATGCAAATTTTTTCAATGTATTTCAAAAGAACTCTCGATTACAAAAGCATCTTCCCTCTCACATTTCATAGGGATAACTTTCAGAATGATTATCACTGGATTTGATTTTGATCAGGCAAGAAGGTGTACTCAATGCAGTCCTCTCGACGCACAAATAGTTATCTTTGATGGTCTACTATGATCGGTGGTGCAGTCTCAATTAACCTTTCACCACCACCTTCTTCCATAGCCCCCACATCATTGTTGTCATTAGCCGCAGTCGGATAAGAGAAATGAGCATCTGCAACATCTCTTAGATCTACAGAAGGATAAGCATTTATATCGGTTGGATACAATTGAGGGACATAAGTGTAAGATAAAAAAAAATGGTTTGCAACATAAAGAAACCTAAGGATCTTGATTTATGCATCAACAATGGATAATCTGCATAACATAAAAGATACATTGAGCCATGATCTTGATGATGAATGGTATGGATTGATATAAAGCTTTTCCCGTCGAAAGATGAACAACCTTTGGGTTTTATCCTGTTTTCTTTGTCACTCACTCCAAGATACATGAGAGTTAATGGGTACTTTAAAAAAATAAAAATAAAGCCATAAGTTAAGAGAGAGGACCGGAAATCCCTATTTATAAATAACCCAAGAGAGATTTCTTCACATCAAAGAAATCAATTAATAACTAAATTTCCTTCATTCCCTTGAAGATTAGTAAAATAAGAATCCTGATTGAATGGGCTTTCTTAAATTGAATCCAAGAAAGATTTGCTCAAATCAAAAGTAAAAGGAAAAAGCTTATTATTTGACTCAAAGGGGGGGCCTATGATTATTAGACATGTAGTCACGGGGACCACTAACGTCTAATAATAAAAAGATGTTGGACCATTTGGGTCGAGTTCCATAGTTGACATTTGATGTTTCATTGAGCCTGAAAATCCAAGATGCATATAATTGGATGAAAATGGATCTGCCATTGCCCATTTTCATTCTGGTACGGGTTATGCACACTACATGCATGGATCCAAAAATCATGTCTGTTAATTACAATACAATTTGAGTCTTGTTGGTTCAGGTGGGTTGTGGACTCAGGTCGTTAATATGAATGTGAGTATATGTACAGGTTGTGTAACTTGAACCCAATTCAAATCCAGGTCCAGGTACAGCTCATCTTTTGCAATTTGGATTCAGGTCCAGTTACAATATGAATCCAGTTCCAACCCGACCTGTTTTCATCCGTAGACCTAGGCATTAGATTTTGGGTCAATTAGGTATGGGTTTGGGTCCCAGCCGAGTTGCACCCCGATTTGTGGTTGGCCGTCAAATACTCAATTCCAGCACTCCTATTCAAAGACGTCTCTATAAAAAATAGAAGATAGAGGAAAATGCAAAGCGAAAATATATAAGCATCTGAGACTAAGGGCTTGTTTGGTATCTCTACTCTTTTTTTTATAGATCCATCTAAAATAGAGTCATTAAAAAAAGAGCCATAAAAAAAAGAGGCTAGAATAAAAAAAAAAACGCATTTGGCAACGCATGAATCTATTTTAAATACCTCGCCTCTATATTTTAAGACTCAAAAGCTCTATTTCTCATCTGCCCACTTTTGGAGCATTTGGATTTTAGAGGATTTGCCTCTAAATGTCTAAACTGGACAGAGTCTAGAATCTTGTGTCAAACGCTCTAATTGTTCAAACCTCTGTCTGATTTAGACATTTAGGGAAATAGAGGCTTCAAATAGAGATGCCAAACATGGCCTAAGTAGAGGACGAGCGTTTGTTCCCAACGCAACTACGGAGTAATTTGTAAATGGTCATTACATCAAAATCCAAAACCATACACAAAAAATTTTAAAAATGTAAATTTCAACTATAGAAAGATAAATTTTCAAAACAACTAGACATCTTCCCAACCTGAGATAGGAGTATAAGGAATAAAGAAGATTTATAAAGACATTAAATATTTTTAGTAAGGCTGAGTAAAAATTTTAATTTTTGATTTTTTTTTTTTTTTGAAACTATGTAGATAAGTTTGCTAAAGCTCTCATGGGGGCTCTTACAAAATAGGAACCAAAAAGCTAAGGCACCCCCATACCATGTAACTAGAACATTCTTCAAAAAGTAGACCAACCATTGTTCACAAGTAGAGGAAATATGTTTTTAAGTTGAGCACAACCTCTTGCAATGTTCGGTAGATTTCTCATCTTGACGCATTTTTGTTTCCATTTAGTCTTGTACGTTTCTGGCGAAAGCATGCCATTGTGACTCAAGAGCAATATTTTCAGGCGTTTCGAAGAAGAAGTTTTTGTAGAAAAGATGAGAGAGAGGGACTGTTGCATTGAGAAAATGTAAAGAGGAAGGGCCGTTTCTCTATATGTAGAGAATATGCGTATGTGTTTAAAGACTAGGGACGGTTTCTTTGTTTAAAGAGATTAGTGACTATGAAAATAGTATTAAGGACATTCAATCTCAGATTTATAAGACACTAAATTGACGGATGTGTTTAAGAAGGATGAGTAGCGAATATGATGATGCATTAATGTAGGGAGATAGAGAGACGTGGGGAGTGGGGATTGGGAGAGGGTCAAGATAAATTAAAAGTCAAAATGAATTATATAAATTAGGACTGATTCCTCAATCATATATATAAATGGGTATGGGTCCCAGCCAAGTTGCACCCAAATTTGTGGTTGGCGGTCAAATACTGAAATTTCAAGTCCAGCACTCTTATTCAAAGACGTCTCTATAAAAATCTCTAGTCTCAAAGACCATCTCCATATAAGCTTCAAAGGACTAGAACCAGATGCAGTACCTGTACCCCCAAAAATATCACTGAGAATTTATTGTCATTGATATCTGATCTTGGAATGGGAGAGGTGAAGGTGATAGGATCTTTTCCCAGCCTCTTCAGCTACAGGGTTCAATGGGCCCTTAAGCTAAAGGGAATAGAATTTGAATACCTTGTAGAGGATCTTCTGAACAAGAGTCCCATGCTTCTTAAGTATAACCCTGTTCACAAGAAGGTCCCAGTGCTGGTGCACAACGGCAAGGCAATCGTAGAATCGCTGGTGATACTTGAATACATCGATGAGACATGGAAGGAGAATCCATTATTGCCTCAAGATCCACATGAGCGAGCCATGGCGCGCTTTTGGGCTAAATTTGCAGATGAGAAGGTAACTAGCTGACCCTGCTGCTTTCTCTTTAGGGGCCGTTTGGTAATTTTACTAGTATAGTCAAGTGAAGTAAAGTTAAGTTAAACATCCCATCAAAAGCACTTTTTCAAAAAATTCCCTCCATCTTTTCCCAAAAAAGTCAAAAAGCAACTACATTTACTCACTAAAAAACAAAAAAAATCCATTTTCCCATAAAAAAAAGTCAAAAATATTCTATCCCAAACAACTAAAAACAAAATATCATCATAACTCACTTATATTTTATTCATTCTTTTCATTTCACTTCACTCCACTTTATTTTAAAAGTAAATTACCAAACGGGCCCTTATGTGTATGTGGGGTTCTTTTTTTCAAGTTATTTAGGTTAATTCTAATCACTATTGTTGTGGGGTTTTTCTTTTTTTTATTTTTTATTTTTTGAAAGATAAGTTAGTCTTTCATTTTCACAAATAAAATAGATTATAGGAGAGGGGAATCAATACTGGCATACACAGTATGTAAGAAGTTAATTCCCTATGAGGCATACCCCATAACAGAACTAAGGAAATACCCACAGGTCAGGTCAAACAATATTAAGGAGTAAATGGCCTTTGAATGTCATTACAAGAAATCTTATTAGGACCACGAATCAGAGATTTTACTTGCTGACTTAATCTCAAAGATCAAGTAAAAACTCTTGTAAGATTCACTTCTTGGAGCCTTGTGAGCTTGCCCACAATATGTCTAACTTTGAATCTATCACTTTGTCTTGTGAACTTTTCTATTTATAGTTTGTGTTTAGTTGCAGAGTAAAAATATAGATCATGTAATCTCGATCTTATCATAGGAACTGTCACATATATTGTCTTGCGAAAATCCCTGGAAAGTTTCAAAGTTGGGGTTTGGTTTTTTTTTTTTTTGGTGGGGTTGATTTTGAAAAATAAAAGACAGAAAATAAATATTAAATTTTACTTTTTTAACCATCTTATTTTATAAAACTTCTTATTTTTTGTGGCGATTTAAAGTACTCTGTTTGGATTGAACCTGGCTGAAACAGTAGCAAAATAGGTGGATCTAGGTTCAACTATCTCAATGAATCAAATACAAATGAGATGAACATTTTACTAAAAACAAGCTCCTGATTTTAGGCACAATGCTGGATCTGGGACTGGCCTGATAACCACATTGGCCGTGTGGAGCGCGTTCAGTGTGTGTGTGTATTGAGCACTTTCATATCACTATAGAGTCTACATTTAATTCAACTCAACTATTTAGTAATAGACGGTATTGCTTGATATCAACCCTCTTTCTTTATCCGAACTTTAAAAACTAGCAAATGCCATAAAGATCCCTTCCACTTTATCAAAACACATTTTTCTTTCATTTTGCAGTGCTTGTTTGGTGGTGTATGGAGCGCGTTCTGTGCAGAGGGGAAAGCCAAAGAGAAAGCAGTGGAATCGGCATTGGAGACGCTACAGGTGCTTGAAGAAGAGCTCAAAGGGAAGAAATTCTTTGGAGGAGAGGCAATTGGGTACTTGGATTTAGTTGTAGGATGGATTCCTCGTTGGCTTCAAGCCTTGGAGGAAGTTGGGGAGATGAAGCTGCTTGATGCAGAGAGGTTCCCATGCCTCCATGCATGGGCTGAGAACTGGGTCGATCTTCCTGTGATCAAAGAGAGCCTACCACCTCTAGAGGGTGTGGTTGAGTATTTCCATGGAAGTAAGAAATACAGGCTCTCATTAGCTGCTAGTAAATGATGTGTCTCTCACTTTCTCTGTTGTTTATGTTGGAATTTTGTATTTGATGTAATGAGATCACTAAACACTAGTAGTTTGTGCTTGTTTTTGAAGTGAAGTAGTTATTTAAAATGTATGATTTTTTTTTTTTTTTTTTTCAAATTCCAGGCCACACTCTTGCATTGTTGTTATCAAGTTACAAAAGCAGTATGTTGTTGGACCCCATTAAATTAGCTAGAGGTCATGACCTTTAAAAGTATCAAGTTACTAATCCTGCCTGTGTCTCGTGACATCTTAACCACTGGGGTTTCTCGTGTTTTCCAAGCCAAGCATATTTTGTTAGGTCCCTAGTACAACCATCGTGTACACCCGTGGTGGAGTGATGCTCGAATGCCTTCCTAACACAACCAACGGACCATAAAACCATTATTGTGTCGTTTCTCACCACCTATTGATTTTTGGATAAGTGGTAGCTCAATGGGGTCTGATATACATATTTAAAACTACAACAAAGTCAAAATAAAAATAAAAAAATTTTAAAATTTCATAGGAAATGGATATAATAAACAGTTTTATAAAGCATTAAGCAAGTTTTGGCATACTTAACTCAGTTTAGACCAAGTTAACATGAGTGGCAAAAATTCGTTAAAGACCTAAGTTTCCAATCACCAATTCAAATAGCCTTGTGAGCTATCAATCTTTTTCCCTATTTCACCTTTCGAATATTCTTTAATTAGTGGGAGTAAGTAGTTCGCTCCAATTTTCCATACGTCCTTTTATATGTTTATGGATCTTTGACAAGCTAATACCTCCCTCACAGTCAATAGAAAGTTGGTAAATTTATGACCACAGGTTCTTAGCGTGGACTTTGTGTACATTAAAAAACATGATTGCATACGCATCACCAGCAATTAGAGCGAAAATATCTTACAAGCGTTAAATCCACCTATTTTGGGTCACTTCATCGCTTGCCCGCCTGTGATGAAGTCATTACTTCATACACTCTTCCTCAATTTTCACAAGCCCAAGTTTGATATGTATCCAACATAATGGATTGGTAAAAGAAGAAAAATAATGCATTTTAAAATTATTAAAACTTATGAGACATAAGATCAAGGGGGTTAGGATTGACCTTCTTCAATCAGCACCTAGGGGTCTCATGATCTTCCCATCTCTACTCACTCATATTTGGCATGGCCCTAGGTAAAAAAAGAAAAAATGAAACATTTTCACATAATGGCTGCCTAAAAAGAAAAGTTTAATGGTTCTGCCGCTGCCTAGGTGAGACCCACAGGCTAGCTACTAGATTGCACCATCCTATGAGTGGACATTTCTCACCAAGTGAACCATTCTATTTATAACAGTTAATTTTTACCCAAATGAAGTGACATTTCTTTTATTTAAAAAAAAAAAAAAAAAAAAAAAAAAAAAAAAAAAAAAAACTTAAGAACTCAAAGATTCATAATTTGATAACATGTTCACTTGCATGACTGTCAGGATCACATTTAGTCCAACTTTTACCCCATAATATAACTTTCAAATTCCACACTTTTCAATAAACTCTGAGTGATGCCCTACGAAAGGGTAGTGAAATTTTCTCCTCCACGAAAGTCGGTCCTGCATTCAAGGCAAGGGAGCCCATTTGGTGTAGGATAGAAAATGGTTAACCACATCCAAGGTCTACTTTCCTCACCAAAGGGTTAGGTCCGGCCGCTTCCGGCCCCCATAAATTGGGAGCCAATAAATAAATAAAGAAATTGACGAGCCAAAAGTGTCCACTGAGTTACCCAACCTGATGATATCCCGAGTCAAATTCAAGCGCTGTTACACATGCCTTGTGTACACTGTCACATAAAATCCAAGATGGTATCATTGGCCTTTGTGATAGTTTGGCATTTCAATTATTCGCCTTTCGTCCAAACATAAAATGGTGTTATATGATTGTAGGTTCTTGCAATCAATATTTTTCCTACGATAAATCCTATGCTCAATGAAAATATAAGTCTCTCAAATGACTTGATACCAAAAGCAGATCCTCCACAGCATCCTATGGCAGAAATGGGTGAAGGAGAGGTGAAGTTGTTTAGGACATGGTCAAGCGCTTATGGTCTAAGAATCACATGGGCACCGAAACTCAAGGGAATCCACTATGAAAATATAGATGAAGATCTCTCCAACAAGAGCCCTCTACTTCTCATGTATAACCCAATCCACAAGAAGATACCTGTGCTCCTGCACAATGGCAAGGCCATTGCAGAATCTGCCGTCATTCTCGAGTACATAGATGAGACATGGAAGAAGAACCCCATCTTGCCACAGGATCCCCATGAAAGAGCCATGGCAAGGTTTATTGCTAAATTTGGAGATGACAAGGTAAGTTGCATCTTTGAAATTTAGTATAGTTTGTGTTGAGATTAGGAACACTGGATTCAATGATTCTTTGTTTTTGATTGGAAAGGAATATGGGTATTGTGTGGGGCAATTCTTAAGATGCCGAGATTATGATAATTCCAACAGTAATGCCAGTTCTTTGGCCTTAATCGCACATCTCGGCTGTAGTTGTATGACGAACCGCCAACCGAGATAGGCACTAACAGTCATCTCTTACCTTCAAACACGTGGCAAGATACGAGCACGCGCTAATGGGACAGATACATCATCCCAGCCGTCCAGAATCCTCATCAAATTTCTGACAAAGCGGCATCCAGCGGCTACAGCCATATCAGGGAGAGGCTCAAGAAAGGATCCGATGGGACATTTGCCGCCAATAATTCGAGACAAGATCATGCCCAATGTGAATGACATTTAATGCAATATGGGCTGATCGGACCATCATTTAATACAATGTGGGCTATGATGGATCCTCATTAATTACTTTGTGAGCTGATGAGACCTTAGCAATTAAATCATCAGGCCCACTATCAAATATCTATAGACTCTTCTCCTATATAGAATGAACCTGTTCCAACCCAAGTACGCAGACGCATACATGCACTTTTACTATGCCTCTCTTTTTCTTAAACCTTAGTTCAGTCCCTGCACTAACAAAACCATCGGAGAGCCCTGTGCTGCCGACAGCAAGGGTCCTCTGACTGTTCTTTCTCCCCTTTCAGGTCCCTGAAGCGGCTGACTTTCCACAGTCATTTGAATAAGTCATGTAAGGCTCCACTTAATCTTGTGAGTTACATTTTCTGCACTTATATGTATAATGATTCATTTCTTGATGTGGACTAACCCCAAAGGGGTAGCTTAGCAGGCCTAGGACCTTGGTTTGCATTTAGAGATTGTGGGTTCGAAAGTGCACCACCACACTAGGGCTATCTGTTTAGCTTACTACCTGAAGGACCCCGGTCCTTTAGACAATTGGAAATTGAGTCAAAACAGTTTAGATTTTCGGATATACCCGGTGCAACAAATACTCTGTTGTGTGACTCATATGCATCAAGAAAATTAGTTGTATATGTATATGAATTTTTAGATGCCTAAGCAAATAACAACATATGGAGCTCACTTGAATATGAGCTAATTGTTAGGATATAGGATATACTGGAATTACATTTTCATTATCAATTCAGACAAACGAAATCTGGTCTTATTTTAATCATGTGTCCAATCAAACGGTCAATCTCACACCAAATGACTTCAAATTCAGAATTTTTATCAATTGATGAAGGGTAATTTGCATTTGAGGCCTGGATCTATATTATGTGGTTCTCATGCTTATGATTTTGATTTTTATTACAAAAAATATAATAAATATGCCTTTTAATAAATATGCCATTTAACCTAATCTTTTGAGAAGTTTTCTGAAACCAAATGGCAGCTGTTGTGGGGAATTGAACCTACTTAAGTGGATATATGTGGAAACTATTGATAAGTTGCTCCATCCAATGGGGGGTATTGAAAAGTATTTAGGATGTCCCTACTAGCGGAAACTATTGGTTCCTTTCACCCTTGGGTGGAGGCCACTTCTCAACATTGCCCCTCCCTTTTTTGGACAATTGAAATCTTCAAAAGAATGGATTGCACATCTATGGATTTTGGTGCAGTCTTATTTGAACACAAGATGTGAACAACCCCTAATGTAGTATTAGTAGGAGTAATCAAAGCACTGTCCAAACTATGTTGGGAATGACTACATGAATTCTGTTTCTTCATTCCGATCTATCTTGGTCCAAATCACCAGAGAAGTTACACTTCTTCATATATATTTTTACTACCTCCATCTACATCTTCTTTGGCCTACCTCTTCCCCTCGATAAATCATCAACATTCAAAACCAAACTTCTCTTTACCGACGTCGTTGCTGCCCTACGTTGGATATGCCCAAGCCATCTAAATTGGATTTTTCTAATTCTATCCCCTATTGTTGCTGCCACTAAATGCTCTCGAAAGCACTCATTTTTAATTTATTATTCCTATTTTTACCACACATCCACCTAAACATTCCTATCTCTACTATGTTCATTTTATACATATGTTGCTTCTTAATTGGCTAACATTCTACTCCGTAAGTTATAGTTATTTTAATCGTTATCTGGTAAAATATTTCATTTAATCTTGTTGACATTCGTCGTTCAATTAATCTTGTTGACATTCTTCGATCGTAAAGCACTCCAGAAGCGAGCTTCCACTTCAATCATCTCGCTTTTATTTTATATTCAACATCATCATCATTCTCCCTATACTTACAAATTATACAGTCAAGATAGTGGAAAGAGTTACTTTGTGGTATCTCGTAATCTCATGGTTTTAAATCTCGGTTTCGGTCGCGGTAATGGCTGGGCCGAAAAACCGATATGATATCAGTATCGGTCGCGGTTATCGGTCCATCGCGGTGTAAATTTTCTTTTAATCCAAAATTTTTTTGTAAAAAAACCCAAAAAAAATCTAGAATATTAAAAAATGCTGGAAAACAATATTTTTTTATTAGTAATAACAATAAATCAAAATATCAGTCACCTTAAGTTATGAGTCATGTTTGTGTCACAGTTTGCTGTTTTCTCCAGTATTTCATATAATGCAACCATTATTGATACTTATGATCAATTTATTAATGTAAAATATAAAAAAATGAATATAATATATTAATCATCATTTAATACTAATTCAATCAGCAAATAAGTTGTGAAATTCAAGATCTTAAAAAAATATATTTTTCAACACCCAAAATCATGACATATATGAGTAGATCTAGCAAAAAACTGTGTAGATTTAACTTCTAAATGAAGAACACAACACATGTGACAAATTCAATGATCTTTACATTCATTTTCATGCTTTATCCAAGAAATAAAATAAAATACACATAATAGTAAAATTAAGAGAGTTAAGTTGATTTTCTCTTACCAAATAAATTATTTTCTTTAAGAAATAGTGATGAAGATGAGCTATAGAGTATAGAGTATGGATTACTATTGCTACTCTAAGGAGATGAGAGGAGAGGAGAGGAGAAGAAGATGGGGAAAAAGTAAGAAAAATAGGGTTTTTGTCAACCATACAATAATACCGATATGATCTTCATCTCGGCCGATATTGCCCGAAATTTTGGGGATATTTTGCCGATACTGATTTATCGGCAAAATATCTGTTCGGTATCGGCCGATTTTTTAAACCATGCATAATCTTCAATCTCACAGTTGTTTAAGCTCCTTTTATATACCTATTGAAATTACAATCCATATATTCCGTAACACAAAATCATAATAATAATAATCAAAATCAAGTGCTTATTAGCTTAATTTGATGCAACATAACACAAAATCCTTACTCCATGACCATTCAAAAAGAAATCCTAATATCTTATATTTGTCTAAGTAATACTCTTCACTTCACAAGCCACATATACTAGTATATCTAAAGATTCCAATGCAATTTCCGGTGTACGGCAGCATTATGGAGAGTTGTTACCACACAAGGGAAAGAGCAAGAGGAGGCTATATCTACATCCATGGAATGCCTCAAAACCTAAGAAGAATGGCTCAAAGGAAAGAAATATTTCAATGGAGACAGCATCGGATATGCAGATATTATGCTGGGGTGGATAGCCATGGCTATTAGTTTATAAAGTCTTGTCTAGGCTTCATTGGCCCATTGTGACAGCCCTGACTGAAGGACCATTTTCAAAAGCTTTGGAGCAGTGAGGATTTTATCTTATTTTTAATCTTCAGGGAGGTGTTATTGCTGGCTTCACTCGGGTTACTATGTATGAATATAATACACGAGAGAGCTCTGTTGTAGTTTCTGACCTGTTGCCTCATTGCAGTGATCCATTATGAATGAAATTGATTCTTTGACACGAAATTGTTGAGCGTTGATCAGTCAATGCTGAGTTCTATTGAAGAGGTGCGCTATTATCACATTGACATTGAACAAACCTTCTCATGGTGATGTTAAATGCGCCCTCCGCCCGTGCTCAGCAGATTTCAAGGGGTCTGTAAGCAGCAGTGTTACAGATTTCATGAAATTTCATATTCTTCCATGATCATCAGTGCAATCAGCTGCTCTTAATCTGGATGGCTGCAGTGGTGCAGCATGCAAAGCAAACTTGACATTTAGTTGTGCAAAGCAAATGAAAGTTTAATTGTAATCTGTCAATATCATCATGATTTTCATTTTTCTAGCTCTTGCAGGTTGAATCTGGATTCATCATGTCTTTATTTTTGTCCTTTTTTCTATTTGGAGCAATTGTGAATTTTTCTATAATAATTATTTCCCCTTTATATTATATTTATATATATATATATATATATATTCATATGTAACTAGGAGAAGTTTTCTATTAGAATTGTATTGATGTTTCAAGTACATCCTCCAGTGTTACTGCCTCACTGCTTGAGTTGCTTTTGCCTAACTCCTTGGAAGAATCTTCTTCTTCTTCTTTCACTTGCATTACTTAACAAAGAAATATTCTTTCCTTTTTTTTATTGTTATTTTACCTTTTTGGTTCGCCATTTCATTCTCTCAAGAACTACTAAATCATCTTGCCCTTATATATTAGTGAAACATGCTTGGAAAGTACTGTTCTGTGCCTTTATCTAATGGTCTTATTTTACAATACTTTCTTGTGTTATCAGAATCAGGCAAGCTCATTACATGGGGTTCTACTGATGACCTCGGTCAAAGCTATTTGACTTCTGGGAAGCATGAGGTGGTGTCTTTTCTTACTGCACCTCATAACTTGCATGCTTCGTTCTTCTCTATGAACTACGAACTAATCTGTGCTCCCTTTTTGCTGCATTTGTTCAGGAAACTCCAGAGCCCTTTCGTCTGCCAACTGAAGCATCTATAGTGAAGGCTGCAGCTGGCTGGGCACATTTTTTTTAATGTGAAGTCCCCACCAGAGAAGAGCAAGAGTACATCAGAAACAATGTAATAAATAAAAGGAGATGTGTAACCTGTACTTGTTTTGGTTTTTGCTTGGAGCAATGAAATGAACAGAGAAAAGAGCAAGTAGTAGAAGTAGAAGATGAAGGTGTTTGTCGGTCTAATTTCATCGATTTCGGTGGTGGTGTTGTTTTTTAGTCCTTGAGGAAGATCTACCACAGGCACACAATTTGGTTACTGATCATACTCATAGATAGAATGAATGTTGTTTTGATTTATATTACTGCTCATTTAATGACAAGTTTTCTCTAATCAAATGAATTGTGTATTAAATAATGGAGCAATGATACATTTTAAAGAGAGAAAGTCAAGTATCAAATGAGGCTTTCAAATTTTCCCAGCAAGACAAATGATGAGAGCAATGGCAACTATCAAAGCAGATCCTATTTACACACAACGGATCAACTAAAGATTTGAAAATGAGAAATATAAACTATAAGATACAGCAGCGGTTTGTGATGTCTGCTGCTACAAGATACACTTTTAGCGGCAGACGCTTATAAATATAACAAAAAAAAACACAAAAAACGTCATGAATTATTAGTGGCGGATTATAATTATTAGTGGCAGTTTAAAACCGCCACTATTGATAATTTTTCAACAGCACTTCCCATTCTGCTGCAAATACAATCAGTGACAGGATTAACTACGATAAAAGTAGCAACGGACATTTTTCCGCTGCTAATATCTTTTGCAGTAGATATCATATATATATATATATAGCGGCGGTTTTTTTCCGCCGCTAATTGTCATTTTCTTGTAGTGCCAACTTGGTGGGAGTGGTAGAAGAATTCCTCGAAATGAAGCTAATTAATGAGGAGAGATTTCCACTGCTATTCGCATGGACAGAGAACTTGTCAAATCTCCCTGCCATTAAGGACAGTTGGCCACCTCATGATAAATTGGTTTCTACCACCTCATGATAAATTGGTTTCTAAGTATCGTGCCATTCGTGACTCATTAATTGTGGGGTCGAATGATCCTCAATGAACTGAAATATAGACCAATGGATATCTACTTCCAACAGCAGCAACCTTATAGTACTGGAAAATGATCAAGTCCAGATGTGGATCAGGTTTGGCCCACATCCGAATACTTGTTTACCTGAGCATAAAATATAAATACAAGAAAAACAATGTTGTACTTTGATGACGTATTTGTAATAATCAAGCAAATGATCAGTAAGTAGGTATATAGAAATAAGAGGAATTTACGCCGTATTCACCATGGACACGAATAAGGCTCTCTTAGTGCGTTTTCGTTTTTTTTTTTTTTTTTTTTTGTTTAGTAGTATGGTCGATATCGACCATATAACTGAAATGCATTTTTCTCTGTATGGTCGATATCGACCATATAACTGGAATGCATTTTTTTCTGTATGGTCGATATCGACCATATAATTGAAAATCATTTTTCCCTGCATGGTCGATATCGACCATATCGCGAAATAACAAAAAAAAAGACGAATATGAGTTTTCTCTTTTGGTTGTTAGTGCTGCTCCACGGCCAGGTTGGTCTGTTCAAAATGAGAATCCATACGCAGGTGGGTCTGTTCCAAATGGGGTTGAATGTGGATTTTCTCAACAAACTTATCAAGATATTAGTACTGAGATTACATACTCTGATGGGTTTGATTCTGATTTTGATTTGAAAATAGCCAAAGTTGGGATTTCTAGGATATCAGGAGAAACTCATCAAGAAAGTTACAGAAAAGACGTGTTGGGTTCAAATAGGTTTGATTTGAAACTTGTGGAGCAAGGGTTCTCACATGAAATTGGTGCCCAAAACGGAACTGATTGTAAAGAGGCATCTTGAAAAATATGATATAACCCTCAGCAGTGGCGATGAGGAATATGGGTTTTCTCCTTTGGTTGCTGGTGCTGCTCCATGGCCAGGTGGGTCTGTTCAAAATGAGAATCCATACCCAGGTGGGTCTGTTCCAAATGGGGTTGAATGTGGATTTTCTCATCAAACTCATCAAGATATTAGTACTGAGATTGCATACTCTGATGGGTTTGGTTCTGATTTTGATTTGAAAACAGTCCAAGTTGGGATTTGTAGGATTTCAGGAGAAACTCATCAAGAAAGTTGCAGAAAAGACATGTTGGGTTCGAATATGTTTGATTTGAAACTTGTGGAGCAAGGGTTCTCACATGAAATTGGTGCCCAAAACGGAACTGATTGTAAAGAAGAATCTTGAAAAATATGATATAGCCTTCAGCAGTGGCAATGAGGAAGAAGGGGTCGTGAAAGGTTCCATCCCCTCTTCTCCCTCCTCCTCCCCCTCCCCTCCCCCTTCTCCTTTCTGAAAAACCCAACTTCTATTTGAGTTCCCGTATAATGGTCGATATCGACCATTCGCTAAACGACCAAAAAAAAAAATACAAAATCGTACTTTGAGGACCTTATTAATAAATACCGTGTTTCTAGGACTTCAAGAGTGGTATGGAGGAGTCCTTAGGGGACCTACGCCGTAAATTCCTCTAGAAATAACATATTAAGGTTTAAATCCCTGATTCTTTTCTCTTACCTTTTTTCATCTTCTTCACCAGTGTCAGCGTGGACTGCGTCCACGACTGCGGCTCCGCTCCATTGCCTAGGTGTGTTCCAAGCAAACGAGCCAACTAGAGGTGGTTTCTATTTTGTAGCTCACCCAACTTATGGGTAGTGTGTGTTTTTTTTTAATCAAACAGAGTCAATTGTCATTCTCAAGTGGTTGTGCTTTTCTAAATTATTTCATTTTTCACTTATTATCTGGATTTAATCCATTGGCACATAGGACTAGAGGCCTAGACTAGGGCCAATGTGTTGGAACCATAGCTTGATGGGCCACCATGTTACAATTTGTGGTCCAAAAGATAACCTGCGAACACTGTTGTGTTAGGTTTTATAGCAAAAGCCGATCATTACTGGCCACAAGGATCAAAATCTAGAAGATGGGCTTTGTGAATTTTTTTTTTTTTATAATCACATGGAAGGAATAGCAAACTATCCTAGTCCTAATTGGCCTAATCTATCAGCCCAGCTCCATTCCCTTGCTCCCGGTGTTACTTCCACCATACTGCTCACCTGCTTCGCCACTGACTGGACACGTTATAGGCAAGAGAGTTGGGTGGGATGCCCCTTACGACTGGGCTATCCATTTTTTGGAAAAAGTTATCCATTGAAGAAGAGGAGCAACTTCGACGATACTTCCCAAACGCGTTTTTCTGTACCGACTGCACTCAATGCCCACTTTTTTTTGGAAAAGGTTATCCATTGAAAGAAGAGGAGCAACTTCGACGATTTTACACCGTACTTCCCAAACGCGTTTTTCTGTACTGACTGCACTCAATCAACAAGAAACTTGTCTCTCTCCTCCTTTCTCTTTATAGAAGCACTCCTCCGTCCCTAAACTTCTGTGTATACTCCTTCAGATCTGATTTTATACTCCTTCAGTTCTGATTTCATCGTCTCTGCTAAAAGCAAGGTGAGTTTTTCTTGTTACTTTAAATTAAAATTTTATCCTTTCCCTTCTGATTGTTAAAATGCAATGCAATTTTATGTTTCCTCCTTCTGATTGTTGAATGCACAGATGTTCTTAATCCATGTATCTCCCTCTCTTTTCCCATACTGGTAATGTCATGCAAATGCATTGTTTGTCTTTGATATATAGAAAGAAATTGGGACAGTTTTCTTATTTCTTTGTTGGGATCATGGTTAGATTATTTCTTTTAACATTTTTAGTATGATGCAACTAACATAACGTTCAAACTAGAGCAGATGACCTCTGGCTATTTGCTCATTTTGTTTAGTAAACCATCATACTTGTTTTTTTTATAGTATTCGGGGGCCTTTTGTTGGAGTTGGTTACCTTTTTTTATATTTTTACATGGAGACCTCTTTGAAAGCATCTAAGGTAGCATTTGGCATCTCTGATGGGATGCCTCTATCACAATGGAGAAATGAAATGGAAGGCTAATAGAAAATTCAACCAAGCAACCTCAAGTGTTTGTTTTCTTCTTTATTCAAACAACTTGAGAATACTTCAAAGACGGAAATGGATCCCCTGTTTGGAACAATAGGGAAACTCTGTTTGGACCAACCGGGCGGTGCCACATGAGAGAAATGTCACATCTCATTTCTAAAAAAAAATTTCATATCTCCTAAAAAAGAGTCCTCTCTCCATGTGGCACCCCCTGATTGGACCAAATGGGGAATCCGGATCAACTACAATGGAGTCTTAATAGACCTCCTGGAGAGGACAAAAAAAAACATGGCTTTTCCCATTCCATTAGGCCCTGTAGACATAAAAATTCTAAGTCAAAAGACAAGCACAACAAGTCACTGGCTGAAAAGCAAATTTCAATCAATTTTGAAAATCAAAGTATGAGTCAAGGCTCAAACCATGGAAAAAGACACTCAACTACTCAAGAACGTCTCCTCAAGAGTTTTAAGACAAATGGAGGTCAAAATGCAGCTACAAGCTTCACTTGCTGAGCGAGCAAAACGAAGTCAGACAGTCAACCTGCCGAGTGAACAAGATGCAGTCGGACAATCAACCCACCGAGTAGATAATATAGTCAGATATTCTACCTGCCGAGAGCAGTTCAGGCAATTCCAAGCAATTTCCTGTCAGTTCAACTGCCGAACAGTCAAATGCCTCTTCGGCCATTGAATGAAAAAGTGATTTTTGGCACCCATCTTGAATTCAAATCTTCTCCGACTACTACAACCACATATGGAGCCTATAAATAGGCCCCTTGGGCATGCATTCAGGGAAAATCTTCGACAATAGAAGAGAACTTCGAGCAACACTTTCCAATACTCAGCCCAAAAGCCCTTCAAAACCTCTTCAAACACCACTCTCAAAGTACTCAACCTCTGAAAATCTTTTTAGAGGATTCAACTTAGTATCATGACCATTCAAGTCTCTTTGGATTTTCTTTGTCTTCTTCAATTAAAGAATTTTGGATGTCCTTGACCTCATTGTGTACAACATTCTGGCTTACCACACATTGACCCAGAAAGGCACAACCTTAAAGATTCCATTGGCACTAAAAACCAACAACTGCTTTGGGTTTTGCACTTCGCCCCCGAGACAAGTAAGTGATAATTTTCAAAGATGTCCAATTGACTATGAAAGCCATTTCTACCTACACCTTGGTTTGGCAAATCATATTAGTGGGTCTTATCAGAGTTTTTCCAACAAATCTTGAAAAAAGAATGGGAGAAATCACACATTGTGCCGCAAGCCTACAACAGTCAAGTACACCTGCATTTTCTGCATTTATTTCAGTTTCATGTATTCTTTGTTATTTTGATGTCATCTAAGGTTAGATGGGAGAGTTATAAAAATGGAATGTAAACAACTTGCACCCATAATGCCATAACATTCGATCCTATGTAGATATAAATTGGAGAAATAAATGAAAAATGACAGTTTTCTGTAAATGATTGTTGTGAAATCCAGGCCAAAACTTTCACAATTTTCCTCAACCGGTCAGGCCCGAGTACTAATACATCAGGCCAAGGCTATTTCAGCCCATGAGCACCCTACGGTTAAAGTGGACTTGATATATTTCCGCCATTTGTTTATAAAGCACCTGTCTATTTAATGTAATTATCGGGAAAGGACTTGTATTTCTAAAAGTGGTTAAAACTTTTACCCACTCAAGAGCATCACTAATTTAAAGACCCCAACCCCACTTAGATGTGATTAATGCCTAATTAATCTTGATTAAGTATATAATACTTGTTTTGGATGGTTTTATGTTGGATTGGTTAGATTAGTGGGGTTTTGAGCCAAGTTATTTAGAGTTATGACCTTCTAATAATGTTGATCTTGTATGTGTATTTCTAGTATTAGTGGGCTTTCATGTGCATTACATCAAACATCTCACCTCCATGTTGGACTCAACCCAACACCCAACCCAACTCATATTCAAGCCCGTTTTCCATCAAAAGGCCTTTTCCTAAATTTCCCTTAAGACCTTGGGCTTGCATGCAAAAGGAGCAAAACTTGCATTCATAATCCAACCATCCCAACGATTTCCACCTTGTTAATTTCTTTCATTCCATTCTGAGTGAACAAGAGAGCTTCTCTCTACTGCTCCTACTCTTCTTCTTCTTTCTTCTTCATTTTCATTCTTCAAGAAGCTTACAGCTGGGAGTTGTGCATGTGGGATTGAAGCTGCAACTTCATCTTCTTCCTCATATCTCATCTTCTCCACAAACTCTTTTTCATCTCTTTCATCTCCCCACACATTTCTTGGTGGAGCTATGCCTCTCCATATCTTTTCCCTTGTTGTGAAGCCTGATCTGAAACTATTTGGGGGTTGTGCATGTTGGATTAGATGAGTTGGGAAGGATCACTCATCTCCAAAATCATCATCTTATTCATAAGCATTATTTGGGTGAGTTATACCTCCATACTATTCCACCTCACTTTCTAATGTTGATTTTCAATTATATAGACTTGCATGCACCTTCATTTATCTCATCACTTGCATTTTACCACTGTAGGAAATTGTGATTGAGTTAGCATTAGGGGGTTTGCTTGCATTTGAGCTTAGAGATTGGGGATTTGGCTTGATTTGAGCCAAAGGAAAAGATTAGAGTGACAGGCACCAAAAGGAGGCAAGTAATGAGCAACTATGATTGATACATGTTTATCAATCTTTGATTGAATGTTATAGTTCTCTTGGATATCAATTCAGCCATTTTCATTGTATTAGATTGATAATATAAAAATGGGTTCTTGTAGTGAATTAATGTAGAATATAGTTTGATGTATCATGGGTTTTGTGAGCACTTTAGTGGCTCATTTTGGTCCAAATTCATGTCTTGTAAGGATGAGTTTTAGGTATGAAGAAGAGACCCCAGAAAACAGAGCATTTAGGGTCAGTTTCTGCACAAAAAATGAGTCACAGCAGTGCTGTCCGCTTGAGCGGATCATGGGCCGCTCGAGCGGGTCAGCCTGTTGGGCCCAACAACACTAACTTTGAAATGACCATAACTTTTTATCCATATGCCCGATTTTTGAGTTCTTTATACCGTTGAAAAGCTCTCGAAGTGTAGAATTCAGTAGTCTACTTTTTATGATGAGAGGTAAGGAGACTGAGTGAATAATTGGATCAATGAACCAAATCCATTCTCTTTGAAAAAGTGACTTTGAACCTAGTTTAGACCCTATTAGAATCCATTGACTAACTAGGAAGTTAACTCCACTTCAAAAGGGCCTAAAACCTTCCATAATCAATCCATGAGGATGATCATGACATAAAAACTAAACCAATAAGGTTCTTAGGGTGTTTAAGATTGACTTTGTAGGTCCTTAGACATGGAATCCTAACCAATTAACATAGTCCGATGGAAGTATATGACGTGAGAATCTTCGGCTGAGATTATCTCACGTGCTTATCCGTCTCGTCTAGAACTTCGCCATGGGTGTTGATTTAGAGGGATTTGATATACCTCACACATACACAACATGACATCAAGAAAATGTAACACGTGTATCGAATTATCTAAAACTATATCGAAATGGACGGTTAAAGACGACGAGTAATTAGATTAGAGTTGGCTAGTAAATATCCTTGATTCTATTAATCTATTTGCATTTGCATATTGAGATTGATTTATTTAATGTCTCAAATATTCAGTTACTTGTTATATGCATTATTCGTATTATTCCACAAATTGTATTACAATTGCCTTACAAATGTTATCGTACATTGATGTGATATTAGAATGGGGTAAGCATATGATTCGAAATTATGGTTTGGAAATAAATGGATTTGATTGGAAATGATTTGGTTAGAAAAGTCTTACTCCAGTCTAATTATTATTCGATTCGAATAGTTCGACACTACTTAGCTTCGACCTTGTGATACCCGACGGGGTTACAACTTTGTTCAGTTATTCGAGACTACTGCAGTATGTCATCTGGAGTACCGGAACTCTAGAACCGGGTAGCCAGTCAGCCTTGGTTGGGACGCTGGTGACATCTTAACTAGATTCGCTCTCTATCGAAGAAAATGAGCAAATGTAATAGCCAACTAGAAAGTGAGTATTCGATAAAGCATGATTTATTCATAATGCACAATGTGCCTAGTTGACTTTTATTTGGTCTTTTTAATCTATTTGTTTTTAAATTCGAAATTTGAATAACATGTATTGAATCTTAATTGTTCATATATTTTGTTGAATCATCGTATTCATGGTGCTACACTTGGTGTCACAAGGATCCAAGACACCGAAGAGAATAACTAATCACCATTCATATTAGAGATCTGATCGGTAAGCATATTGATTAGCTTATCTGCCGGAGAACGTAAAATTGTGGTAATCATGGTTGGGATTAAAAGTTGCACCTTGCACTAGATCATGGTTTATTTATGATTGCATTCGTTTTAGGATCATGTTCCATTTGAGGTAAAACATTTAGTATTTTCTATCATTAGAGTACTTTTGTACTATGCATAAAGGGATTTATATTACTAGTCTTGATTAATGATTTTTGTTAGATGAATTATTGAAACTTTAATTGACTTCTTAAGCTTTGATATTGATATTGTATATGCTTTCGCAATTAAATGTTCATTGATAGATGTTCATGAGTAATCCTCACGGGAAATGTGGAGTTTTCTCGTTCGTGAATTGGAACTTGGTCCGGAACAGGTGCAAGTTTACAGAAGTATGCGTGTCACGCCTTGGGAACCACCCTAATAAGGGGATTCTCGGGTCCGGGATGTGACACTAATTATACATTATGCTAAGGAGAACATCTTCTTCTTCTTCTTCTTTTTGGGGGGTTAAGGAATCAATAACATTGACTTTAGTTTCTTGTTGTGTCTCTTCTCTACTAGGACGCAGCAGCAGGAGAAAATATGCCGGGGTATTGGCCTCTGATACGAGAAACGGCTATTGCGGCCGCTGTGACGGCTGCTGTGACGCTTATGATTAATGCTGTGCCCGGTTTAGTGGTGAATGTCAGCACTTTGATTCTAACTAATCAATCAGTGTTTGATGCTGGAAATAAGGTGGAGAATTTAAGGTTTGGCCTAACCAAGATTCAACATGTCATTAGAGATGCAGAAAACCTCCCCATGTTTGAGAATCAAGCAGATAGTGATTGGCTGGAAAAGCTCAAAGAAGAAGTTCAGAATGTAGTGGATCAATATGAAAGGAAGGAGCTAAGTTGGATACTTGCACATCTCACGGAGAACGACGCACTCAGACTCTTGGGGCAGAACATGGGTACCTGGTTCACATTTAGATTAGTTCAAGTTCTACTTCCCTATCTGCAATTTGCAGTTCGCAATTTGGTTCGCTCGACTCGTAATTCGAATTCGACTAATTGTACGAACTTAGTCGAATATCTAGTTTGATGTTGTTTGTGCTGGTTACTGAGTAATGACCCACTTGATTAGTTAGAATCATAAATTTTGATTAGTCCTTTTTTTTTTTTTTTGCGTAAATGGGCTACTGAAGGTTAATCCAGTTCCCTTGCATACTTTTACATGCACCCATTATATTAGTATAATTCCTAACCTATCAGTTATCCTTCTGTTACTGCTGAATAACAGAGCAATATATTTGCACAATACAATGCAATTAAATTTAGGGGCCTTAAATTGATCGTATCGTTATGGAGCTTACACTTTATCCACTCCCAAATCCTCCATCCTTCTAGATGGCAAGAGTTCGAGTGGGCCACAATTAAAGTTCAGCAAAAATTTTACTCCGATGCCAAATGTTAGATTGATGAAATACGGATGTGCGATTTGGGTTTTTTTTGTCCATAATCAGTTCTTTTATGTGAACATAAGGATGGTGGGTATAGTTTCGTGAGAGTTAAATCTCCTTAAAGTTATTTCAAAGGGTTTAGATTACAAAAGAGGCCCTACTGGTGGTATTAATGACTAAGCCCTTAGGTGATCTTATTAGTTGGATTAATGACAGCCCATAGGTGATCTTATTAGTTGGATACGATACGGACTCAGTTGGAGCGAAAGGAGGATAACTGGGACGACTTAGGTGCGCGGAAGAAAATCGCGGCATCAATTGTGATTCATGATCTGTCGGGGTGTGAATTTTTATTTATTTTTTTATCCCAAAGGAAATTAAAAAAATATCTACAATATTATAAAATGCTAGAAAACATGTTTTTTCACATTAGTAACAACTATAAGATGAAATACCGATCCCCATTAAGTTATAACATCTTGTATCACTATTTATGCATTACCTTTATTAATTTTTTTTGTATTTAATCTTGGGCCTATCATTATAAATGTATTTATTCTTTATCCTTTTGATTAACCATTAACCTAAACTTTTGATATTTTATTCTCATGAATTATAAATGATTAATATGATAGTCCGACAATTCCTATTTGAATAGGTTTTATTGAGGATCCATTTCGGGTGGCATTTATTTTGAATGATTTCTATTTTTTATAAGTGGACGCTAATAGAATGGTACAAGTCAAAATAAGTAGGACATTTATTAGACAAGTTAGGTCTATAGATGCAGGGCCCATTCTAGAGCCCAAAGAATTATCGTAAGTCAATGAAAGTATGGCATTTAATTGAGAGTTTTAGCCTTTTACCAAAAAATTGAGCAGTTTAGACTTAAATGGTGGTCCATAGTAGAGCCCATGAGAGTATGGGGAACCAAAATTCTTATTTCGAATCATTTCATTTAGAAGACAAACCTTTTAAAAGTCAAACCTTACATGGATGGATAAAAGGGGCATTTTCCCAATATAACAAGGGCATTAAATGTTGGCATTTACATTTACGGGATTTTTACCAAATTAGTGTTTCTATAAACATGTATTACACTGATTCATTCACAAATACATTAAAACATCCATACGGGTGTTCGTAAAAGTGTTTTGGACAATTTTACCCTTCCAACTATGCGAACGACATCATCATCTATAGGAATCAGAATTCAATAAGTTTTCTGAACTTGTCTTCTTTTTCGTTATTCCAGAGGTGCCCGTGGTTTGAACTCTGAAAATGCCCTTGGAAAATGGCTAGGATAGCGGATACTGCAAACCAAGGTTCGAACTCTCACGATGAGAGTTCGAAGTATGGGCATCTGGGTGAAAATGGCTTGGTTTGAGTACTCCCAACCAAGGTTCACAGATTTCACCCAGATTAGTGATTTCTAAATTTTTTGATAACGATATCGTTACGATCATTTAGAGCATTTTCTTTCATTTTTGTTGTCCCGCAACAAAGCTGACCCTGACTATAAATTGAGATACATAAACAATGAAAAAGTTCACGGATTTCACCCAAATTAATGATTTCTAAATTTTTTTGATAATGATATCGTTACGATCCTTTAGAGCCTTTTCTCTTAATTTGTTGTCCAGCAACGAGACTGACATTGACTATAAATTGAGATACATAAACAATGAAAAAGGCCCACGGATTTCACCTAGATTAATGATTTATAAATTTTTTTGATAATGATATCATTACGATCCTTTGGGTTTTTTTTTTTTTTTTTTTTTTTTTTCCTTTTTTCACTGTCCAATAACGAGATTGGCTTTAGCTATATATTGAGATACATAAACAATGAAAAAGGCTCACGGAGGTTACCAAGAATACCAGATTGCAAATATTCCAACAACGAAATTATTATCGTCCTTTAGAGTTTTCAATCTCAAATTTGTTATCTAACAAGTTGATGACCTGGATTTTAAAATGTGATCTTTAAACAATGGGAAAGACTCATGGATGCTGCTCAGAATGATATGTCAGTATATTCATGTAAAGCAAGAAAAATACAACAGTGGTGGCCCTCCTTCTTATAGTTAATCGTACATAAATAACCTTGGTTAGTTGTACGAGTGCACCAATCTCATTTGATTGGCCAAAGCAATAACCAAAACAAACAACTCAATCTGCTATATGAGATTTCAAGTGCATTCAGTTGTTGCCATTACTCATGGCTACTTGAGGTTTCAATTAGGAGAAAAAAATAATTTAGATGATATCTTAAGAAGAAACAATGTCAAGATCAATGAACAAAAGGAACACAATTCACTCTATTAGAAAACCTTGAATGTGTTCAATTAAGGTAACATATTAAACATTACAAAAAACTTCAGTACATATCAAATAATCAATCTCTCACAAAACATATAAAAAATACACTCAAATCCTTTCCTGCTTGTTTATCCAACCTTGAGAATATTAGAGGAACATCTTATAATCTCTTCTCAATTTCTGCTTAAGAATTGACATTGTGGACTCTGCCATTAGAAAGATGTGTCAGAAATAAGTTGTATGAACTAAATCAAGGAAGTTAAGGTGAATGGTAATGAGCTCCTTCATTCTGCAGCTAGGGCTTCATTTGCAACAAGTGGCTTGTTGCCGCAAAATGCAGTAGAGAGTCTAATCACCGTTAAACTAGTATTCAAGTTGATCAGGCTCATATGACTCCTCTATATTATCCTCGTCAAACTCATTGTGAATCAAACTTGATGCCATCTAAACAAAAAAAAAAAAAAAAAAAAGAATAAAATAAGGAGATGATGCAATATAGTAATGTTACCATTTCTACAAGAAAAAAAATCAACTTAAAGAATAAATAGTTTACATAACTTGTTGATAACGGAACCTCTAAATACCACTAATATAAAATGAATGGAACCTCTAATGAGACATGCTTAAATATAAAGGACCATTAAAAAAAAAAGAAAAGAAAAGACAGGTTTAATATAAAGGACAATGCACAGAATCCATTTTCGAATGAAGCATAAGCAATCAAATAAAGCAAAATGCACTGAATCCATTCCCCACATTTTCTGAGAACTAGGGTTTACTATTACAAAAAAAAAAAAAGCAAGTTGCGGACCTCCATTTTTTTCTGAGAACATATGTTTAATGTAAGAAACATTGAGCATGCTCAAGTACCTAGAAAAATGCAGCTCATAGTTCTCATTTAACAGGTTACAGTTGCATATAAACGAAAGTGTGAAGAGCATATGAACAAAGGACTAGATGAAGAAGAAACATGGGAGGGAAAAAAGGCGGAAACTCTCTAAGGTCATTTTATGGATAGTTTGGAGCATGTTTTTCCTTTGTTACCATTATACATGTGAAAGAATGGATAGAAAATTAGGATTTTAAATTAATTCATTCTAGCGTTTTTCTATGTATAATTATGCAATTCTACCTTGTTTTCAATCTGCTGAGTATGTTCATCGATTTGCATTTATGCTTTCCATTAGGCCAATTTCCAACTATTTCAGTAGATTCTACTTTGGTAAAAGGTCCTTGTAAACTTTTTTTTTTTTTTGGAATTCTACAGTACTGGATCTCTCTTCGAGAATTGTCTAGATTGTTTCAAGCTTTTAAATAGCATGAAAAGATCTGAACTAGGCATAAAATGACATGAAGAATTTTAAATACTTTGAAATATTTGAAACATATCTGAAACAAAAAAAATTTAACCATTGAGGACCATAACAGGTCTCTGGGTTTCCAGTGGTCTCCACCTAATACATATAAGTCTGGAAAAACTATGAATCTATCATTTGCCTTCTGGGTCAAAATGCCCTCTGAGAGTTAACCATGTGAGCAGTTTGCCAGCTGGCCAAGTTCTTTACATTCCAAGATGGGAAGCTATCATTTATATGTTTGATGAAAATTCATTGAACTGGAAGCCATGCATTTGCCAAATTCCAACACCCAATGACTAACAGATCAGAGTGACAACGTTGTTAGTTAAACGAATGGACAACAGGTCACCATGAAACAAGGGGAAGCCAAAATTACTTATGAACAATATATTATAAAAGATCATAAAATATCAAGCAAAATGATATAATGAAAACCTACCCTATTCCAAGTAGAAAACCTACCTTCCATTGTTCGTCGGGCACACATGCACACCAAGTTTTTCCAAAACCTTGGTGAGGTCTTCTGCCACAAAGTTTACTCCCTCCATGATGTTAAAAAATATATGCCCAGACAAGGGGGAAAAAATTTGGTAACATGCTGCAATTGTGATAAGGAGTCCTGGGATGGGTAAAAGCTGACTGGCATGTTGAGAAAGTCTCTGAATGGGTTTTAGAGAAAGTATTTAGACAGTGGTTCAGAACAGAAATGAGAGTTTTAACTGTTGATACTTGTAAGTGCCTAAAAATTACGGACTTAGTTGAATGGGGATTTGCTGTGAAGTTATTAAGAAATGGAGTGATTCCGGAAGCTTGAAAAGGAAAGAAAAGGGTTAGAAGCGCTGGTTGTGGCCAGCCGAAGGTGCTCCGACGCCTAAGTTAGTTCAACAACTCAACAAAGGGTGAATGAGCGGAGAAGGAGATGGAGCTAATGGTGTGTTATCCTTGCATACCTTTGCTGGCTTTACCTCATGCATATATATAGGCGTTGGTCATCTCAGATCCTTCCTTAGTGGGGGTAGGTGGAAGTATTGTCTCATCGGGCCATACATTTTCTTCTCAGTGGAGGTAGGTAGAGGTACTGTCCCATCGGACCATACCTTGACATTTTGCATGATTGCTGATGTGATCGTTGGATAAGGTCTACGCCTCATCTATATCCGGCGCCCATCTTATTAGTCAACACGTAGCTGTAATTTCATTAATGCTGATTGACATGTAGTACCCACCTCGGTCGACCAAGCTGATGGAGGTATCGAAGTCAAGTATAGCCTTATTGTAGATTCACCTTGGCACTGTTGCCGAACTGCGTAGGCTTGGTACTATTATAAAGCTGCATAGGAAAATGGGAAGTCGGCTGATACTTTTACCGAGGTTAACCCAAGTATGATGTGGATTGGTGATGCTAACGAGTTCCAGGAGAGAGAGATCGAGACAAGTTTTATTTGGTACATTTACCAAAATCAGGGCTTACCTTGATATTATGGGAATGCCCCCACACAATTGCCCCCTAGCTCTAGACCTCATAGTTATAAAGACTCTTTGAGGTCGGGAGCTAAGTGTCAAGATGGGAGAGCTCCTTCATCTCGATGTGGATCCCTGGTGCTTACAGATGCTTCGATCCTCGTTGTAACGCTGCCTCATCCACCCGAGGCAATCAATGGGACATCAATGTTTCTTCAAATCTCCATAGGCGATTAATGTTGCTGCCGCTTCGTCTGCCCAAGGTAATCAATTAGCATGCTACCGTCGTTTTGTCTGCCCTAGACAATTAATGAAGGTAATGAATGTGGCGCTTTGATCAATGTGGGGAGCGAACCGTCAGTGCCACGTGTCGCTGTTTAATGGGGCTTCTAGTGTCTTCGGGGAGGCGTGTGGAGTGCTTCGAGGTGACGCCTCGTACGTGCGCCTCCGAAACCTGAAAGGACACCTTTTATTTTATAAATAGGGATGTTGCCCCTTCCTTCTTCTACTTTTGCTTTTGCTAGAGAAAAGGCTTTCGCAGAAGAAAGATCAAAGGAGAAGAGAAAGAACTCCCATTGCTGTCTAGATCCTGTCCTTTTTGGCCTTCGTGAGTCTCCTTTTCCGTTTCTTCTTTTCTCCTTAATTCCGTCTCCATTGCTAGGGTTTCTGTCTTCTTGCCTAGGGTTTTCGTCTTTTTGTCTAGGGTTTTCGTCTTTTTGCCCTTTAGAAAAAATGGGAGCCTATAGGCACTGGGCAGACACCACTGAGGCCATGGCCGTCTTCAGGGGGATATACGACATTCCTGACGATGTCCGAACCAGATTAGATAAACTTGAGGACCCTTTTGACGGCTTCGTCTTCCGTGATGGCTGGATGCCCTTCCCTTTGATAGCTATAGTCGAAGGTGGGGTTAGGTTCCCAGTTCACCCCCTTCTCAGATCCTGTTTGTCATCATGGCATCTCAGCCCCTGCCAGCTGATGCCTAATGGCTATAAAATAATAATGGGCGCTGTAGAGTTGAATAGGATTTTGGGGATTAACCTCGGTGTCCATGACATCGAGGATGCATATGATGTGTGCAAGTCGGTCAGGGATGGTCACTGCTTTTACCTCCAGGGGAGGCCAGGACGGGAGCAGTTCGTTACCGACCTGGAAGACTCGAGCCGACATGCCAGGGATGACTGTCTGTTTGACTCCGACAATTGGGAGTTTGGGATGGATGAGACCGCGGTGGAGAGGCGGTACAGGATTCCTCGTCATTTAGGGATTCCTCCAAGCAAATGCCGACCTTCTCTATGTTCTCGTTTCTCACTTTTTTCTTGTTTTGCCCGACATGACGCCTTTGAATTTGTCATGTAGAGATCGGGCAGAGGAAGCACGGAGCCAGCACATCTGATTGGAAGCCAAATAGTGAGTAGCCGAGGGTGGTGCGCAATTACAAGGGTCATAACACCCGAGCGGCCTGGTGGCTCCTTGGGTGCAAACCGAGGTATCGTACCTCCATCAAGAGGAAGCCTGACGAGCCAGCAGATGCGCCTGCTGACCTCGAGCACCGAACAGCTTCCGGTGTCGAAACTTTTTCTTCCCGAGCCGAGCCGAAGGCCGACCTCCAACAAGTAGTCGAAGCTTTTACTTCTTCGAGCTCCGAAGAAGAGGAGAGAATGCCCCCTCGCCGACCTCCCCTGCAAACAAAGAAGTTGGGGGACAAGTTTTTTGGAGAGGAGGCTCCTGTCCCCAAAAAAAGTCCTGCTCCTACGGCCTTGGGCGCTGCTAGGAGTTCCTCTGCTGCCGACGCTTCGACTCGGGAGCGTCCCGCCGAGACCAGGAAGGAAAAAGGCTCGACCAGAGAAGAGGCGCAGGTCCGAGAGGCCTGGTTCGGCGGGAGGGAAGCGTCCTGCCGAGGAGGCAAGGGAGAGGGCCCCGGAAAAGCGGCCCAGGGCTGAGGGTTCAATGGAGCAGGCCCCTGGGCAAGACTCGACTTTTCAATAGGCGGGGCCGGCCTTGTGGAGGCCATCCTTCTCGCTCGTGCCAGGGAGGCCGGTGACTGTGGACGACCGTCTCCACGGCAATCCTCACTTCGCAGCGACGTTCGCGAACGCTTATGCCCTGCCACTTGATATACAGAGGCTGCAAGGAATAGACGATGCGATGTTGCTGATCAACACGCTGCAATCTGCCTTCTCGGTAAGTTCCGTTCGTCATAGATTACTTAACATTTGGTTGTTTCTATTTGACACTTGGGTCTTCTTTTCACAGAGCGTGCAGCGCGTGAAGGTGGCATTGGACAGAGTCCAGCACAGAGATAACCGGATCGAGCAGCTAGGTGCAAAGAGGAAGAGGCTTTCGAAGGCCTTGGAGGACAGCTGCCAGAAGCTGAAAGTGGAGAAAGAGAAAAATTTCAGCCTTGGGAAGGACCTTGAATTCGCCGTGAACGAGGTCTGCAAGGTAAAGGCTGAGGGCCACGAGTTGAAAAGGGCGACTGAGGTTAAGGCCAAGAGGGCGATCCAACTCAAAGCTAAGCTGGAAGAGATGAAGTCCGAGCTGGGAAGGAAGAATGCCGAGCTTGAGGCTGTGCGGAAAGAGAAGGCTGATATTGAAGCCTCAACCAAGGCGGAAGTGTAAGCCGCCTACCGCAACGGGGTGGCAGAAGCTACAAAGGACTACGACGCTCAGGTGATGTCCTAGGTCCACGGCTGTTTGAGCATGGGTGCAAAGCCGTACTGAAGAAGATGGGGATCCTCAAGGATCACCCTATATATCAGGACCTGCCCAAGCTCGAGGACCAGTCGGCCAAAAAGAGTTCGGCTCCTCCCCCTAGTCCTCTTACTGCCGTTCTTCCTAAGGCTCCCCCAGAAGTCCCCTCTAAAGTCCCTCCACCCGAGGTCCCCTCTGAAGTTCTTTCGACTCTTCCTCCCGAAGCTCCCTCCGGCACTTCTTCAGCCCCTTTTTTTTCTTTTTGATGTATTTTTCTTTTCTTTTGCACAATTGTACCCTGTATTCTTCTTCATTAATAAAGATTCTCCTTTTTTCACAACTATACATTTTCTTTTAAGAATCGCATGTGTTCCTTCCAAGTTTAACAACCAGAACCTGAAAAAACTCTTAAGTTTCTAAACTCAAGAAAACGGACTTGTATTAAATTCATTCTGAACTTTAGAAGAAGTAATCTGGGCCAAGTTCTTTTGCATTCCTCAGGAAACGCCTAAGTGTACAAGTTCGGCAACTCGAAATATGTTCCGCGTAGTTGGTTCCATAACCAATGTATTGAGTTCTCTTTGAGTCCTGTGACATGGTGTTTTGCGTGGCCGGTTCTGTAACCAAGCTATAGTGTAGTCTCAATATAGCTGGTTCTGTAATCGAGTTGGTAAGATGGTTGGTTTCGTCACCTAGCCTGAATGACAGTTGGTTCTGTAACCGAGCCGAGATAGCAACTGGTTCTGTAACTGAGCTGGAGTAATAGCTAGTTCTGCAACCGAGACTGAATGACAGCTGGTTCTGTGACCGAGCTGGAGTAATGGCTGGTTCTGCAACCGAGCTTGAATGGCAGCTGGTTCTATAACCGAGCTGGAGTAATGGTTGGTTCTGTAACCGAGCCTGAATGGCAGTTGGTTCTGTAACCAAGCTGGAGTAATGGCTGGTTCGGTAATCGAGCTTGAATGGCAGCTGGTTCTGTAATCGAGCCTGAATGACATCTAGTTCTGTAACCGAGCTGGAGTAATGGCTGGTTCTGTAACCGAGCCTGAATGGCAACTGGTTCTGTAACTGAGCTGGAGTAATGACTGGTTCTGTAACCGAGCTGGAGTCACTGAGCCCTGTAACAGGGTGTGCCTTGACCGTTCAAGGGCTCTTATTTGTAGCTTGGCGAGAGACAATGGGTACTCTTCTGGAAAAAAATTATCTTTTATTGATTCCATAAGTCTAGTACAATTTAGAAGTAATATTTTTTGAGGTGCGTGGCATTCGATGGGCGTGGCAACTCCCTACCATCCATGTCCTCAAGCCTATATGCAGACTGCCCAGCAGTCGAGATCACCTTGTATGGTCCGTGCCAGTTCGGTGCTAGCTTGCCTTCATTGGGACTCTTATCTGCAGGAAGTGTCTTTTTTAAGACTAGTTCTCTAACAAAAAACCTCATTTCCTTAACTCTTCGATTGTATCCCCTAGACAATCGCTGCTGATAGGAAGCCAGGCCGACGGCTACGGCCTCCCTTCATTCCTCGGCCAAGTCGAGTTCTTTGGCCAGATTTACCTCGTTTTGCTTTTAGTCGAAGAGATCCGATCTCAGGGTTGGAAGACAGATCTTGAGAGGGATCACGACTTCCATTCCATAAGCCAATGAGAAAGGTGTTGCTGAAGTGGAGCGCCTCGGGGTAGTCCTATATGCCAAAAGGACACTCGACAGTTCTCCTACCCATCTTCCTTTGGCCCGGTCCAGCCTCTTCTTGAGCCCATCTAGTATTACCTTGTTAGAGATCTTGGCCTGACCATTGCTCTGTGAATAAGCTGGAGTTGAGTAGTAATTTCTGATACCGAGTTCCTGGCAGAAGTTCTTGAAGTAATTGGAGTCGAACTGAGTTCCGTTGTCTAACACCAAAGCTCGTGGTACCCCAAACCTTGTGATGACATTCTTCCAGACGAAGTTTTTTGTATCGTGCTTTGTAATGGAGGACAGTGGTTCTGCTTCAATCCACTTGGTGAAATAATCGATGGCTACTATTAGCCACCTCTTATTCCCTTGAGTTCGGTGCAGTGGTCCCATGATGTCCAACCCCCATTGAGCACAAGGCCATGGACTAGAAAGTGGGCTCAGGTCCTGTGCTGGCTGATGGAGGGAGTGTGAGAATTTCTGGCACTTCTCGCATTTTTTGACATACAGTTGAGCGTCTTTCTGCATGTATAGCCACCAGTAGCCCTGACTGATGGCTCGGTAGGCTAGGGACTGTCCTCCAATATAGCTCCCGCAAATGCCTTCGTGGATTTCGTAGAGGAAATCTTCAACTTTGCTGGATGAATGCACCGGAGGTATGGGCCGGTGTAAGATTTCCTGTAGAGTTTGCCTTCTGGAGAAAGCCAAAACCGAGCTACTTTTAGCCTGATTTTGTGGGCCTCGCTCTTGTCCTCAGGAAGTTGGTCATTCTTCATATAGGCGACGATCGAATCCATCCAGCTTGGACCGAGATTAACACATAAGACTTGTCGTAGTGGAGGGAGCTCTATACTCGGTGTTTTCAGCGTCTCTACTTCGACTGTTCTTTTATTCCCGGCCTAGATAGCTGAGGCCAGATTGGCAAGAGCGTCGGCATGGGAGTTAGATTCTCTACCTATCTGTTTGACCTCGACTATTTGGAATTGGAAAAGAAGTTGTTTCGCGTGAGATAAGTAGGCCGCCATCCTTTTGTCGCGTGCTTAGTAGTCTCCATTGAGCTGGCTTGTCACTAATTGAGAGTCGCTGAAGAGTACTAGCTGCTGTGCCCCCGAGATCTTAGCGCTACTGAGTCCTACGATTAGCGCTTCATACTCAACCTCGTTATTAGATACCTTGAAGCCAAGCGTTAAGGCCTGCTCGATGACAAGGCCCTCTGGAGATTGGAGGACTATGCCAACGCCAACCCTTTTTTATGTTGAAGATCCGTCCACGAAGACCTTCCAAGCTGAGTCGAGGAACTGCTTCCATAATTGCTCGTTTTTTGTTTCGGTGGCTCTTTCATCTTCATTTGTAACTTCTTTACCCTTATTGCCCCCCAGTTCGGTGCCGAGCTGACTTGGTGCCGAACTTGGAGAGACGAATTCCACAAGGAAATCTGCCAAAACATGGGCTTTGATTGCCGTTTTGGGTTGATATTGGATATCGTACTTCCCCAGTTTGACGGCCCATCTTAAGATTCTTCCAAGGAAGTCTGCTTTTCTGAAAAGGGACTTAAGTGGATGTTCCGTAACAACCACTATTGTGTACGTCTGGAAGTAATGGGAGAGTCTGCGAGAGGTACTAACTAGTGCCGACGCAAGTTTCTCAAGTAGTAAGTATCTGGTCTCGGCATCAAGCAGAATCTTGCTCGTATAGTAGATGGGCTTATGTTGCCCGCTTTCTTCTCTGATAAGTACCGAGCTCACTGCATGTTCTGAAACAGCGAGGTACAAGTAAAGTGTTTCACCCTGCCTTGGCGTAGATAGAAGGGGTGGTGAAGATAAATAATTCTTGAGCTCTTGGAGGGCCTGGTCGCACTCCGGAGTCCACTTAAATTTCAAGCTCTTCTTCAGAATTTGAAAAAATGGGCAGCATTTGTCTGAGGCTCGGCTGATGAAGCGATTGAGAGCAGCGGCCATCCTTGTGAGCCCCTGGACTTGTTTTGCCGTGGTTGGACTCTGAAGTGCTTGTATTATTGAGATCTGCTCTGGATTGGCCTCGATTCCTGTTCTGGTCACCAGGCTACCTAAGAATTTGCCGGAACCGACGCCGAAAGCGCATTTGGATGTGTTCAACTTGAGACAGAATTCTTTGAGGATGGCGAATGTTTTTTCTCAGGTTGGCCAAGTGTTCCTACGACCTTTTAGATTTGACAACCATGTCGTCAATATAAACTTCCATAGTTCTGTCGAGCTGGGCCTGAAACATTTTTGTCACCAGCCTCTGATAAGTTGCTCCCATATTTTTTAACCCGAATGACATTACTTTGTAATAGTAAATGCCTCTGGGTGTTATGAATGCTGTCTTCTCTTCGTCAGGCCCATACATTGGAATCTGGTGATATCCTCGATAAGCGTCAAGGAAGTTCATCCTGTCGTGTCCTGCAGTGGCATCAAACAGCTGGTCAATCTTTGGGAGCGGAAAGCTATCTTTTGGACATGCTTTATTGTGGTTGGTGAAGTCCACGCAGACCCTCCATTTCCCATTTTTCTTCTTGACCACTACTGTGTTGGCCAGCCAGTCCGGATAATACACTTCTCTGATAGCCTGGGCTTTTAGCAACTTGTCGACCTCATCGATTATGGCTTCTGCTTATGGGACCCCCGTTCTGCGGGCTTTCTGAACCACGGGCTTGTACTTGGGGTCCATGTTTAGCTTGTGGCACATGGTTTCGGGGTCAATGCCAGGCATTTCATAGGGGTCCAGGCAAAAACTTCCTTGTTCTGCAGTAAGAAGTTGAGCAGCTCGGTTCTTTCAGCTTCAGGGAGCTGGCTCCCGAACAGGAAGTATCGCTCTGGGTCGGAGAGGTCGATCTTGACTTCGGTCAGATCCTCGACACTTTTCTGCTCTGGATCTCGGCCAACGGATTCTAGCTCTACTTCAAGCTCGGCCATGTGTATTTGAGATGGTTCTGCTTCGCCAGGTGCTACGGCCATTAGGCATTGCTTTGCCATCTCTTGGTCGCCTCTGACCGTTATTACTTCAACTCTGCTATCCTCGTTCTCAAGTGGGAATTTCAGTTTCTGGTGGTGAGTGGAGGGTACAGCCTCCATGCTATACAGCCAAGTCCTTCCATGATCGCGTTGTAGGGCGATGGTACGTCGACCACTAGGAAGTCGGTTTGCATGCTAGCTCCTCCAATCTGAACTTTCAGGGAGATCCTTCCCTTGGGGTAGACTGGCTTCGAATTGAATCCTATAAGAGGGTGCGCGATTCCTGCTGATCCTCCTCCTTGAGCCCCAGCTTTTTGAAGCAGTCAAAGTACAGGATCTCTGAGGAGCTTTCGGAGTCTACAAGCACCCACTTAACCACAAAGTTCTTGAGCTTTAAAGTGAGAACTAGTGGTCATTGTGAGGCAGTTGGACCCCTTCGAGGTCCTGGTCCGAGAACCAGATCCTTGGTTTTTCCATCCGAGCTTTCTTTGTGGATGGCTCAAGCTCCGTCGTCATCACCTGTTTATTGTAGGAGGCCTTCCTGGCCACAGCACGTGCTTGGTTGCTCCCTCTTGGTGCGGGAGCCAGGTGGATGACATTTATTTTTCCTTCCGGCTCTTCGCTGTCTTCATCATTCTGGCGTTGACGAGCTCGGATGTTATTGTTGTTTTCTTCTTTAATGCAATCCTTCAGGTGACCCTCCTTGACGAGCCTCTCAAGATGAGATTTGAAAGACATGCAGTCTTCCGTTTTGTGCTCGTTTTGTTTGTCGTTGGCACAGAATTTATTCTGGTCACGAGTGGAAGGATCACCCTTCATCGGCGGTGGCCATTTAAAGAACGGTTGCGTCCTGATTTTGCCGAGAAGCCTATATATTGGTTCCTTGAAGACTGTATTCACGGCCTTGTATGAATCGGTAGATGGCTTGTTCTTCTTCTTCCCCTCCGAAGTGGGCGCCGGGGTCAAAACCGAGCTTGATGAAGCTTTATCGCGGCTCTTCTCCTTTCTTCGGAACGGCCTTTTGTTCGTCAAAGGAGGTCTGTCTCTGCCCTGGGTGCTTTCGCTTTTGAGTCCAAAGTTTTCTCGAGCTCGGGTCTCGTCTTCCTTTTGCTCAATGAATTGGTTTACCCGAGTCATCAATGCTTTCATCGTAGCCACGGGATATCGAACAAGTTCCTTTCGGAGCTCGTTGCCTGGCAGCAAGGTCTCTTTGAAGCACATGACGGCCATTTCATCATTGGCGTCTTTGATCTGGCTATAGATCGTTCAGAACCTCTTGGTGAATCAAGTGACGTTCTCATTTTCCTTCATCCTGATGGCCATTAGGTAATTGTTTGTCCTCTGGATGACCCTGTGTGCTTGGAACTTTTTCAAGAAGGAGCCTCTGAGTTGCTGCCAGCTTGAGATCGACTCCTCCGGAGGGGCACAGAACCATCTGAGGGGGAGATCCCCCAGACTGGAGGAGAACACCCTACAGTTTAGGTCTCTGACATCACCCCAGATTGACATTCGCTGGGTGAAATGTCGGAGATGAGCTACAGGGTCCGAGGTCACATCATAAAGGGTGAACCTCGGAATGCTTAACCTCTCAGGGAGGGGGAAGTCTGTTATCTCCCGAGAGAAGGGAGATGTGCCAAGATCCCCTGAATCATGGGTGTTTAGTCGGTCTCAGGCGAAACCAGCTACCTCCATATTTCGTTGAATGGTCTGCCTGATATGTTGGTCAAGCTAGTCAGGCAGATCATCTTTGCTTTCTGACCTCCGCTTCGGCCTTCCTTGGATGTCGCTTGGGTGGCTGCTGCTCGAACCTTCATCACAGGTTCGGTGGCGTCTCTTGTTGCCCAAGTTCCGCCTCAAATCTTGTCCAGTCGAATGACGTCGCGGGAGCGAAGCCTGGTTCGCCGTTTTTTCTCGTAGCTGCTGCTAAAGATGACAGATCAGCGCGTCTTTCTGCTGGATAATAGCGTTTTGAGCTCTGACATCCTCGGTTAGAGGATTGAAGCCATCATCTTCATTGTCCTCATCAGTCTGGTGATGGGACTGGTGAGACACGACTGGTGTTGGAGATCTGTTTTGCTGGGGAGCCTTTTCCAGACGAGTTTTGCCTCCAGTTCTCTGCTGATGAGAGGGCGGCGATCGTTGTTGGGGACGCTTGGTCAGCTGATTGTCTCGTCGGGGGTGCGCTATCGCTTCTTTTGAAGCTCCTGTTTGGGATGCTCCTGTCGGACGAGTTTTGCCCCCGGTTCTCCACTGACGAAAGGGCGGCGGTCGTTCTTGCAACGCCAGAGGCAACTGAGTTGGCGTTGCCTCTCGTCGCTCCATCCGCGCCTGTAATACTGGTATCTCCTGCAGCACCGACTGCTGTGTTGGCCAGGTTTTTGATGATTCACCGACTTTCTTAGCTTTCGGATGCATGATGCTTTTGAATCTCTCCCCACAGACGACGCCAATTGTAAGTGCCTAAAAATTATGGACTTAGTTGAATGGGGATTTGCTGTGAGGTTATTGGGAAAGGGAGTGATTCCAGAAGCCTGAAAAGGAAAGAAAAAGGTTAGAGGCCCTGGCTGTGGCCAGCCGAAGGCGCTCTGACGCCTAAGTTAGTTCAACAACTCAACAAAGGGTGAATGAGCGGAGAAGGAGATGGAGCTAATGGTGTGTTATCCTTGCATACATTTGCTGGCTTTACCTCATGCATATATATAGGCGTTGGTCATCTCAGATCCTTCCTTAGTGGGGGTAGGCGGAAGTATTGTCCCATCGGGCCATACATTTTCTCCTCAGTGGAGGTAGGTAGAGATACTGTCCCATCGGACCATACCTTGACCTTTTGCATGATTGCTGATGTGATCGTTGGATAAGGTCTACGCCTCATCTATATCCGGCGTTCATCTTATCAGTCGGCACGAAGCTGCAATTTCATTAATGCTGATTAACATGTAGTACCCACCTCGGTCGACCGAGCCAATGGAGGTACCGAAGTCAAGTATAGCCTTATTATAGATTCACCTTGGCACTGTTGCCGAACTACGCAGGTCTGGTACTATTACCGAGCTGCATACGAAAGTGGGAGGTCGGTTGATACTTTTACCGAGGTTAACCCAAGTATGATGTTGATTGGTGATGCTACCGAGTTCCAGGAGAGAGAGATCGAGACAAGCTTTATTTGGTACATTTACCGAAAGCAGGGCTTACCTCGATATTATTGGAATGCCCCCACATAATACTATATATTGGTCTCTACTCAAGCCATATCCAGTACTTTTTGTCCTTTGATTTGATTCAGCCCATCTACAGAATATCAATTCAACACTATTATGCCAGAAAATTGTGGTTATATAATAAATAGCATTTGTAGAAGAATACTTGATATTGTTCCTTACTTATTATTGGTCTAATAAATCAGCAGCAGAAAAAAAAACTATCAATTACAATGAATTTATATATAGCTTCTGGTTTTTACCAAAAAAAAATAGGGCATGACCGCAAGAGTAACATAATATCATAGTATCACCAATTTTGTTTAGACCTTGTTTCTGTTTTAGTTTGACTCAAAAATTGAAATGTTTTGGCTAATTTTGGTGCGTATCGCCAATTTGGTATTTTGTTTAGATGCTCACCTTATGATTTGTCAACTGATACTCACATTCCAAATGTAAAAACTACAAATCCAGATCCAACCTCAATGACACACATATATAAATAAACCCTAACCTGGCTTGTGGCTAGGAACGAATCGACCGAAGAGAAGCCCGGTGGAGTCCGATAGTGGGAGGAGGGTTGAAGTCTTTCAGTGGTGCTTGAAGGTTGCCTTGTCAAAGGAAATGGATGGTGGTCATTCTCAAGAGACGGAAAGGAGTGAGGGAGAGTCCGGTCTCATGTGCAACGTCGAAGGAACCTGGTAAACCGGTTTTGGGGAGAAAGTCTAGTCGCCTCCAGTCGCAGCAGGAGAGTCTGGGTGCCTCCAATCGCAGTAGCAGCATAAGAGGAAGGCTCCAAGTCGAGAGAAAGCAATTGTGGATCGAAAGTTACTCGTGGTTGTTTTCTGCGAAGAAAATGGGTTTCTGTACCCTTCCGTTTAAAACCATGAATTTAAAACGAAGAACAAGCTCAAGAAAACACAAAACCCATCGAAACCAAATCACGAAACAAAGCAAGACTGAAGACCCAATTCAGAAAGAACAAAACAAGAAGAAGAAGTTCAGAAAAACACAAAACCCCACAAACCCAGATCACCAAACAAAGCAAAATTGAAAACCCAATTCAAGAACGAAATAAAAAAAAGAAGAAGAAGAACAATTTTAGAACAACACAAAACCCAGTGAACCCAAATCACCAAACAAAGAAAGATTGAAAACCCACCACACAGAGAATGACAAAAAAGAAGACCAAGAAAACTTATTGAATTCTGGTTCCTATAGATGACGATGTCAATCATGGAAAGGTAAAATTGTCCAAAACAATTGTACGAACACTCATATGGATGTTTTAATGTATTTGTAAATGAATCAAGTGTAATACAGGTTTAGAAACACTAATTTGGTAAAAATCCCTTTATAAAATAGAATAAACTATGAAAGGGTATTGGACTCTACTTCCTCTGTTCCCGAATAATTGACTCTGCTTCATCACTGACACTATGTAATTGAAGGCTACTTTTGGGAGACTTTTTCTGTTTTGTGTTTTTCTTTTGGTATGCCAGTCTACCAACGCCATCGAAAAGGGCCCGCCCCAGTACTAAGAGATAGTCCAACACAAGCGAAAAGAGAAACCTACACAACTAGTAAAAGGACCTACACATGTGGAAGAGACACCCACACCTAATAAAAGAGCGGCACATCCAAGGATGAATCCCGCCGCAAATTTTTATAATCAATTGATGCCCTTTCCATGTGGTGATGGGAAATGGTTAAGTTAAATGGGTGACCCACCCCGACCTGCCCTATCATGAAACGGTTTTAATTGTTTTCTTTTTTAAGTACACGGTGGGTATAGGTTTATCAATCGCACTGAGTGAAGTTTGGGATGAGTATTATAGGTTTTGATTGTTCCAATTCACTCTACTCTATTTATAACTACTTACATAAAAGCCTCACGAGCATGTATAATCAAACCATCCAAGTAGTGTGCCATGTTATTGCAGGGTGCAAATAGTGGTGGATTTGGGTTTAACCCACTCCATACGAAACCCGACTGCTTGACATCCAAACCGTCCAAGTTGGGGGCCACAAGGAGCATGGTTTAAAATCTCGGTCAATACTGGTTCATATCGGCCGATATGAACCGGTATTAGCTGATACCGCGACGATATTTTACCGCGATACCGAGTCAGGCAAAATATCCCCAAAATATTGGCCAATCTCGGCCAATATGGTCAAAATATCGGCTTAACCGATATTTCAGCCGACATTACCAATATCTCGATTGTTATTTTCAAAATATCGACCGAGATGGAGTAATGGTAAAAAGTCCTAATTTTTTGTAACTTTTTCCCTATTTTCCCATTTTCTTCTCCTCTCCCCTCATCTCCTTAGAGCAACCATGTCTCCATAGCTCATTCTCTTATATATTTCCAAATTCCAACACAAATTTTTTTTTTTTTTGAAGAAATCATTTTATTTAGTAAGAGAAAATCAACTTAACGCCCTTACTATTATGTGTTTTTTATTTTTTATTTTTAGGTAAAGTATAGAAATGAATGAAAAGATCATTGGCATGTCATTTTTGGGTTTGTGTTGTATTCTTTACTTAGATCTACACATTTTCATGTTAGATTTACTTATAAACATGATTTTGGGTGTAGAAAAATGGTTTTTTTTTTTTTAATCTTCTACTTTTAAAAAAAATTGGAGTATTTATGATACTAAATAGTAAATACTAATAGCTTATGAATAGTGTATGGACAAATATTATATTATCTTTATTTTCTTATATTTTACACTAATAAATTGACCATGAACCAAAATAATAGTTGTATTATATAAAATATTGAAGAAGACAGCGAATTGCGACACAGACAGGACTCATAACTTAAGGTGACCGATATTTTGATTTATTGTTGTTACTAATGGAAAAAAAAAAAAAACATTGTTTTCCAGCATTTTCTAATATTCTGGATATTTTGGATATTTTTGTAAATTTTTTTGGATTAAAAAAAAATTCACACCGCAACGACCGCGACGGACCGATAACCGCGACCGATACCAATATCATATCGGTTTTTGTCCTAGCCGATACCGCGACCGATATCGCGATTTTAAACTATGATATGGAGTCAGAATACATTCCGAAATCGGCCTTAATGAAACTATCTTTGCCATACTAAAAATCAGAAATGAGTTCGGATAGACTTGTGTTTTCTTAACAGGGTTGGCTAAGTTGAGGTATGTTATATCAAAATATGTTGGGTTTGTCAGGTCAAGGGAACCCATGCTCATGTCACGTTGTGAGACTTTAGGCCCAAGCCCAACCTAAGCTCCACCCATTCAAATGGATCTGCCATTGCCCATTTTCATTCTGGTATGGGTTATTCTCACTACAAGAACCCAAGAAAGCTTTGTGCCTCGTTTTGGGCCCATTGGTTTTATTCTCCAAAAATCATGTCTGTTAATTACAATCCAATTTGGTTCTTGGTTCAGGTGGGTGCTGGACTCAGGTCGTTAATATAAATGTGAGAATATGTACAAGTTGTGTAACTTGAACCCAATTCAAATCCAGGTCCAGGTACAGCTCATCTTTAGCAATTCGGATTAAGGTCCAGTTACAATATGAATCCAGTTCCAACCCGACCTGTTTTCATCCGTAGACCTAGACATCAGATTTTGGGTCAATTTGGTATGGGTTTGGGTCCCAGCCAAGTTGTACCCCAATTTGTGGTTGGCGGTCAAGTACTGGAATTTCAAGTCCAGCACTCTTATTCAAAGACGTCTCCATAAAATATTTCTAGCCTCAAAGACCGTGTCTATATAAGCTTCCAAGGACTAGAACCTGATGCAGTACCTGTACCCCAAAAAAACATCACTGAGAATTTCTTGTCATTGATAACTGATCTTGGAATGGGAGAGGTGAAGGTGATAGGATCTTTTCCCAGCCTCTTCAGCTGCGGGGTTCAATGGGCCCTTAAGCTAAAGGGAATAGAATTTGAATACTTTGTAGAAGATCTTCTGAACAAGAGTCCCATGCTTCTTAATTATAACCCTGTTCACAAGAAGGTCCCAGTGCTGGTGCACAACGGCAAGGCAATCGTAGAATCGCTGGTGATACTTGAATACATCGATGATACATGGAAGGAGAATCCATTATTGCCTCAAGATCCACATGAGAGAGCCATGGCGCGCTTTTGGGCTAAATTTGCAGATGAGAAGGTAACTAGCTGACCCTGCTGCTTTCTCTTTATGTGTATGTGTGGTTCTTTTTTTCAAGTTATTTAGGTTAATTCTAATCACTATTCTTGTGGGGTTTTTCATTTTTTTTTTTTATTTTTTTATTTTTTTGAAAGATAAGTTAGTCTTTCATTTTCACAAATAAAATAGATTATAGGAGGGGGGAATCAATACTGGCATACTCAGTATGTAAGAAGTTAATCCCCAATGGGGCATACCCCATAACAGAACTAAGGAAATACCCACAGGTCAGGTCAAACAATGTTAAGGAGTAAATGGCCTTTGAATGTCATTACAAGAAATCCTATTAGGACCACGAATCAGAGATTTTACTTGCTGACTTAATCTCAAAGACCAAGTACAAACTCTTGTAAGATTCACTTCTTGGAGCCTTGTGAGCTTGCCCACAATATGTCTAACTTTGAATGTATCACTTTGTCTTGTGAACTTTTCTATTTATAGTTAGTGTTTAGTTGCAGAGTAAAAATATAGATCATGTAATCTCGATCTTATCATACGAAGTGTCACATATATTGTCTTGAGAAAATCCCTGGAAAGTTTCAAAGTTGGGTTTTGGCTTTTTTTTTTTTTTTTTTTTTTGGGTGGGTTGATTTTGGAAAATAAAAGACAGAAAATAAATATTAAATTTTACTTTTTTAACCATCTTATTTTATAAAAATTCTTATTTTTTGTGGCGATTTAAAGTACTCTGTTTGGATTGAACCTGGCTGAAACAGTAGCAAAATAGGTGGATCTAGGTCCAACTATCTCAATGAATCAAATACAAATGAGATGAACATTTTACTAAAAACAAGCTCCTGATTTTAGGCACAATGCTGGACCTGGGACAGGCCTGATAACCACATTGGCCGTGTGGAGCGCGTTCAGTGTGCGTGTGTATTGAGCACTTTCATATCACTATAGAGTCTACATTTAATTCAACTCAACTATTTAGTAATACAGGGTCTTGCATGATATCAAAGGAACTCTAAAAACAACCCTTTGCCTTTATTCGAACTTAAAAAACTAGCACATGCCATGAAATGGACCAATTAATATCTTCCACTTTACAAAACCACATTTTTCTTTCATTTTGCAGTGCTTGTTTGGTGGTGTATGGAGCGCGTTCTGTGCAGAGGGGGAAGCCAAAGAGAAAGCAGTGGAATCGGCATTGGAGACGCTACAGGTGATCGAGCAAGAGCTCAAAGGGAAGAAATTCTTTGGAGGAGAGACGATTGGGTACTTGGATTTAGTTGTAGGATGGATTCCTCGCTGGCTTCAGGCATTGGAGGAAGTTGGGGAGATGAAGCTGCTTGATGCAGAGAGGTTCCCATGCCTCCATGCATGGGCTGAGAACTGGGTCGATCTTCCTGCGATCAAAGAGAGCCTACCACCTCTAAAGGCGGTGGTTGAGTACTTCCATGCAAGTAAGAAGTACAGGCTCTCATTAGCTGCTAGTAAATGATGTGTCTCTCACTTTCTCTGTTGTTTATGTTGCAATTTTGTATTTGATGTGACTATAAGATCACTAAACACTAGTAGTTTGTGCTTGTTTTTGCAGTGATCTTGCTGTTTCTATTATTTAAAATATTATAAGATAAAAAATTTCCCACTTTCCAAGCCACACTCTTGCATTGTTGTTATCAAGTTATAAAAGAAGTATCTTGTTGGTCTGCCCCCTCTTTTTTATTGTATTCATGGATCGTTTGGCAATACTAATTTTTTGCATGATGGGCTGTGAAAAACTGGATCATACTCCGAAAGGACTTAAAACTCAACTCAGCTAAGAAAGCTACTGAGCCAAGCTGCTTTTTTTTTTTTTTTTTTTTTCTGCTAGATGGATGAGTCTTACAGTACCCTTGTTAAGACCTGCCTGTGTGAGAGGAGACACCTTAATCACCAGGGTGTCGAGCCAAGCCTATTTGGAACTCAGCCAAGTCAAAATAAAAAATTCAAGATTTCGAAGGAAATGAATATAATAAATGGTTTTATTGAGCATTAAGCAAGTTTTGGCATAGTTAACTCAGTTTAGACCAAGTCAACCTGAGTGGTAAAAAATCATTAAAAACCTCAGTTTCCAACAACCAATTCAGATAGCATGGTGAGCTATCAATCTTTTTCCTTTTTTTGACTGTTCGATTCTTTAGTGGGAGTAGTTCGCTCCAATTTTCCTTACGTCTTTTTACATGTTTATGGATCTTTGAAAAGCTAATACCTCCCTCACAGTCATTGAAAAGATGGTAAATTTATTATAATAGGTTCTTTGCCTGGACTTGGGGTACAAAAAAAAATTAACATGATTGCATACTCATCACCGGAAAATATTCATGGACATCCATCCATCATCATAGGATGAGGGACACTTCCATAATTGAGAATTTTCATGTGCAAAAAAAGGAATAGTCATAACTGGTCATATGCATAAAAAGAATATTCATGTGCAAAAGGAGAGAGTTTCCTCACTCTAGGTGAGGGATGGATGCACATGAATGTCCCCTCTTATCACCAACCACTGCGAGAAAATATCCAAGTGATAAATCAACCTATGATGAAGTCATTCCTTCGTACACTCTCCCTCTCAATTTTTTTTTTATTTTTTATTTATAATAGAGTGTGTCCCAGCCCATTGGGCCGGGCTAATCCTTACGGACTTAGGAAAAGCCAGGTAAATCCCCAGTGGCTCTAGTGTGGTAGTGCAGTTTCGAAGCCTCAATCTGTAAGAAAAAACTGTAGTCCTATACCAACTGAACTACACCTCGGAATTCTCTCCCTCTCAATCTTCACCGGACGAAATTTGTCATGCATCCGACATAATGAATTGGAATAAGGAAAAGACTAGCAAGGGGTCATAGATCAAGGGTTAGTATTGACCTTCTTCAACACCAAGGGGTCTCATGGTCTTCCCATCTCTACTCACTCAGGTTTGGCATGACCCTCGGTCAAAAAGAAAAAAAGGAAAAAAGAAAAAAAAATTATTTTCACATAATGGCTCCCCTAAAAAAGGAAGATTTTATGGTTCCACCGATACCTAGGTGTGATCCATAGGCTAGACTGCACCCATCGTATGAGTGGACATTTCTCACCTAAAAATGAACCTTTCTATTAGGGTCTCCCACGTTGACAGTTATATATGCACTTTATAACAATTCATTTTTACCTAATTTAAGTAAGATTTCATTTATTTTTAACAAAAAAAAAAAAAGATCTATGAATTCAAAGATACATAATTTGATTATATGTTCACTTGCTTAACTGTCAAGACTCGAGCCCTCGAGTAGATGGTTGCAACCATAAGATTGTAGTCATATTAATTTAGTCCACTTTTACCCCCATAATTATATAACAACCATAAGATTGTAGCCCCATAATTATATAACTTTCAAATTCCACACTACTCAATAAAACACTGGGTGGTATTGAGATTTTCTCCTCCACGAAAGTCAAGTTCGGAAGCCACTTTCGTGCAGGATAGCCCATCAAAAGGCCTCATGTATCAGGAGACCCACACTCTAACTAGTTGAGAATTGAGGACCTGGCCCAAGCGCATCCAATATTGCTTTAAGGCTTTAAAACGCGTCACACCAAGTTAGGAAGGCATCATCCAAGGTCTACTTTCCTCTAGGGCTAGGTCCGGGTCCCGGTCCGGTCCCCCCAAATTGAGAGCCAATAAATAAATAAAGAAATGACGAGTCAAAAATGTCTATTGAGTTACACAACCTGATGATATCCCGAGTCAAATTGAATTCCCGAGTTTTCAAGCACTGTTACTGTGTTACACATGCCTTGTGTACACCGTCACAAAAAATCTAAGATGGTATCATTGGCCTTTGTAATAGTTTGGTATTTCAATTATTCGCCTTCGTCCAAACATAAAATGGTGTTATATGATTGTAGGTTCTTGCAATCATTACATTTCCTACGATGAATCCTATGCTCAATGAAAATATAAAAGTCTCTCAAATGATTTGATACCAAAAGCAGATCCTCCACAGCATCCTATGGCAGAAATGGGTGAAGGAGAGGTGAAGCTGTTTAGGACATGGTCAAGCCCTTATGGTCTAAGAATCACATGGGCACTGAAACTCAAGGGAATCCAATATGAAAATATAGATGAAGATCTCTCCAACAAGAGCCCTCTACTTCTCATGTATAACCCAATCCACAAGAAGATACCTGTGCTCCTGCATAATGGCAAGGCCATTGCAGAATCGGCTGTCATTCTCGAGTACATGGATGAGACATGGAAGGAAAACCCCATCTTGCCACAGTGTCCCCATGAAAGAGCCATGGCAAGGTTTATTGCTAAATTTGGAGATGACAAGGTAAGTTGCATCTGTGAGATTTAAATTTAGTATAGTGTCTGTTGAGATTAGGAACACTAGATTCAATATGCAGTTCTTTGATTTTAATTGGATAGGAATATGGGTACAATGATTCATTGCTTGATGTGGACCACATGGATCATTTAATTTGGTTATTGAGAAATTAGACATTTGGACGCAATTGATTTTGACGATCAGAATTTGTTTTGACTGTCCCTTTTAAATTCTCACAATCCTCTTTTTCCTTCCCCTCTCTCTCCTCTTCACACAGTACCATAATTATCCCTACTTTTTACTTAAAGTTGGATCCCTATTACTTGTAACTTAAGGATGAGCATTATCTCTTAATGCCTCATAAATCTTTTCTAATAACTCTTCTCTTAAATTTCAAAGGCCTCCCATACGTTAAGACATAAGGCTCTCTTCCTCTTCATCTCTCCCTCATATCTCCTTCCAACCAAACTCTCCTACTATATTCTAGCAATTGATGCTTCTTCTCCTTCTTCTCCTATCCAATGGACATTTTTTTAACCCTGTCTATTATGTGTGCTCTCTCACCATCTACATCCTCATTGTATCATTGCTCATGGTGACTCCCACAGCGGCATAACAGCCACACAACATTCTACAAGGCGATGTGCTGCATTTCATTTCTGTGATATTTTCTTGTGGGTTGTGATGAATATATTTTGATTATTTTTTATTTTGCATGCTATTTTTCCATTCTTAAGTCATTCATTTTATGAATACTGCTTTACCATTAGGATGCCAACAAATCACTAGATAAAGTGGGGGAGGGAAGGTTCTAATTATTTATTATTAAATTTTATTTGTATTCCCTCTTATAGTTCATAATATCTTTTTTGAGTTGTTTTACCAATATATGTTGCTTCAATCAATAAAAGACTTGCACAAGATAATGACAGTTTAATGAAGAAGATATACTTTTAAATAATTGTTTCATCTAATTCGGCTTAGGTCATTCTACCATAAAATATTTTAGACTCTCCATCCAACATGGATAAAAATTTTGTTGTATTACATTAGAAAAATCAAGATGATTCTGATTGGTTTTGTTGTTACTTTTTTCTCCCCCCTTCCGCTGATGTTTTCAAAGAGGTAAGAAGCAAAAGGTCCCTCTTTTCCTTCTCTTTTGCTCTTCCGTGCATGTTTGATATAAGAGATTTTCAAGTCCAGCTCAAAAAATATTAATGTTAAATCTCATTTCCGAAGGGAATGAACTCTTCTACTTGTATTTTTAGGAATCCAAAGAGTTATCTTGGAAGGAAAATGAAAATATAATTTCTCCCAAAGAATGCAGAGGTCTACTTATAAGTTTTTATTATAATAATTGATTTTGATGGTAGGTTTTTTTTTTTTTTTTTTTTTATGTTGATGGTATCTCCATTTTACTTTTACCATCTTAATATAATTTAGATGAAAAAATTATTATTTTAAATTTTTTATAAAAAAATAATATTATGAGTTAATTGCCCGTGCTAAGCATGGGCATGGTTTGCTAATTTATATATATATATATATATATATATATATGAAAGGGACTATTTCAATTGAGAAATCACCTCAATTTCACTCAATTGATTTTGACTATGCTTCAATTAATTTTGACCCTTCCACTTTAACTCCTCAAACCGTTTCTCAAATGTGGTAAAGCTCACATGCATCCATTCACATTTATTTTTATTCATTCATTGTCTTCATATTTATCATCCTCCTCCCTAAAATCTATCACATTTAACTCCCCCTCAAATCTCTCTTTCCAACTTCTCTTATCCGCATTACTATGAGAAATAAAGAGGAACGTTACTCCTTAATATCCCATAAATCTCTCATAATAACTCTCCATTCTCCTTTCCTATTCTCACATTATCTTTCTTTTGAGTTTTGAATAGTGGAAAAAAAATCTAAAATTACGTCCACTCTCAACTCTCATCCAATATACGTTAGACTTTGTTCTTATGGCTTTGATTTGTTCAGCTCTAATCTTCTCTTTTTTAAAGCAAAGTAGGTCATCGTCGCTATATGGGATTGATGTAGTCTTGTCTCCTCTCGCGCTCTTGCCTTCCGCTTCACTTGTAGTTCTCTCCTCCTCCTCATTCTAGTTCTACGTACCTTTATTATTTTACTAAGGAAGAAAATAATAAGCAGGTTCAAAGGAAAACAAATTAAAGTGGAAAAATCAGGCATTTTTTTTACTCAAGATGCTTGTCTTAGAAGAAGAAAAGCACTGGCATGTTAGGTATGCTAAGACTTTAGTTGCATTTTCAAATTTTGTTTTATTAGAGTTTGTTTTGCTTTAATGAACTTACTCTTTCTCAGGCTCTTCAAAAAAGGTTATAAGTTGCTTAATTATCAAAACTCTTTCTTTCGAGGGCTCCCTAAACACATTAGCTTCCTAATCCTCTCTCTCTCTCACACACACATTTTGACTCTCTCATTTAAAAAAAATTAAAATTAACGGATTTAACTATCATTGTCCATCTCCAGTTCATGCAGTTTCCATTGTCTTCTAAAAATTTTCCTTTCGTCTTGTTTGCATTTGTTAATCACAAATCATTTTAGAAGCGAGTCTCCACTTCAACCATCTCACTTTTATCATATGTTCGACATCTTCATCAATCTCTATTGTTGTGGAGTTTCTACAAACACTTGGCAGGCAATGTGATTCTCTAACACCAATCACCAACCAGCAATGAGAATAAGGAAAACATACATCAAACCACTATCATGTAGCGAAAATAAAATAAGACAAGAAATACAAGACACATAATTTACATGGTTCGGACACAATGTATAACATACATCCATGGGAGAACAATGCAAATCTTTTTCTTTACCTTTAATGGAGATTACAAGCCAATTATCAAGTAAAACTATGACAACTCGCTTACAAGTTAAAAGCCTTCAAAGTTTTTCTTTCCTCCCCATTCTCTCAATATTAACACTCTCTCTACAAGGAATACTAATGAATGCAATATAATGTCATTTTGTTTTCCCTTAGGATTTTCTTAAAAGAAAAAATCCCTACCACTAGCTCACATCAAAAGAGCTAAAAGAGATATTAAAAATAGAATTAAAAAAAGTATAAGAGTGAAAAACAAATAGAGGAGATTTGACATCACACAAGTGTTGCACATACATACAACACATATACAACAATCTCTAATTCCTTACTAATTATAGAGCAAAAGTAGCGAAAATAATCACTTTGTGATATCTTGTAGTATTCAATTCTCACAGTAGTTTCAGCTCTTTCTATATTTCAACTAAAGTTGCAATTCATATATTTGTAATACAAAATTCTAATAATAATAAATAAAGTCAAGTGCTTATTAGCTTAATTTAATGCAACATAAGACAAGATCCTTATACCTTAACCAGTCAAAAAGAAATCCTAATATCTTATATTTGTCTAAGTAATACTCTTCACTTCACAAGCCACATATACAAGTATATCTAAAGATTCCAATGCAATTTCCAGTGTACGGCAGCATTATGGAGAGTTGTTACCACACAAGGGAAAGAGCAAGAGGAGGCTATATCTACGTCCATGGAATGCCTCAAAACCTTAGAAGAATGGCTCAAAGGAAAGAAATATTTCAATGGAGACAGCATCGGATATGCAGATATTATGCTGGGGTGGATAGCCAACTTGGTAAGAGTGGTAGAAGAAATCCTCGAAATGAAGCTAATTGATGAGGAGAGATTTCCACTGCTATTCGCATGGATAGAGAACTTGTCAAATCTCCCTGCCATTAAGGACAGTTGGCCACCTCATGATAAATTGGTTTCTAAATATCGTGCCATTCGTGACTCACTAATTCGTGGGGTCGAATGATCATCAATGAACAGATGGCCGGATGGACACCATGTGATTGGAGTTCAGATGTGTGTAAACAGTCTGGCTGCCCATAGGTGGGCAAGCTATCTGGTATGTCTTTAGCTTATATATATAAGGTAGAGTGTCCCTAAGCATTAGGACGTTGTCTAAATCTCTACTAATTTTTCATATTGTGATGCTCGTTTTCAAATAAGCATGTCATGGTTATTGAGTATTTTTGTTTTTCATTTTTTAATTTTTTTTCGTACTATAGCCAAGGGTGCTAAGATCCAGAGAACATCCACACAGGTAGGGAGGAATCAATTTATGGACAGCTGAATTTAAATATTAGTGTCGGCCAAAATATTGACTAAGAAATACATATATATATGGAACATTCATGTGCATCTATCCCTCACCAAAGGGTGAGGGACACTTCCATAAATGGAAATTTTCAAGTACAAAAGTGAATTTTCAAGTACATAGGGTGAAGTACACTTCCTTATCTTCATGTGCAAAAAGAAAAAATGTCCATCACCCTATATGATGAGAAATATTCAAGTGCATCTATCCCTCACCATGTGTGGTGAGGGACACTCTTTTTGGGGAAGTTTTAAGTACAAAAGGGCTTTTGTACTTGATGGAAAGATCCCCTTTTGTACTTGAATCTTCTCTAAAAAGGGTATCCATCATCGGTGAGGAATAGATGCACTTGAATATCCCTCATATATAATTATATCACTATTATACATAACGGTGTAGAATGATAATAGATGTCTATTACAAGGCGTCAAAATTTTAAGGACGTGAATCCATTTATATTATAAAATTTGAAGCCTTAAAGAGAAGGTCATTGGCATCCATTCTGATAATTGGCCCACTTTAAAGAGATGATAATTATGGCATGTTTGTTTTCGCAAGATGTTTGGTAGAAAAAAAGTAGAGTGAAAAACTAATTACAAGCCACCCACTTTTTTTTTTTAACTACAGACTTTACAGTAAGTCCTTTTTTTGAACCTCGTGGAACTGAGATAAAGTGTGATAAAGTAACTTTATCTTATATTTACCATTGATCATATAACCTTTACCACACATGGAAAGGAACATGCTTTTATGACGAACATACATCCACAGTTGGATTAATTGAAATCATATATATAACGATCAAGATGTATTCGGAAGACATTAATTGAGGACTTAGATCAAGAAATTAGGATGATCTTTCAATTTCACACCTTTCCATATATTGGCATAGGTCTCCTGCGCCCTACAGGCAAGTTTCCCGGTATTGCATCTGCTGGAAAGAAGAAGAGTAGAAGACAGAACTGAGGTAAAAGTAAAAATTGAAACACTTTTTTGGAAAGAGCCATTAATAAAATGTCATACATCAGAATATGTTCCCCTAAGCCAGGACCCCCCCTGCGTGCAATAACCACGGAGGGTGGGCATCACGACACCCAACTCGTGCGAGGGCATAGGGCTTGTGGTAAAAGAGTTCAAAGCAACTTGAAGCGTTTAGGAATGAAAATAGTTATAAAGCCTTCTAATTAAGACTTTAGTAATGTAGGATTTCATAAGCGTTTAGGAATGAAAATAGTTATAAAGCCTTCTAATTAAAGTTAGACTTTAGTAATTTGGGATTTCATGTATCTCATATATATTCTACACCACCCATGAAGTGAGGAAATAGACAAAATTTGTTGAGGTCAACGCCCACCCTCACTCCTGAGCGGTCATAATTATGATTGAGCTCGAGCCCTCGCCCACCCTCACCATAAAACTATCGTTGTTCTATTTCTCATCACTAATTATTGTTGGGATAAGTGATAGCTCAATGGGGTGTAACATCCTATAAAAATCCTTTTCAAGTAAAGTGGTTTTGAATTTTTTAAAACATCCAGAAACCCAACAACATCTGGACTGTTCTCACCTTAGTAAGATTTATTTAATACATCATCAATATGATTCCAGTCCGAACTCCAATTGGGGTGAGAATCTTGGCCGGCAAACAATTCGTGCTGCAGCCATGATTTTGCTCCATTTAGATTTCATACATAGGCCCACTGATGAAATTATAGGGAATTCTTTTGATACTTCCAACCCATCACGTACAATTATCAAGCAAACCTGATTTTTGAACCAGGGAATATTATTGGCAGAAACCCACTTGATGAACTACTTGGATCTCTCACAAGTATGCCATGTTCACACCCTCACAAAGCTAGATTAACACATCTTTCCTTGCAACATCCAAATTAAGCACATGATAATCCACTCACATTACCACATCTTCATACTTGTCTAGTCTTACACAGTAGTACTAAACCTTAAACCAAACCATCATAGTTCATCTATGGTTTGTACTGATTAAGGATCATTTGTCGAAGAGATTTTGCATACTCGAGCAACCTATCGGTGGCCGGAATGATTTCCTTCACTTGGTTCTGCTCTTCGAAATCTCGAAGCCATGAATGGAATCGAGGGAACATCTCCGAGTCGACGAGCTTAGCCTCTGCAACCTCTTCAAACACCCACAACCAGTAGGAACCGCAGCCCATGACAATGTCTAGGAGCCCAATTTCATCACCACCAAAGAATCTCCTCCCCTTGAAAAACCCATCACTCAGCTCAGCTTCTACCAGCTTTAAAGTGTCTCGAACTCGATCCACGGCCGCCTTCTGTTCTTCTCCGGTCAGTCTGAAGACCTCTCCGACGGCTGGACCCAGCTGCAACATACATTGAAATCATGTAAATTATGCAACCTTTAACGTAGATGAAGATCATAGAATTCATGGACAAGAATGTTAATGGATTTTCAAGTGATTAGCCAGGGCATTTTAATGTGGGCCTGTCTGGTTTGGACTTTTTGCTTGGCCAATCGGTCCCATTGACTCCCATGTAGATGGTTGGATACAATCAAAGAACAACTTTTAGTTATATATAGCTACCATTTAACTCATTGTACATGTCATTTTTCTGATCTTTGTGTACATTTCCAAACCAAGCTTCTCAGAAATAAGAACATCCAAGCCATTCCGGCTCTCTTGATTTTGTGAAGCGGGTCCCACCTTTGAAGAGGCCAATCATTCAAGACCATCTCAATAAGATGCTGAACTTTATAAGCATCGACCACCATTGGATTTAATAATGTAATAAATGCAGTTAGAAAATCATTGAGCTTGGAGGTTTCCAAAATTGTGCGGACAATGTTCTCCAACAAATAAGTGAACAACTACAAGTGTAGTCCAGCACTGTGTGGTCCATTTGGAGCCACCTTTCATTAGTATAACCTATCTAATATATTCTGTTTTCATCATATGATCTAGCAATACTCCCTGCCTTGAACTCACTAAACCTTCATTCACCATGGATCAAGTCTCAAAAAAATCTAGGATAAAGTTGCCATTAAATTTAAGGTTGTTAAATCAAAAGTTAGGATATTCTGGCGAAGCTGATTTTTTGGATCTCATCATTGTTTCCACCATCTATAAACTTGGATGTATGTGGGTCTCACGAGCTGGACAGCATAAAAGCTATATGCAATCTACTCCTAAGAGAACATGATCATAAAGTGACCACTGGTAAGAGAACCACTTCAAAATTAGAATTTATACATATGAAAATGATCATGCGTACAAGTTAAGCCAACATAACTATCACCCATTAAAAGTTTTTACATCCTTAAACACAGCTACCTAGACCAAAGGGTCAATGTTGGGTCCGGTCCATGGAGACCCATATCAGGACTTCTTTTACCATTATAGAATTGACAAAGGAAAAAAAACAAGAGTTTTTACTAGGGTAATATTCAAAAAAATGTGATTGATCGAGAATAAAAAATAAAATGATTAAATATTAAAAAGCACCTTACCTTGATGATTGAAGGAAAAAAAAAATCTAACTATAGGCTATAGCTTAATGGTCAGGCATCTCCCAGCTGTGTTGGTGTCTTGGTGAGCTCCTTGAGTGGTGTCTATGTGTTCGGGTTTTTTTTTTTTTTGCTGAAGCCAAGTGAGTTGGAACGCAAATGACATTAAAAATATCTAATTTTTATAGTGTAAAATTAATTCCCCCTCCCCTCTCCTCCCCTTTATTTTCGTTTCCTCAAATTTTTCTTTCCCTCCCCTCCCCCTTCCTAAACATAGTGTTAGACGCGTTTTTTATGCGATAGAGAGCTATTTATGCCACTAAAATTGTTGTCAATGCTTAGATAGTGCCTTGATAGGCAATAGTAAATAGTTTTAGCATAAAAAAAGGCCACTAAAAATGGCTTTTAAAAAAACCATCACTAAAGGATTTTTTTTTTTTTTTTTTTCCACCTCTAAAAAATCTCTATTTTAGTGACAGCACATACAATTATAGAGAGAGCCAACATAGATGGGGAGAGGTCGTTCACAGTTTTTTTTTTTTAAGGATCTCGTAATAAAGCAATAATATCATGATATTATCATGAATCCCCCTTTCCTAATCGTCATTGCTTGTGGGACCCACATCGGGCTCCACCAGGGGAATCCGAAGATCTCCCCCAGCATGGGCCATGTACGATGACAAAGGCTCCTATCATCACAGCACTGCTTGATCCATGGTCGAGAAGTTCTTATCGTCCAAAACGGGTGCACACTTGATCTAATAGTCTATTTCATTTAGATTGGTGCCACTCTTGAGACTCGTAATCATCAGGCAACTCCCTATTTTATGATCCACTCATATGGATCAAAATGTGGGCCCCACCATATGTTCCCGAGCTCAGCTTAGGTGGGCCCATCGTGATAAAGTTGATCTCAAGGACGATCCTCATCCAACTTAAAATAGTATCGTTATTATTATGATTTATGTCAAGATATTTTTTAGAAAATAAGCAATAAACTCAAAAAAAAAAAAAAAAAAAAAAAGATTTTCAAAATCCAGCACATCTGATAAATGGGCCCAAGGGTGGTCCGTATCCATGTATTTTTGGATCAACTCCTCGTGATCGATGGCCGTAGATGGGAGTTGGGAACCATTTACATTTTACATTTACATCCCTTGTGCTAAAAAATAACACTAGCTAAAAAAAAATGAACGGCTATAATTAAATTAATAACCCAATCATCACCTTCTCATCTGCAAAACGACACCAGAACCGCACGATGGCCCTCTCATAGGGATCTTGGGACATGATTGGCTTCTCCTTCCATGTTTCGTCCAAGTATTCGAGAATGACAATCGACTCAGCTATGGCCCTCTCTCCATGCAAGAGAACTGGCACCTTCTTGTACACCGGGTTATATTTCAACAGCAATGGGCTCTTGTTGCTCAGATCTTCCTCTACGTACTCGAACTCCACCCCCTTGAGCTTCAGAGCGAGTTGGACTCGGTGAGTGTATGAACTCGTCCACGTTCCAAACAGCTTCACATTCTTCACACCTTCTGAAGCCATTGCTCTCTCGCAGTCGCAGCTTGCTGGGTTAATAATGATGGGTTTTTGAAGGAGAAGGGGTGGTGGTGGGGGCAATGGTATGGGGATGGGGATGGGGCCCACACTTGATAGGGTAGATATCTTAGGTGGATTGAGGTGGCTGCTTTACCCTGTCAACTCGCTTTCACTGAGTGAAAGGGAGAAGTCATGTCGGCTGAAAAGAAGCTGTGACTGTTTGTAAGTATGTGCACGAGTGGGGTGTTGATGACAATGCAGGTTAGGTCTCCGTGTACCTCATGTGCACCCAACAAATGAAGCCGGGTCGTATGGGTTAGGCAATCAAAGTGGGAATAAAGAACAAATACGGCTGATTAGCAATAGCAACCCCATATCTAAACCTGTCAATGGGACAGGATCAAACGGATAAAAGCCCACCCTGGCGTGGCTCAAGCCCTAAAATAAAGGGTTTTTAAAAGAAATTTGAGCCCAGTGGACTGCATTTGGACAACACATTTTAAAGCCCAGCCAAAATAGACGGGGACTGGGCAAAGGATGCTCAGCCCGTTTAGGCCCGGCCCGGCCCGGCCCAAGCTCTAAAATACAAGGCTTTTAAAAGAATTTGAGCCCAGTGGGCTGGATTTGGACAATACATTTCTATTCATTTTTTTTTTTTTAATTACTTGACCGATATAGGAAAATAGGATACTCATTCTCATTCATTTTATGGATTTTTTGATTTTCTACTTTCACCGTAAAAAATAAAAATAAAAAAAAAAGAAGTTTTTAATTGATCCTACATTACTTTCACTTGACTCATATATGATACTCATTCATTTCTTGACCCATATAGCTTATAGGATACTCATTCATTTCCATTGATTTTCTAATTTCTACTATCACCGGCCAAAAAAAAAATAGTTTTAAATTCACCATGTTTCTTGTTGCATTATATTGTCGGTCCCAAGCCCGAAAAAAAGGAGGAGGGTTTAAAGTCCGGTTCGCACCGGTTGTCTGGTGACAGCAGAAATAATTAGAGAATGTTTTGCTTCTATCTAGGATTGGGCAAAGCCCAGGCCCAGCCCTGTCCCAGCCCGGGCCCGTACAGGACGGATTTGATGTAGGCCCGTTTAATTTAGGGCCGAGATTGGACAACACCTGGCAGGCCAGCCCTATTTTCGGGACGTAATTGGACAACCTAAGCCCAAGCCCGGCCCGGCCCATTTACAGGCCTACCCATATCTCGCCAAGTGTGTGGGCTAATCACTGGTTATGTTCCTTTTCCCATTTGAGCGGGCTTTTCTTTACATGCAGGCCATATTATGGGTGTTATAGACTCCCTGCCCTCTTGAATGGGTTATCTAATTAAAAATGGGAAAAAGGTCTCTAAAACTCAAGATATTCAATTCCTTTGTTGGGGTAATTTATATTCACTTTAATATGAGTGTGGCGCACATAAATTTATTAATCATATGTGTTTTTTTTTCTTTTTGCCTTTATCTCCCTCTCTTTGTTGGTGCCATATCTCGAACCCATGACCTAATGGTTTAAACCAATGGTTTAAACTATAAACCATCTTGACAAGGCAGAAAATTGAAGGGAGAAAATTGAAACAAATGTTTAATCATATGTTTTCTTCACAATTAAAATAAGGGGAGAAAATTGAAGTAATCAATGTAGGGAGTAAATTGAGGCAAATACGCACGATGAATCATAACCACACAAGCAATCACATGACACACAGATTTATATGGTTCGGCAAATTTGCCTACGTCCACGGGAGTATGAAGATTTCATTATGTAGGAATTGGACAACTCGTTATAAGAATTCTAAATCCTCTAACACTTAGCATACTCTTTTCCTACAGGTTTCAATTTTGCCCTCACATCTGCCCCCATGTGGTTGAAACCACCTGAGAGAGAGCTCTTACCTCTCCCGCTAAGAGTCAAGGATTACCGATTACAACAATATATAATCTCTGCTTTCTTGGCCTCCAAAGAAGTCCCGGTATAATGACCAAAATACTTTCGATATTGAAACTGATCACTGGCTAACCCAATGAATCAATTCGGTCAAACCAGAAGACGAGATTAAAAAACCAACAATCATGTGTTAGTTGATGAGTCAACCTGATGGCAAGAACTTATAATTCTAGTGAATAGAAAACTTTCTTCACAGTAGATCAGGGAGGGAGGATTATTTTGAACAGTGTGGATTATATATATAATGTGGAGCATGGAATCACTAGTCTAAGGACAGTGGATTCGGTATCAATAATTGTGGTGTACATTTGCCAAGATGTTTTTATGAAATGGACTGTGATTAATGGTCTAAACCACATTGTCCGAATTTGACCTGTTTGATGATCTCACAGGTGATTAAAGACGATTATGTTGCAAGTCCATTTTTCACTAAATGTTCAAATAAACATTTGGGGCCCATTTGACACTTTATTAGATTAGTAAAAGCCAAATAAAACTATCATTTTTCATACAAAGGATTCACAACAATAGCATTTTCATTCAAAATTCCCATCTTTAAAAAAAAAAAAAAAAAGGTTAAAAAAACAACCTCCTTTCGCCACTAAAAAAAAAAAAAAAAAAACCTTCACTTTTCTATATAAAAAGTAAAAACATATAATATTAAATAATTAAAAATAAAATATCATCATAACTCTTTTATATATATATATATATATATTTTAATTTAATCTTTATTTTATATATATAATTAACAGACCAGCCATAAACGATTGGAATCAATCTGAGTTGATCGTAGGCATCTAATAAATAGGTAGCTGAGAGGGCAATTATTTTAAACCGTTTAAATTTTGATAGATGGACTCCATTATTGGGTTTCACTTATTGGGTTTCACTTATTCTACTCATGTAATAATGCCTACGAGACAAGCAAGGTGTCAAATCTACCATGTACAGATTTGTATGCAGAAAGAAGAGATGGCGGTACACATGGGCATGGAAAAACTTTGCTACTAGCCAACAAGCACAGTAGAGCATAAAACAGACACGGAAAACTCGGTACCTGCAGGAAGTGGTTCCACAGTGGCAGGGAACTGCTGCAGCTGGCATGGCATGAATCAATGGTGTCGGTCCACACGGTTCCTGTGGGTGGGATGGGTGGAAGTCTACCTTGAACCCACCTATTGATAATAAGAATGAATCATCTTGCTTCAATACAAGTAGGTTCATATGAGATCACGGTCTAGATTGAGAGTCCAGACTCTCTGTCAGCACTTATTACAAGAAACAGTGCTCGCTGTCGGTCCAGATTTACCTCACGATTATGAAAAGCCTCATGTGGAGGTAAAGACCTTCAATACCAGGGCAGCCACAGGTGTGGTTTGCTGTACACGTGATATTGTCAATTTTGGCTCATGTGATTTCAATGCAATCTTATTTCGTGATTTTAAAAGGTCTAAATGGAGTTAAGATAAGGTCATATATATATATACCCAAAATCCGGACTAGAGTGTTTCCGATGTGGAACATATATACCAGTTCATACTCAGTCCTCTTCGTCGGACCGAGCACCCTTATACTCATCTCCTTCATTTACATATCCTCAAGTTTTAGCTTAAAAGAAGTGGGTACCACCGTACAATTGATCACCATGATAAAAACGTGATTAACACCACCTTAACGATGATGGTAAGTCAACATCAAGTAGTTTCTAGCATGGTATTCAATCATATGGTGAGACCCACTCCATTTGAATGGAAGCCTAATAATATATTAGCGGGATGCTATCCATTTTGAACGGTTCAGATTTTCTCTACAAGGAATCCACAATGGAGTTCCAAAAAAGTGTTACACAGTTTTTAGGTCTATTTTTTTACAATAATTTATATGTTGGGGTTTTTTGGACATGATGTGACATCTTGTCCCTTGACATTTGTAAATGTCATGTTTCTTCACAAGCATTTTTAAGATTCTAACCACCTAAAAGGTCTCAAATGACCATGGGGATTCCAGGAATTTCAACCTTTTTGCCTTTTCGTGTGATTTATGGATGCTCAAGTACGAGGGAGCATTCAAAAGTCCCACCATGTTTAAGAAATTCAAAATTCTCCATACTAGAATTTCATGAATTTTGGTAAGAAAAAGGCCCTATGTAATAGCTATGATAGAGGATCTGGACTCCGATGGTTGTCATTGGTTTCAGTTTATGTTGTTGTTGTTGGGTCCTTTGGGCACACCATCATCTGTACTATTAGAAGATAACATGCGTGAGTGTAGAGATAGTTGAAAGCTTTGTTCTCTTTCCTTATTCGTTAAAATTAAAAATAAGCAACAAAAGAGTTGTGTAGAGAAAGTTCTTGCATGAGAGAGATGAATTTGTTGTTGGGACATCAGACTTTAGGACGTAATTACCCTTAGTAGTTTTTTTTTTTTTTTTTTTGGTACCTTAGCTGGGGGTTTTGGGAGGGTGGGGGTGGGGGTGGGGGTGGGGGGTGGACTAGGAACCAAGAGAAAGACCACACACACATGGAGAGAAAGCCCACAAAAGTGGGAAGGGATCCTACACAAGCGGAAAGAAAGCCCGCACATGGGGGAAGAGGTGGCGTGTGCGGGCCACCTCTTGTTAATAGCTTGAGAAGAACAAACTTGTAAATCCTATTTTGACTAGTGGAAGTTTTTCGTGTAAATTTGATGTATGCTTTCTACTCTCTTTATTATTATTATTATTTTATTTTTTTTGAATAACTAGATTTTCTTTTCTTGCAAAGTTGGACTATTGGTCAAGAGTGATATACTAAACCTAAAGATTTAGGGATCAATCACTCAACATATATGTGATGCAATGGTATCAACACCACTCAACCACGAGTGTGGAGGCCTTTCATCTAACTTGTTATGGTTGTTTGCATTGTATTATGCACCTTTGTATTTGTTGAGTTTCATAGTGATTCACATTTTGGGGTTTTCATAAATGATTGGGGGGTGTTGGTGGTGGTGGTTGGTTTTGATTTCGCATCTCCCCAGTAAGGCACCAATAAAAAAAAATTATACTAAGAGGTCGTTATCATAAAACGTCTTTGCCTCGTTGATATTGGATTGGAACCACAAAAGGTTATTTCTTGTTCTTCCTCAAAACCTGCATGGTGCTCATGACGCCAGAGCAAGACCTGGGCCCAGCCCGTTTTGGAATGGGCTTAGATGTAAAATCTAGGCCCATTTAATATACAGGCCAAGTTAGATTGAGTGCTAAAAGTCTAAAGCCCGGCCCGGCCCTGCCCGCTTGTAATTTATTGATAAACTCATCCTCAGAATTGCTATAATAAAAAAAAAAGACTATTAAAAGCCCAGTTTAGTCCGACCTGATCACCTAAATGGGCGGGCTCGAGCTTGATACTTATGGCTCATCTAGGTATTCAGCCACATCGAGGGGCCGGGCTGTATTTTGAAAGTTGGGCCCAGCCTGAATATGCCTCAGCCCAGATGAACACCCCAACCTCCGTGGGAGAATACTAACACAAAAGAGTTGCTGATCTTATTTGGTTGACTAAGGCTGTCCTTTTGCTCTTTTCATTTTATCTCAGATATTATGCATTTGAACCCCGAGGGCTGTATTCATGTTTCATCATATTGCAGTGAGTCTATATCTTATGAGGCCAAGAAATTTGTGAGGCTCTACAGCCACTTATTATAAAACTAAGCTGCTCAAGATACATCTCCCTTACCAAGGGCCCATAAGAGAGTGGGGTTCAAGATACATTCCATTGGAGAATCACAAATCTCTCAAGAGTTGAACATCAGAGGATCCGGACTGTATTGCAGCAGCATATTAGTATATTCTGAGCCTTCTGATCTCTCAAAAAGTCAAAATACACTAAAACAGATAAGAGGATGTGTTGAGCCACAAATGATCTGTTATGGCCAGGGCCAATAAACCCACGGGCTCAAGGTAAATCCATCTTGGCTAGGGCCCATAAAATAGTGGGGTGCTTATTTTTAGTGGTTTAAACTATACAGGTAGACCCCATTAGAGAATCACAAATTTCTCATGAATTTCGAACATCAGAGGATCAAAAACTGCATTGCAACGGCACATTAGTATGGTTAGACTCTCAAAATACACTAAAACAGATTATAGAGATGTGCCGAGCCCAAAATGATTTGTTCTGGCCCAAAATGACCAGTACTTGTCAGACTACATAGATATTACCAACCCAGCCGAGTCAGGGCAAGCCAATACAAGGTTTTAAACTGTGAGACCAAGCTATTCCAGCTCCAATAAACTTTTCATGCTAGTGGGCTATATGCCTATATCTAAGATACACTTTCAGTCCCTGCAACTGAAGACAGGCCAGGGAATACATCTGTTCTGACTCCGGCTCAATTGGGTTTCTATGACTACTGTTTGCAGCTCCTTTCAACCCATTACCCATTTGATACTCATCATCCTAACGGATGAACATAATGAGGCCTCAAGAACCTGGTTAGACAAAAAAAAAAAAAAAAAGCTTACGTTGTTGACTCAATTAAGACTAATATTGGATTATGGCAAATCCATGTACATAAATGATAAAACCACAAGAAGTTCAGACGTTCAGTACTTGAAAGGGCTTGATCATGCTCTCATGAAGCGTAATTTGAGAACTTAAAATTAGAAAGGGTCAAGAGTCATAGGGCACTGTTGCTTGATGATAACAGTCAAGTTCTCAAAACCGCAATTGTTGAAAATATGAAACACAATCTTTGGATTAGGAATTGAAAATCAGTTGTATAAGCACATGAGATTCAAAAAATTTCAACAATTAAATCATAGTATGTAAACTAATTCCAGTATAACTTGATAATGTTATTACTCACTTCAGTCAAAGAATTCGGGTGAAGAAAGTCAGCAATCACCAGTAATCCCCACAACTACAGGCACCATCCTTGAACACATGAAAGCGGTTTGCATCTCTAACAATGAATTCCCTCTGCACAATCTTTGAAATGTATTTTGTTGCTGTATGGCAATCCCCGCACACCCGCAGATTCTTCATTATTTGTAATGTTGTGCCCGGCCTAGTATTCAATAACCCAAATGCTATCGCAAGCCTCTCACTGTGCCCACATAGCATATCTGTCTTTTCATCTTCCTCCACATCATGCAGAACAAAGTTTCTATCAGCAACATATCCTTCTTTGGCCATCAGCCCCGCAAGTCTTTCCAATAACTGAAAAATCTCTACAGACTGTTCACCTAATCTTTCACCGGTCCCAAACACATATACTTGATTTCTGATCTCTATCCAGCTGTACCCAGGGTCCTTTTTAAGTCCTCTAGATTTCATGAATTTCCGTATCTTTGACACATTGTCCCACTTACTCATAGCTGCATATAAATTTGATACAAGAACAAAATACCCGGTTTTATCCGAATCCAACTTCATGATTTGTTCTGCTACACGTTCAGCGATATTGGTTTCACCAGTAATTCTGCAGGCACTGAGTAAAGCTCCCCATATACTCACATCTGGTTTTAATGGCATTGCGTGAATGAAATTCTCAGCTTCACATAAATTTCCAGACCGGGAGAGAAGATCGACCACACACGCATAGTGTTCAATCCTAGGTGTTATCTTATAGTGATTTTTCATTCGGTCAAAGTATACAAGGCCTTCATCAACTAAACCCACATGACTACATGCAAAAATAACAGCAACAAAGGCAACATGGTCTGGAATAATGCCCATTTCCTCCATGTCTGTGAAAGCTCTCAGAGCTTTCTGACCACAACCATACATCCCATAAGCAGATATCAAGGTGGTCCATGTAACCACATCTTTTTCTTTCATATGGTTAAACACATGAATTGCGTTCTCCAAACTGCCACATTTGGAGTACATCTCAATCAGTGCATTACCAATTGGGATGTTGCATTCCAATCCAGTTTTGAGAATGGACCCATGAATCTCTTTCCCATGTCGCTTTGCTGCCAAGAAAGAACATGCGGGCAGAATTCCCAACATGGTCGCCACATCGGGAGTAACTCCCTCAGCCTTCATTTTCCTGAATATTTTCAATCCTAAACCACAATTTCCAGCCTGAACACATCCAACCACAATGGTATTCCAACTCACCAGATCCCGGGTCTCCATCTTCTCAAACTCTTGCAATGCATCCTCAACACTACCACATTTTGAATACATGTCCATAAGTGCATTTCCTACAAGTAGATTGGAAGCTAATCCCATTTTAATTACATTACTATGTAGTTCCTTCCCCAGACTTAGGTCTCCTAATTGTGTACATGTAGACAGGACTGCAACAATAGTAATGGAATCAGGTCTTACATCTGTCTTTTCCATTATCTTAAAGAGTTTGGTCCCTTCATCATGGTGTCCCTTTTGAATATAACCATTGATTAAAGAGTTCCAAGAAACAGAGTCTTTACAAGCCATATGATCAAAAACCTCCTGCGCCTCTTCTAAACTTCCGCATTTAGCATACATTGTTATAAGAATGTTACCAGCAGTAGTATCGCATTTGTACCCATTTCTAATCATGTATTCGTGAACACATCTTCCCTGTTCCAAGTCCCCCATTTGACCGCAAGCACGGAGAATAGCCGTGATCGTTAACAAATCAGGTTTGTATCTAACTACCATCTCTTTGAATAGCTTAATGGCCTCTTCAAAGACCCCAAACTGTGTGTAACCACCAATCGTGGTATTCCAAGAAACTGTATCTCTCTCTTTCATCCTATCAAAAAGCAGTCTAGAATCCATTAATCTGTCAAACTTACAATACATAGCCATAAGTCCATTAATCACCAACCTATCCTTCTCTACAGCAACCTTATTAACAAGACCATGAATTACCCTACCCTCTTCAACAGCTACCAAGCTTCCATAAGCAGGTAAAACACTCGCCACAGTAAAAGAATCCGGAATCACACCCACCATTCTCAATTGATTATATACCTCTAAAGCTAGCTCTGGTTCTCCATTTGCACTATAACCAGAAATCATAGAATTCCAAGTAACCAAATCTCTTTCAGGCATTCCATCAAACACACCACGTGCCTCCACCAAACAGCCGAGTCGAGCATACATATCAATCAAGGAGTTCCCAATATACAAATCAGACCCAAAACCCATCTCCAAAACATGATAATGAACACTCCTGCCCATTTCCAAATCGCCTAAACCTGCACAAGCATTGATTACCGAAGGGAAGGTGAAATTGTCTGGTTGCAGTTTAAACCCACGCAATTCGGAGTAGAATCCCCAAGCTTTGGCGAAATCCCCGTTCTGGGTGTGCGCTCTTATGATCGAATTCCATAGAAAAACGTTGTTTAAGTGCGAAACAAGATTGAAAACTGATTGGGAGGAGATGGGGTCGCCGAACTGGGCGTATTTGCTTATGAGCTTTCCAGAGAAGAAGACGGAGAGTTGGAGTCCGGAAGTGATGATGAGGGAGTGGATTTGGTGGAGCTCTGAAGGGGACTTTGCAGTGGCGAGAGATTTGGATATTGAAGTAGGGAGAATTTGTGGAGTTTGTTGGGTAGAAATGGAGGATTGGAGAGTTTTGATGAGAAAAGAGCGATTTTTGCAAGTGTATGGAAGGCATCCTTTTGAACGTAGGCGTAGAAAATCCAGTTTTTGGGGATGGGAGGGTGAGATTTTAGCATTGAGTTCTTTGAATTGGAGGATTTGAAGTTTGAAGCATTTGGAACGTTACTTGCTGGGGTATCTGCTGCCACTTTGAAGAAATTGAAAAAGATGTAACTTGGGAAAGCCCACTTAGGAAAACATTTTCCCATGATTATATGGTCAATGCTATGGTAGGAGTAGGACTGTAGGACCAATTTTTTATTAGAGTGAAATCTGGGAAAGCCCAATTAAGAAGAGGGCATTTATGTTAGAATTGTTCATATATTTGGGCTCCACTATAAGGTTTCACACCCATTGTGAGAAAGCTGGCCCGAAACATGTTAGTCAGTCTCAACCATCTGTTGGATGGGCCACTGACTATGATGATACAATAACTATCAATTCCTAGACAACTCTCAAATAGGTAGGCCTATCTGATATCCATGTTACTCTAATCCCACATCACTTTATGAAAGCATAGGAATAAAGCATACCTTTCTCGGCCAATCTTATCAGTTTAATATCTGCTACGTGGCCCATTGGGTCACATGATATTAAATTATTTTTGAGATAATTAGCGAAACGTCCTTAGAATTGAATCTATCCAGCCTCCAGTCCAGGCAAATTCTTTTTAAGGGTTCTGGTCCAAGCAGCTAGACTATTTGCAGCCAAGAGGTCCCTGGATACAATTTACATGACTGATTTACCCTTTCAATCATTTTAGGAATGAAATTTTGAAATTTGAAAATTTAAATTTTCAATTATCCCTCCTTTTCATTTTGCATTATCCATCTTCTTCCTGAATAAAAGCCATTTGGCGTGATCGGAGAAGCGTGACAGATCGCAGATCTGGAAAGGAAGAAGCAGGAAACCGGAGTTAGAGAGAGACGATCACCATGTGGTCCACACGAGTTGCTGATTGTTGCTGCGTATCGCCGGAGTTGATCGGAAGATCTGGTGTCGCCTGCTGCCACCGGAACCACGTGTCGCCGTCGTAGACTAGAGGGAGAAGGGTTTGGAGAGGAGAAATCGCAGCCAAGCTTCGATTTGGGTTCTGTTTTCGGCTGGGCCCCACCTCGCCGTGAACATACGCCGGAGATTCTCTTCGCCGGAGTCTCCCCTACGTGTGACCGGAGAAGAGCCGCAGCCCCTGCCGTGGCCGAAGCGAGGAAGGAAGAAAAAGTCAGTTCTGGTTTCTGAACTAGAACAAAAGAACGAAGAAGAAGGGAATTTTGGGTTAGGCCCAGTCCAGGCCGGCCCGACCCGTTGTGCAATAGCCCAGAACCAAAGGGGAGGCGCTGGTATAGTCGCTGACGTTAGCAACACGTCAGCGCAGTACAGTCAAAGGCAGATTTGACCAAATCAATGGCTGAAACTGTTTTTACGATATTTTGACGATCCGAAGATTCGACAAATTTATCTGAGTTTTGTATTTTTTTTGTTAAATTTATTTGTGTTTTAGACAAAATCTATCTGAGTTTTTGGCTATTTATATGACTTCTGGCATAAATTTATCTGAGTTTTGGATGAATTTATCTGAGTTCTGGATGAATTTATCTGAGTTCTGAACAAATCTGTCTAAGTTCTGGATGAATTTATTTGAGTTCTGGATGAATTTATCTGAGTTCTGGATAAATCTATCTGAGTTTTAGGCTATTTATCTGAGTTCTGGAACAAATCTATCTAAGTTATAAACAAGTCTATATGAGTTTTTGGCAGATTTATTTGTGTTTTTGAATTTTATTTGTGTCTTTTGAAATTTATTTGTATTTTTCGAAATAAGTTTAACTGAGTTTTTGACAAAAAAGACTTGAGTTTTTTACCACATTATTCGCTAATTTGGAAATCCGGCGATGACTTAGTTTTGGCAAATGTATTTGCATTTTTTTTTTAATTTATATGCATTTTTTTTAATTTTATTTACTTCTTTTGAAATTTATTTGAGCCTTTTGAAAATTTTTTTTAATTTTTTTGGATCTTTTGAAATTGATTTTCATCTTTTAAAATTTATTTATATTTTTTGAAATTTATTTGTGTCTTTTTCAATTTATTTGTGTTCTTTTGAAATTTATTGCTTCTTTTTAAATTTATTGTGTTTTTTTAAAATTTATTTCATTTTTTGAAATTTATTTGCTTTCTTTTGAAATTGATTTGGTTTTTTTAAATTCTTTTCATTTTTTGAGATTTATTTGCGTTCTTTTGAACTTTTTTGCATTTTTTAAATTTATTTCATTTTTAGAAATTTATTTGAAATTTGTTTCTTGATTTTTGAAAATTATTTGTGTTTTTATGAGATTTATTTGAAAATCTCATTAGTGAAATTTTATTAATTGTGCCTAATTTAAGGGTAGTTGACTATTATTAATGGCTTATCCCACTAATCATGGGATATGATTTGAAGAAAGGGTAAATTAGACATTTTAGGTTTCCAAATGTGGAGAAAGGACCTATCACACTATAAAAAAAGATTGTGGACCTAATGCAATAAAGTGAAATGTTCAGGGACCCGTCGCCGAATCCCCCATTATTTTTTTGGGGGGAGGGCCAATTACAGTAGCTTGCAAATGGGGTCTTCAAGTGTCTCCTATACGTTACACTAAAGCATGGCCTGGCACACCCCAACCAATTCTAAGCTAATGACTTTTTATTACCAATCTGGGTTCATCAAAATGCAAAATGCAACAGAGCCTGGACTCAAGAAGTCTCATTAGCTTTATGGTTTGTAACTGATTTTGGTTGATTTGGGCCTCTTTTCTCCTTGGTGGAGATTGGGATAAGCCCTTACCCTACAATGAAATATTCAGTCAAGCCAAAGCCATCGACAAGCCTACAGTAGTTGGCCTTTATACTACCCTCACGGGCTAGAGTAGGGCCCAATCAAAAGAAAATAATATTTATATTATGATTATATTGCCCGTGCTAAACATGGGGATGTTTTGCTATTTTTAATGAATGCAATAGTGTTGATTGAAAAGAGGTTTGTGTATGTGAAGGAATTGTTTTAATCAGAGGAGGACCCTCTATATTAACCCAGAAAGGGTGGAAAACGAGTAATCTAGAGAGCTTATAAACAATTACATTAAGAATTTAATTGCAATCCACCAAGAACTTATATGACTAAATAACTTTAACATTAACTATCAAAGCCAATACTTAATTGAAAAAATAAAAAATAAAAACTGGTGCATAAGGGTTTTTATAATCAAATGTGGTGACATTAGTGATGTTCTTTCAATTTGTAAATAACATGGCATTTGAATGGCTACTAGTAGCTTATGAAGAGAGGGTTTGATTGACAAGTCTGATTCCAAAAGGTGAGCCATAAGGAATAGTTATATTGTTCACCCACATTTAAATTGTTAGAGCAGTTAGGAAGTCCAACGATGAGCTCGAGGTGGGCGCCGCCGAATCATTTAGGGCCTCATCTGATACACAGTGCTAGCGGGTTGATATTGTATATTCAACGTTTACTGATAATCAACCCTAAGGGGGATCAGCGGGTTCCATGTCTTAAAAAAAAAAAAAAAAAAAAAGTACTTACAAACTTGAAACTCCATTTGACCCGAAAGATCACCAAGTAGTTGACTAATGTGATTATACCTAATGCCCACAAGTGCTTAATAGACTTCCTCGACTCATCAGACTCAATGATCTATCAAAGTGTCCTTACTCAGACTCAATAGAGCCAAAACAAATTTAAAACAATGATCTAAAAATACAGAAAAATTTATCCCCTGGACTAAAACGCTCACTCCATGATGGGTGAGATCATAATTCATAACTAGATTTAACGAGAAAGCAAGAAATATCCAAGTGGCTTTCAATCTGGATCGAGTTTTTTTTTCCACAGAAAGGCTCCTATATTTTTCTTATAATCTCAAACGGACCCTATGTTTTGTATTTTTACCAAAACCCGTATTGACTAATAGTCAAACGGAACAAAAAGTAATTAGACACTCTAGTATTATTTTCTTTTCGACCAATTTACCCTTAAAGAAGAACTTAAATGATTTATCCTTATAAGTTAAAAGATAAAAAGAGAGAAATATACTATGAGCACCTAAATTGAAATGGAGAAACAAAACTCATATATAGCGACCTCAACATATTTGGGGTATGGCTTTGATTATGATGATGATGCTTTGAGGACATAATATTAGAAGCTAAGATATTTTGAATGGCTTATGTCACATATTTTCCTAATCTACATCCCAATTCTTTTTTTTAGTCAGCATATTTTTAGACGGGTTTTATAACTGTAACACCAAACCTGTCCCATGAAAGTCATGGGTCGGGTTGGGTTTGTTAGTGGTTGATTTAGTATTTTTTTTTAAATATGAAAAGTATATGTATTAGAAAAGATTTAAACCCATGACAATTAGAAAAAAAAAATATCACTCTTTACTGCCACTACACTAATGTAATCTCATATGCAAGACCGTACTTACTAATATATGAAGTCTTAGCAAAACAAATATAAAAAGTAAAGATATGCGGGACAAGGTGGGTTGGACACACCCAAAATGCAAATCTGCTCCGAACCCAACTCGGGTTGGTGTATAGAAAACCATTTTGGATAAGAACTCTACCAACATACTACCAAACCTACCGTGCGGGTCGGGCAGGTCCCCATTTAAACATGACCCATTGCCTTCCCTACCTGAGAGAGAGAGAGAGAAATAGATGGTGGTTAATGGTTATGGGTTTCCTTAAAAACTCTTCAAATGCTACATTGGCTATTTGTGGCCCATTATTGATGCTGGATATGGATTCACCAACCTATAACAATTTGTAAAAGCTAAATTGAAATGGCATTTGCTCGATGTTAGTGGAACTGGATACTAAGTTCAACTATTGAAAATCTTAGCTGTTCATTTTTGAATTTCCTCTAATATTCCACAAATCTCATTTTAAGAGGAGTTAGTCGTATCATAAGATTAAATATATATTAACATAAAATAATATATAAGATTGTATTAATCATATTCACCAATCATGTAATTAGTTATATGCCCAATCTTCGGATGGGACAAACTTCGCTCTTAGAAAAATATGAGTTTCAGTTGTCCAAATTTTCAAATGGTGGAAACAGGGCAAACATACATATATGCGATTTTAGGGGCAATCGTCCCTGCAAGCCTGATAATGATTTCAAAACTTATATGAAAATTTTGAATCCACTTTTAAGATCTCCCTGAAAATTTTGGGTCCGCACTCAAAATCCACGTAAAAATCTTAAGTTTTGCAACCTTGGTCTCACACCGGCTGGGCCCGAGTGTGGAGCTTCAGGATCCGGACCCTTTTGCCCTTCTCATTTGCAGGACAGGGGACAAGGGAGGGTGGCGCCTAGTAGGTCTTGCTTTTCACGCCCATTGCACAGGTTAGCACAGGAAGAACAGGAGAATGGAAAGCAGAGAGCCTCTGAAGGACTTCACTGTTGGGTCTCTTCCCACTCTTTTTTACATCCCAAATTTCATATCAGAATCTGAAGAATCCCAACTCCTCCATCAGGTAATCATCTTTTCCATCTCAGTCATCCAAAATATGTATTCCCCCCACTTTTTTTCATGATTTTTCTTCTTGTGCCTTTTTCTTGTTTTTCTTCTGGTGGGTTTTGGTTAACCTTACTTTTAGTGTTCCATGTGGCCTCTAGATTTACCATGCCCCAAAGTCCAAGTGGAAAGCTTTGAAAAACAGGAGATTACAGAACTGGGGTAAGTAGGATTCTCTCTCTTTTTGTTTCCCTCTCTTTTCAACATAGTCCATTAATTTCTGTTTCTTATTGATGGGTTTTCTCTGTTTGGGGATATTGTTGCTGTACATTTGTGACAGGAGGAGTGGTGCATGAAAAGGGCCTTCTACCACAGGACTGTAAGTAGTGAGGAAAAAACTGTTGTTTTTGATAGGGAAGTTGTTTAATCATATCTTTGGTTTCTCTTGTAATTACAGTTAATGATAGTTCTTAGATGAAACTGCAGATAGTATGATTCTTATTCCTTGTTGGGATTATCTTGAAAATTACCTAATTGCTGACAATGCTCAAAGTTGACCCAAAGGTGGTATAATTTATTATCTTAGTATTGTCTGAATTTCATGGCGATTTAATTGGTTGGTAAGGACTTCAGATTATATATGCTTGAACATCGTGCGTTGAGCCTTGAGTCTCTCAACATGGTTTGTTTCTTATCTGCCTCCATGTATTTACCAAAATAATACGAAAGATGAGGCTTGTGCTAGCTAGGCAATCTTGTTTAAAAGTCATACATATAAAAATAATGAATTCTTATTTTTACAATAGGATTCTAGAATCTACTGACTTCAATCTTTTATGTTATGAACTTTTCTTGAATTAAACAATAATATGATAAGTGGATGATTTATTCTAGTGTTGAAGGCATCGGGATATCATGCATGTGAGGACCTACCAAAATAGAGTGGTGAAAAAGATGTTTGGGAATGACATTAGGATTCATTGATCTTTCATACTGTTTTACATGGTCAGGATTATGAGCTTGATGGCTTCTTGGTGCTAGCACTACACTTGAGAATTGGCTTTGTCCTTAGAGCAGGGTGTTTAAGTGTTAAAAAGGTTGAGTACCTGTTTTGAAGTATTGATCTAATCCAGAATTTAGATTGGAATGGATGATTGAACTTCACTTCTGTACTATGTGGTGATGAAATATCTTGCTATTCATAGTGCTAATCTCGCTACCCCATTCTCTGCAATGTTGGTTAGCGTTTATCTTGTTGGCCTGTGTAAGATCTAGCAACTGTCACTCTGCCATTCGATTGAGTTTGTGTGGGCGGAATTGCTATTCGAAAGACATAATTTGGCAAATTTCGTCAATCCAAGAGAGAGAATGGGATTGCTGATGCTAGATATATATATATATATATAGAGAGAGAGAGAGATCCATTTTGACCATTATTATTTGATAATGCATTCTAGTATTCCAAGAGAATGGGTTTGTTGATCCCCTCTCTAGAGTGTGTATTTAGATTGAAAACCCATTATAATATATTAAAGCCAAGGTTTTTGGCTTTAATTTTGACTGGGAGGGCGGAATTGCTATTCGAAAGAGATAATTTGGCAAATTCCATCATTTCAAGTGAGAGAATGGGATAGCTGATGCTAGAGAGAGAGATCCATTTTGACCATTATAATTTGATAATGCATTCCATTATTCCAAGAGAATGGGTTTGTTGATCCCCTCTCTAGAGTGTGTATTTAGGTTGAAAACCCATTATAATATATTAAAGCCAAGGTTTTTGGCTCTAATTTTGACAACAATTTTCCATTTTGACCAACAATTTTGCCATTTCTGTTCAAATGTAATTCCACATTTTCACTCCACTACTTATCTCATGCAACTGCCCACTCGTATCTTTTTCTTATCAAATCACTCGTGTCTACTTTTTTGCAATGCATGGAGATACCGTGTGTGTGAGCATGGGTGTATGTGTGTGCTAGTTCGGCTAGTTGCTTTACTATGGTATAGGGAGGAGATAATGTGACAAATTCCAATTGTCCCAAAAGAGAAAATGGTTTGCTTATGCCCTGAACAGAGTAGGGCCTGGGGGTCGTTTTGTGCAGACAAAGTGTGTGTGTGTGACCTGTGTGTGTGAGAGAGAGAGAGAGAGAGAGAGAGAGAGAGAGAGAGAGAGAGAGAGAGTCCTTGATAACTGTCTGGTCCTTTTTACCTTAGTAGTCCTTATATATTTTTTAGAAAATTTACGTTATCAAGAAAAGAAGGACTTAGATTTGTTTGATTTATGAAATGATACATTCTTCCACATCTTCTATAATTTCTATAAAGCAATTAAAATCTTGTAAATAGTGTTGAATATATGTTGCCTTAGTTGTTTTTTTTTTTACTGTTGTGAGAATATTTGTGGAAAACCCATAACGTTCCGTGTGCTGTAATATTAAATATTCAAGTGTTGAAGGAATTGGGGCATTTTCCCCATTTCTCATTTCCTTCTTCGCTTTGCTTTGCTTCTTTCCCTCCCTTTCAAGAGATAGTTGCCCAAAGCTTTTCCAAAACGACTCATACATGTTATAATCATATGAAAAATAAATAGTTTTAAATGCATAATGGCATCTTATGTTGCAAATGTTAACCTCTATCAACATGTATAATCTAGCTTGTCCCAAATGTATTAGCCAATAGTGTTTCTACTGTAGTAAATATACACAAGCATTCGTGATCATGCACTCTTGGTAATGAATATTCTAATAGAACTTCTTTATAAAAACTCGGTCAGAAGACTCCATTAAATTGAGTCGTCATTTTGGAGACTCAATTTGACCCATCTCAACTTACAGTGATATTTTCAGGCATGCGCCTTTTTGTGTTGGAACATTGTAATATATTTATGCATTACTTTTCCAATTTTGCATGTGTATGTGTAATTGATATAGGCAGCTATAGTTTTGCTAGTTACAATATAACAATCCTCTCTAATTTTGGTAACTATAATAGTACCAAAAATATACCATTCCAGCTTTGATTTTTACTTTGATACCTTGGCTGAATCTGTTTTTTGAACTATGTTGGAACCATAAAACTATGTAGATGAACAACAGAGTGTGCTTATTCTTTTTATTAATTATGCAGTGCCACCTTGGTTGACAGCTGTGACACAAAGAATAAGTGAACAGACGGGGCTGTTTCCTTCACCAATAAATCACGTCCTCATCAATGAATATCTACCTGATCAAGGCATCATGGTCTGTGCCAGAAACCTCTCTATTTTTTTATTGTTAAATAACCAACAATGGAAAGTTTCATTTGCTTGAGATGTCTTCTTTTTTCCATAAAAATCTTTAATTTTTCTATGTTGTGTGGAACTGCTATATATTGATCTTTCTACAATATAGTGGGAGGGTACGTATTAGATCGGATTGTCTGTTTAGTACAATACCAGTTAGACGATTGTAGCCATCCAATGGCGGTCTTTGGAATTTTAAAAAAAAAAAAAAAAGGGTTAGTGGATGACCTTTAACTAGATAAGTGTAAAAAACTGATGCGTACTATCATTGTTTTCAGAATTCTACGATTTGTATCTTGAATCCTATGATTCATATCAAATCCAAGTAAAAAGATTCATATTTATACAACGAATTCTAATTACAGGCAAGTCTTATAACTCAGGTATGAATCTTACTATTTGATACTTGTTTTATTGAATCTTACGATTCGTGTAAGCACCTTGGGGTGGTTAGTGGGGAAATTCCGGACTTTAAGAAAGTACCTCCTGAAGTTAAATGGTAAATGGAAACAACTGACGAAGAATTAGAAGAAAAAAAAGGAAAAAAGAAGAAGAGGAAGAAGAGAAAAGAAAAACCAGATGAAGGAGAGGTGGAAGAAGGATGCCTACTCTTGCGAGGTGAGAGGGCTCAAGCTTTGACGACAAGGCTTCAACAAGTGAGAGCAGAGACAACAGATGAGGAAGTGACGAAAGGGGGATGGGGCTTTCTTTTCTGATGAAAAAGTGTTTGGAAAAGTGTTTTTTTTTTTTTTTTTTCCTTTGAGTTTTGTAAAGAAATTGCAATAAGGCCCCTACTCTTTATATGTGTGTGAAAAAACATTTAAAGGGCATTTTTTGGCCAAACTGAATTTGACGGAACTGGAATTAACAACTATGAATGCGTTCAAACTTAACAGTTGTTAAATTTTATTGTTGTGAGAAATGTGTTAATAATGTGTTTAAATTATATGATTTAATTGTATAAATGCATATAATTTATATGTTATTTTAAATTATCATGCTTTTATTTTTTATTTTTCTACATCTATATATATATTTTTATCTTTTCTCAAAAAGGAACTCCGAAACCTTTCACCAAAATTCCGAAATAGCTGAAACATTTCAGTTTATATGGCAACCTGATATGGTGTCTGAAACAAATTGGTAACTATGAATTTTCATGAGCAGTAAGCCAATAATTAGTCCTCCTAAAACCCCATGATCGTTTGATATCACAGCCAGCTAAACCTAAGCCTAGTCACAAGCACCTTAGTAAAACTCTTGGACTGAATTCGAACTGAGCTATTCACCTGATATTCACAAACAGGTTTGGCCACCTCTTTGAGGATGAATGTTATAAAGGAACCCATGATCCTCTTGCTATTTTTTTTTCCTGAGATAAAAATCAATCGCAAAAGAGATCACAATATCATATCAACATCCCAGATTAAATATAAAAATGGGCCCTACATAGTGGACGGCTAAATAGCATGAGGTACTGATCCACATCCAACCTCCTACTTGTGGAAGGTCTTTGTATGGAGTTCCCATAAATGTACTATATCATTTCCCCTTCCCTTGCACTCCAGCTTATAATAGTATTAAATATATAGTAATGGTCACTAAGTCATATAATGTATATATTTTTTTTTAATGGTAATCATATAAATTGACATACCTATTTTATCATTCAGCCCCATCAGGATGGGCCTGCTTACTTTCCTGTTGTTGCAATTTTGTCTCTCGGTTCTTCTGTTGCGATGAATTTCACTCCTCATCAAAGACTGAGAGACTATACAAATGAAGAAATAAGTGCTGCCAAAGGCTCAAATTCTGATGAAGGGGGAACTGAGATTGATACTAATATATTCTTGAAGGAGGTGACTAGCAGACAAATGGATGATCACCAACCTTTCTCCATTCTGTTGATGCCTCGCAGTCTATTGGTATTCAAAGATATGGCATATTCGGGTTGGGACTGATTTTTGCTACCTCTTCTCGTGCTTATCTTAACTTTTTCCTTTTCTAAGTTGTGAAATTTTCTCACTATCTTTCTGCTTTCCAGACTACTTGCATGGCATAGAGGATACCAACATTCACAGTTTAGACAAGGTAAGATTGTTATTGGACAAAGTAAATTTGATTTATTTTTTCTAACAATTAGATTTTGTTAATGTACTTCCATTTTTTGAAATTTGATTATCAAACATCTGAAGATCTTGTTCTCGGAAAGTTTTCCTTGCTGATTATGGAGAACTATGTGGAACTTAATCTGTAAGATACACGTATGTATTTAGTCTGTGCTTGCAACTACTGTGGGTAGGCCATTCTCCAAAAATCTTTCTCAGGGAGCAATCTTAATCCCTCAGTAAATGGCATGCAGATAGGTGTTTAGAAAAGACATGCAGTCACTGTACACAGTCAACACCTAAGTGAGACATTGCTCTTTACTATTTTGGTCTTTTATTTTTGAGATTAGTACACAGAAAATTAATTGTATATGTGCCCTTTTCACCTGTATCTCTTTCAGGTTGTTAATGTTTCGGAAGCTCTGAATCATCGGGAACAAGACAATCCCTTGAGCTCAGAGGAAAAAGAAAAAACCGAAGACATTGAAAAGCATAGAAGCATTCATAGAACCAGTACTAGAGTTTCACTAACATGTCGCTCGGTACTGAAGGTTCATAGAAATCTTTTCAAGTTTTAGAGCCATTGATGTTGACGATGTAATGTTTTCTTGCCAGGATAAAGGTGATGACTGAAATCTTTTTGCGTGATATGCAAATGAGTTCTTCTTTTATCTGTAAAGGAATGAATGCATATATGAATCTGTGGCTTGCATGCATGCCAATCTGTCCTGCATGCATGCCAATCTGTCCTGTCAAAATCATCATACACAAAAATGGCTTCAACAACGTGCACAGTAGAGTATATTTTATTCATCCTAGCAAAAATCTAAAATAATAACAAAAAAAATAAAGAATTATGTACACTGGATCTATGGTGCAACAGGATGGAGGGATTGATACTAATGTAAATCACAGAATTCAGGCTAGGTGGACCAAATGGAGGAGTGCTTTGGGCGTCTCGTGTGATCGGAAAGTCCCCCTCAATGTTAAAGGAAAGTATTATAAGGTGGCGGTACGCCCAGTGTTATGTGGATCAAAGTATTGGGCAGTAAAGCATAATCATGTTAAGAAGATGGAAGTTGCGGATATGAGAATGCTAAGATGGATGTGCGGGATCACAAGGAGAGATAGGATTAGGAACGAGGAGATTAGGGGTAAAGTAGAAATAGCACCGATTGGAGATAAAATGAGAGAAAATCGACTAAGATGGTTCGGCTATGTTAATAGGCGTCCAACGGAGGTACCTGTTAAAAGATGTGAAAGCATGAAGATTGTTAGGAGTAGGAGAGGAAGAGGGAGACCCAAGAGAAGTTGGAAAGAAACTATTAAATATGACCTTGCTTACATGGATCTAACGGAGGACACGGCCCTAAACAGATTTGATTGGCGTCGTCAAATCCATATAGCCGGCCCCACCTAGTGGGAAAAGGCTTGGTTTGGTTTGGTTTGGTTTGGTTTAGAGTTGAAGATCAAAAACAAATACTGAGTTTTGTAAGCAATGTTAAACGACGCTTGTACGCACATCCATTACACAAGTGACAAGTGTAATCCAAGGTGGAACCCACATGAATCACAGTTTAGATCAACGATTGGATCTTTATCTGACAGACAATCTGAAAAGTTCATTTTGTCCAAACATTGATATGTTGAATGTGCAATGGATTATGGAAAAATTTATTTGGCAATCGATTTGGATCCACTGTTCTGTTTACATTCTTGCCCTGATGAATTAGTAATGTTTTTATAAGGGAATGGTTATCATTGTGGTCTTTTTTGTCATTTTTCTCTGATGATAGGTTGGTCATTGACTTCTGCTAGGGACTTGCACAATGATGATACACCATTGGATGGAATAGGCCACAACATGTTAGTGCACAAATGTACCACAAATTGCTTCTGCAACTAAATTGGCAGGACAATGAAATAATTTAAACTCTAACTTGATGTACGTCTGGCAAATAGCTTAAAGTCTATTGGGGATTGTACGGATTTTGGAATCATACTGAGGGTCCAAATGTCCCATTTCTATGTTATTTGACTTTATATACTGAGTCCAAGCAACATATTCCTATTTTAATTTCTTGCTTGCTGTAGTTAATCTTGCTTTAGATGAGATGTTGGAGATGATACAAGAGGCCACATAGTGGCATTTCTAATAGTTATATGGTGTGCCTGGTATATTGTTGTGTTGTGTTTTAATGATCTCTCTCTCTCTCTCTCTCTCTCTCTCTCTCTCTCTCACTTGTGTGACATTGAGCTCTCTTGACATGAACAATGAAAGTGCGAGTGGAATTGTGTGACTTACGTGTACAAGCCATACAATCGTCTTGACTTCTTGGTTGCTCATCACCTTGTGTGACTAAAATTAACTTAGGTATGGGGTTATAGATTACATGATGTATATAATCTCTGTTTTCTTAAGCCTCAAGAAAACTCTGGTATAATGATCAAAATACCCTTGACCCTGAACCCGTTCATTGGCTAACCCAATGAACCCTCCAATAAACCCGGAATACAAGAAATAAACCCAACAAAATGTAGGAGCTGAATGATGGAGTCTTCCAAATATAAACCCTCTTATAAATACATGTATGGCAAAGCTCTCATAAGCTCAAGTTTAAGATAAAATTCTGTAAGTTCACGCTTGTGAGGCCCACCATTGGGCCATCCAAATGGACCAAACATACAAACCCCTTGAAATGCACGTGTCCACCAACTTTCGGTCAGATCTGAGTTTATCGGACCGTATGATCGACTGTGTACTGATCCGAATGGATTTTTGTCCATTATGTTTTTTGGGCCCAGATGGAGATAATAGAAATCATGATTGTGGCTGAATTTTTGTAGAGAAGAGGGTCCTAGTGAGTTCTTAAAATCCCCACATCCTCATCCTCAGGTGGGCCCCACCACATACTTGAGCTTAGAAGAGCTAACCTTATTCTAAGTAGTTTACGATGGAGATGATTTTGCAAATGATTTTAGCTTAGGATAACATAAGATATATTTATATATATATATATATATATATATATATTGTGTGTGTGTTAATATCAAAATGATGGCACTTGAGAAAGGAATGAATATTATTCTAAATCTGTGAATGTCACTTACAATATCTTTCCAAAATCAATGGAATCATTCAGCAAGTCTATCATATCTTCAAATTAGGCCTAGAGGGCTGGGACCCAAGAGAACTCATACCGAGAGAAGAAGAGCTCACACAAGTGGGAAGAATGACATACCCAAGAATCGAAAATCCCACACCACTACTATCCTTCTGTGGGACTCCTATTGGTAAAAATGTCGCATAAAGAATAAGTGGGGTGGTTAGGATAGTCTTATCATTAGTTGTTAATAAATTGGATTTCAATTTGGTTCATTGCTTATTATCTATTTGGTGATCTCAAATGCAGTTTTATACCTTGATTTAGCAAACGGGCGGTTAAACCCTTATCCGAGCCACACCCAACCAATTGAGTTTGTCTCAAGGAGATGGTTGAGTCTAATTAAAGAGCTATAATGACCGAGAAACCAAACGCCCTGTTATCAAAAGCAATGAATGTGGCATCAGTAATATGAGAGGGAGTCAGATTTTGTTTTACCATTTTCTCTCTCTTCTATTTTGAGTGTGTTTCTGTGTGCACTGAACACTCATTTAATAATAAATATGTGAGTGATTTGATAAGTGAAAACCGTTTACAGTAACATGTATTGAATGCTTACACTAAGAAATTCAGAACTGATTTAATAGTACCATGCATTGAGCATAAATTGATTGATATCTTTTTTTTTTCTTTGTATAAAAGGGAATTGATTGATATGTTATCAACCCAAATTGTACAAATTGCAGATCCTACGGCAGAGTAGATTTAATCCAAAGATCACAATAATATTTGTTTATTAAATGCCCAACCCTCAACCATGGCTAGATTACTCATACTTCTAAATAGCAGAGAGATGGTGTTAATAAAAATAATAAAAAAAAAATAGCAGAGAGATGGCATTGGGCCTAGTTTGATGTGCATGAGTTGGGGTAAATCCATAACTTCCCTCACTCAGCCCCACCTCACACAACACCCAAACTTGCCCTCTGTTTGTGCCCACTCAGCCTGAGTAAGGTCCATTACCTGGACGTATAGGGGCTTGGGCGTTAAATCTGGACCTTTCCTGTCAGGTCTTTACCTGGACCTTTATCTGTTTGTATATATATATATATATATATATATATATATATATATATATATATATTTCTTTTGGATTGGGTCACACCGATCTTGAGTGGGACATAACCCAATGGTAGTATGGCCCAGAGAAACTCATAGTCTGAGCCTCTCTTGATCCGAGCAAGAGTAAGATATTGTAATACATGCGGACTAATGACGTTTATGCTCAACATAGTTGGGACAAGGTTACAATGATGATGCCGTCCCAACATTTTCATGGTCAAGTCTTCATAAGAAGCTTTATCATAGACACAGCTAACCGGTCCATGGTTGTGAGCAAATGGTCAAGTCAGGTTTGTGGAAACAGTAAGGATGAGAATGCACCAGTTGCACAATCCACACCCAATGTCCTTCCACCAGATTGGCCAGATACATAACTAAGCGAGATTCCTTTTGTCCGGGAGATAAACCGACCTATCTATTCAAGATGTGGGCTTGGCCCACTAAGTGATTGGGCTTCAGTTGATGGCTCATCTTATGCATATGCGGTCTTGCATCAAATGAACTCAGCACACCCTTTTTTACATCTCTGTCACTCAATTTGGCCAAAAGCATTCACTTGGCCATAAGAATCAGTAGCCTCTTAATTAATATTGTACACTTATTACATTTAGCACATGTATATCCTCCTATGCCGGAGGCTTGAAAGACAAGACCGCAACAAAATTTTATGAGGGAGATCAAGAAACTGAGTGATTGGATAATCTTTCAGCAGATAGTTGCTTAATCAAGAAGATCCAAACACTTAAATTTCTTTTTAGATTAGATTATCCATTCACAAAGAGGCAACTCTATCTTTCTTCTTGAAAGACAAAACATAACAAAATTTTATGAGGGAGATCACGTAACTGAGTGTTCAGATAATCTAATCTTACTAAGCAATAATGAAATGCAAAGTTATAGCAAATCACACAAATCAGCAGTCTTTTTCATATGCAAAACTCCTCAAAGTGGCATCTTTTTCCGGTAATTTTATTCACCCCACATTTCAACTTTCAAGTAGAAGAAAATTGAAAAACCAACATCAAAATCTAAACTAACAAAATAAATCTTTAAAATGATTGTGTATGTTTCATTAAGAACAAAATGGTAATTGCCATGAGGAATTACTACATGTATGAATAGATGAAGTCTAAGAGTAATACACAAAATAAACAAAGAAACCCATTTGCTCAATGAAATCAAAATATAACATCCAACAAAAATAGATGAAGGAACAATGTTGTTCATCTAAATTTCAAATTTCTATTCATTCACAGGCAGCCAAGCTTAACAAAGGAACGTAGCCCTAGTATATTGCTAAAGAAACGGATAGTTCTATGATTGAGAATGAACCTTTCGTAACAGCACTTCATTAATTCTTGTAATTCTATAGTATTTCAAGAAGCACAGGTCATCTTGCTTATGATCTGTCCATATCATGGGATTCAAGGAACAGATTAAATTATGGTATTGGTGTTCACAAGGACAACAAAAGATAGTTTGGCTGAAAACTCCATCATGTGAGATGGCCTATGTAATGCACCTGAATCTCTACAACCAAATCAATACTTCATGAATTATATTTTTACATATAAAAGTTTATTCATCCTAAATATTTTTTTCCACTTATTTAAGCCAAGATCATGTAAGTACACCTTGGAGATAGAGAGCAGAAGTAAACCATAGAGATAGAGAGCAGTTGATCCGATAATATGGATCTGAAGTGAAGTCAGATGACCTTGTCATCCAATGCCACTCAATTGTTCAAATAGTAGGCTAATTTTTATTTTTTTTCTTTTAAACAACAATCATGTATAAACAACATTGCCCATTCATATATCAGGTAAGCCAAGCTCACAACCATAAATAACAATCCAGCAGTTACTACATCACCAAAAACACATTCCAAGTGAACCAAGTACGAGATTAATTAATTACATCAATCCCAATATAAACTAATAAAGTCTTAAACATAATTTAATTTAATGCCTCAAATCCTCATAGATTAAACATCTTCATTTTGACCATCCAGAATGGCGTCATTATAGTCATATTGTGGCACAAGTTTATGGTCCTCATCACCCTCAATCCTAAGCTCCTGCAAATCCTCACCCTCTTGCATGTGGTGGTGGAATATAATGAGCACAATGGTACTCCACAAGATACCAATTACCAACAATAATACATATCATTAAAAAGGAAGAAGATAATAATGATAATGCACATATGATATGCAATAAATGACATGACACTATTACAATGAAAACTTTGCATAAAATTAATATTTTAGACACTAACATTTCTTGTAATGGCTTGTAACAAAAGTCACCTCTCAATAAGGGATTTCGGGTCCCAACACTACACTAGAACCACTCATTAAAAATAATGAGCCAAAATACTACACTTAGCATTATTCACTTGCCACTTAGCCATTTAAACACTTTGGGACCCTCCCTTTCATATTGGCCAACGCTCACTAAAAAATTATTACAAAAACATCCATCCGTATGCTAAGTTGGGTATTTGTGTCACTGACCAATCCAACAGTGCACCCATCTGTGAAGTTTAGAAAGTACTTCAGGCCAAGAATGATGTCTCGGAATTTAACCCCTCTAAGACAGGGGTCATTTTCGGAATGCCCACCACAGGTAACCGTTCATTAATCACTACACAGCACTGCACTAAACCACCACACAGTAAGACGTTCTCTTATGGAGGTTTTACGACACAGTGGGGCTGAGGAACTAGGATCCTTACTTTCGTTAAGTTTCTAACATTTCATTTTATTTTAATTAGTTTAGACTAAATTGGAACAAAGCATATTATATGCATACTTATCCCCAAGCGTCCCATACCACATGACTTCTATATGCACTCCTGTGATTCATCCCTTTCGCTCAATCTTGTTGATTAGTATATTATGGAGTGCGTGTTACAATCAAATATCATCAATACATGAGGGTATAATTATCAATCTTCCAAATCTATAGAATGTCATGCAAAACTTACCATAAATAACATGCTATATAAAACTTATGATAAATAGAATGCTATGCAAATTATAATTAGATTGCTATATAACATATATACAATAATGTCCATAACACTGTTACCAATTCACCCAATATGTATAAACATTTTTAGAAGTAATTAAAACTTGCCTTTTATGGAGCTTTACTAACCACTTGAGAAAAGGGTGTTAAAATACGAATTATGCGGAATAAATAAAAGTATAATTATTAAACCCTACTAATTTTAAAATCTTAATTCTTAACCATATTTTAGAATCAATTAAACTCAATCTCTTAGCCAATTAATCATCTAAGTGAAAACTAACCCACCACAGCCCACTAGGAAAACTAGTCTAGTCATCTAATATTCTAAAGCTGTTAATTATTAAATCTTATGATCTAAGGTGGGGTCCACATGATTTTTAAAGTGTTCTAAGGTCCATAACAACACCTAATAGTACCGTAATGTGGAATTAAGTATAACACGTCAGCCACAAATCACACCTAGACACATCAACCAACTAGCCAATTACACGTAGTCAAGGTTTGATGGCTATGGCCCTTTTAAATATTTAATCGGGCCTCTTAATCTCCACTAATAAAGGAGTTTAAACCATTGACCAACGGCTTAAATAAATCAAATAGTTAATGGTTATGGTCATATTTAATTCATAAAATCCATTTTAGCCACCACAACACATAGACCCAGCATAACCAAACTAGATTAGTCAACTAGTCTAGTCAAAATAGCTTCTAACTTAGCCAAGGGTTTGTCCACACTTCCTCATTCATTTAAACAACTATTAATGCTTTGGTTAAGTCCTCTAATTAAATTTAGTATATAAATATCAAAAAATCAAAATATCAGAATTTGGCTATATGTGATCTATTGGTGCACTAGGATTAGGTTTTTGCTTCGCCCATTAAATCATGACTCATTTCGATTTAAATTCACCACTCCGGCATCATAACACCATTCAAGCAGAACCTTAAGACTGTTAGAATTTAATTACTTTTATATTAAAATTATTATCTAACCCGAGATCAGCAATCGGTGCACCAATGGGTCATATAGAGTCAAATCGTTAACCCAAAAGGATTCTAATGACCCAACACCACAAACTATATATGATAAAAAAAAAAAAGTGAGTAAACCTTAATTAAAAACCTTATTTTCTAATTATCTCAAGGATCCAAACAACTAAAAACTCCGTACATATCAATGGAAAATCTATAAAACTTTTGGATGCGATCCGACCGTTGATTTGCCAAATCCAATGGTTCAAGAATATTTTTCCTTAATCGTGGATGTTTAGAGATATCAAATAATCCCTTTTCATTTCTCGTTTTTATTCCCATGATATGGATCTTTAAAATAAATTAGATTACAATAGAATAGTTATAAACATATCAACTTTTTACAATAAAAAATAAGAATCTAAAAACAAAGAAGAAATAAAACAATCACTACAACCTATGATAATTAAAACTGATAAATCTAACTCCAATGGTTTATTAAAAAAAAAAAAAGGAACGAGAAATACATTCTCCATTACCTAATCCCCAAAAATTCCCAATCCATATTATGATCTCACCATTTTTCCTATCCAAACATGGTGATCCAAGCATAATAAATAACTGAAACATAAATTTGGATCCCCTTTTCCTTTGGTCAATCCCATTAAAAGAAAATAATATGGGAATCTTTATTATCAAACTTCATAGCTTCATCATGTGCCAAAATAACACCATTAGTGGCCATGAATGGTTATGGAAGATGGAAGATATTAGAGAGAAAGATGGTGAAAAATTCAAGAAAAAAATAAACTACGAAAATGGAAAGATCATACCTCAAGAAGTCCACCTCCAAGCTAGCCTAAGCCTCCTCTCTTCTCTTCTATTTTCCTTTCTTCTTCTTAAATTTTTTCTTCCTCTAGCCTCACATCCAACTTCCTCTCTTTATCTTGAATCCTCAAGCACGCGCACGCGCACACACACGACGGTGGGGAGGAAAGGTTCCTAACTAAATAAAAAGCCCAATTCATCTCTCCCTTAACCATGAAAACTAGTTTTAAAATTAAGCCTTTGATTAGACATGAAACCTATCACATCACTTCATTTAAATTCTCCAAAAATCCTAGCCTTAGATTAGTCTCCCTAGATTCCACACTATCACCATCTATAACCAATCAAGGGGTGCCCACTTGGAGAGAAAATCTCCATCTCTCAATCACAACTAGGTCAAACCAATTAGAGATAAATTAATGCCCAGAATTTCTAATTAGATTAATGATTAGTAATTAGTTAGTAAGGTTACTAATTAAGTTTAAAATTCGAAATCAAATGAAAACAAAAGAGGGAAAGAAGATGCCACATCACCCTCCACTTGGCATGAGTCCAACTGGGGCCCTGAAGACACACCCTCCACATGGACTTTTCATCATTAGCATTTATTAATTTTTAAAACAATGTGTGAGGGTCCACTAAATTAAATTAAAGGATTAATTAGAGAATTCTCCAATCCAATTAAATATAGCAATTTAGGGGTATTATATAAGTAAAATCTTGCAAGTCCACATCTACTTAATAAGATAGATTTTACACCATCCAATATTTTTAAAGAGATCAACTGAAAATTGTTGCTTAACGCGGCACAATTTTTTCAGTCGTGAAAAAGACAAACGAGAAATCACACCATTTACTTTAAATAAATGTGTGTATCCCCAAGTGAGATGTCGCACCATTAAAAGCAAGCCCAGATCCATATATCCACGCCCAGACCTGAATATGCTTGCCCAAGTACATGATATATGATGTTTAACAATGTATATTATATGATCTATGTAATACAAGTAATACTATGAAATGATTTTCCTCTTCCCAATAAAATGCCAAACTATAGAGATTGAATCTCCTAACATTTTTGCCTCTATGTTCTTCATGCATTATAAATTTTTTACAAGGGCAGTATTGAAACTTATAATCATACCTAATTAAGTCTCTCGACTCATGTGCAAGCAGCTTTCTTTTTTATCACAACTACCTTTGTCCCCTCTTTTCTTCCTACCTACAATTACAATTACAAACAAGAGTTGCATTAGAAATAAATAATACATTTTATTTTAGAAAAAAGACAACGAGTAGGAAGGCTAACCATTAATCTCTTGCGATAAAACGATTCCCAATCCGGATAAGAGGGATGTGTTGGATCTTGTCCCAGTCCTCACCTGTGTCTTTTGTACATCGAATCTCTAATGTAGGACATCCAAAAATATACAGCTCTTTGAGTGCAGAGAGGCGTTGTAGCTCTCTTGGCAAGGACGCCATCTCAGGGCAATTATGAATACTTAGACATCGAAGAGATGTAAGATTCCCGATCCCCTCTGGTAAACTCTTCAAACCTTGACACCCACCTAACCAGAGATTTAGGAGGCTGGTAAGGAAAGATAATTCATGTGCCACGTGTGCAAACTCATTGCTGCCATTTATTATCAAAGCACTAAGGGAACTGAGGTAACGAAGCCTCAGGCCTGAAAAGATTAGTTTGTCGCAAGATTGAATCATCAACACTTGAAGAGAGCTCTGGCTTCTTATCTGATCTTCATCGGCAAAAGACGATTGGTTACAATTTTGTTGGTGCATAGACTCAAACGATTTCAGATTTTTGAGGCTTTGCATCATCCATTGGTCAACATTCAAATCTTTGATATCCGGAAAAAACTCCATTGTAGTTAGCATGGGACAAGATGAAATTTCCAATCTGTTAAGGCTAGGGAACTCCCTCTCGCCCTTCATTCCTAACCCTGACCATGTCTTCAATTTTTCCATATCTTCAATTACAAGTTTTTCTAATGATGGGAATCCTCCCGATACTTCATTGCCGTAGAACTCGTTACCAATGCACTCCACATTCTTCAATCCATTAATTTCAAGGACTTTGAGAAAGCGCAATTCGCCTAATGGTGGCAAGTGGTTACATCTCCAACACCCTGATAATGTGATATCAACTAATTGAGTGAGAGTGGTCTCCCTCAACCAACTCGGCATTTTTAGGCCCCCGTAGTGAAATATTCCCAACTTCTTCAGATCTCGATGTGGTTTGAGGTTTTCAAGTACTTCTATTCTTTTATCTTCTTCCAAACTACCAGCAGATGCCATATCTGCGAAATGAGTAGAATCATTATTCCACATTAGATCAAGATAGGTAAGATTTCGTTTGTTGATGAGAGTTTCTCGTGGAACATCAATAGCATCTATTATATTCTCAACGAGTTGGATTCTTAGACGTCCTCTAAGGTTCAAACCTTGCAACTCTCCTATGCCACTGCATGCAATCTCATTGGTCCTACCCACAATGAAATTACTTAATTCTTGGAGGCAGCTCAATTGCCCCATCTTTGGGGGCATGTGAGTTAATTTATCACAATTAGTAATATCCAAACATCTTAGGTTGGTCAATTTGCACATCTCTTTGGGTAACTCACAAAGCATCTCGCAATCTCTTAATATCAAAGTTTGCAAATAGTAGAGGCTAGTCAATGATTCAGGTAACCTTTCAATCAAAGTGAAGGAGAGGTTGAGGTACCTTAGATGTTGGAGATTGCCCAGGGAAGTAAACAACTGCTTCTCAACTTTCTGTTTATCTTGTTGCCTGATGAAATCCAATACTCTCAAACATTTGAAAAGTCCTACATCACAAGGAAATTGGAAGGTGGCTTGTTTTAACATGACATATGTCCGTAGCTTTTGAGCTTTGGGTAAGGAGGCAGCCAGAATTCCCAATCCATTAGAAGAGATATGACGAATCCTTGGAGAAATGTCTTTTGACTTGCCATTGAGTACCACACGATATTCATTTTCCATTACAGAATGTGCTAGATCATGCATGAGGCCGTGCATCCGAAATGTTGTCCGATCAGGTATTCGGCCATGACCATAGCCTTCTTGTACACTGACATCTTGGAAAAAACACCTCATTACCAACTCATTGCAAATCTCCTTGCTGATGTCTTCCAACTCCATCAATCCTTCTTGATCGGTAGGAATAAAACCATGAGCCATCCATAACTTGATCACTAGTTCGTTTTCAATTTCATAGTCTCGTGGGAAGATTGCACAAAAGGCAAAGCATTGCTTCAGATGGGGCCTTAAATAGTTATAGCTCAACCTCAAAGCAGGCAATATTCCTTTCTCAGTTTCTTCAGGTAAGCCCCACATTTCACTATCTCTGACAGACTCCCATCTGCTTTCAGTTCTCTTGTTATACAAAAGGCCAGCTCGTGTTGTCACTGCAAGCGGAATGCCGCTGCATTTCTTCACAATATCTCTCCCAATTGGTGTCAAGTTTGGATGCACTGCTTCTTCTATTGGATTTCCAAATGCTCTTAGACAGAATAGAGACCAGCAATCATTTTCTGACAAACGCTTCAAACTGTATGGCTGAATTGTGCTCATGATGGTTGCAGTATTTAGAGAGCGTGTGGTTACAACAATTCTACTTCCTTTTCCTCCACAAAACAACAGATTTCTCAACCCACTTTCATGCCACTTGTCAAAATTTTCATTCCAAATATCATCCAAAACGAGCAAGCATCTCTTCCCACCCAATGCTTTTTGGAGGCGGCACTGCAATTGCCCTAGATCTGAGAGGTTATGACGATCATCAGTTGCACGTTCAAGAATTTTATTTCCAAGCCTTCTAATATCAAAATTATCAGGCTCCAAATTATCAGACACGCAAATCCACATTTTGGGGTAGAAATGGTTTTGGACTGCATCATCATTGAAGACCCACTGAGCGAGTGTTGTTTTGCCAAGGCCTCCAGAGCCCACAATAGCAATGACCGACACATCATCCAGTTCAGTTGACAACAAGAAAGTCACTATCTCCTTTTTTTCTCTGTCTCTTCCAATTACTTGAGAATTGGGTACGTATGAGTGAGTCTCCCTCATCTTCTTACATTCAATCTCGAATTCGGTCACTTTCTCCTTAAGCTGAAATGTACCACACTCTGCTTTAATATCTTTGAGTCTCTGGCTTAGCTCTCTCAGTTTTATAACTGGGGTTATGGTGATGAGCGAAATAACGACCCTGCGTACATTGTCCGTCATGCTGTTTTCAGCCTCTTCACTCCGTCTTCGACCTGCTATCTCATAGTCTTCCAATAAGTCCACAGCATCATAAGCAGCATCTTTGAGCTTTTCGAGCAATTCCATCAACTTGGGATCCTTCAGGGGACTTCGCTCTGCTATTACAATGAACTTATGTATGTCCACCAGGGAATCCTTAATCTTCACCAGATGATTTTCGGCACCGAGGAAAAGATCGACAACAATTTGCAAGCACGACCGGGCCTTATCCAGTGCTACCTGAACTATGTGAGAGATAGTCGTGTTCCTCTTTTGTCTCTCTACAACTGGAATAGATCAAGATCACAAGAAGAAGTAAGCAATAATAGAGATAAGAAAGGGGAGGAAGAGGATGGATCTCAATCTACTGGTGAAAAGCCTAAAAAGAGTCAACACTTATAAGCCTAATGATCGAGGCTTGCTACAATCCGTCAAAAAAAAGAGAGGGTAAAAAATGATAAAGCAACTTTAATCTGCATCTTCAGCATGTATCACGAACCATTCTGCTCTAAGGCTTCCACTCAGCGATAAATTCCTGAGGGCTGAGGCGATGAATCTAGTGATTGGTAAACTCAAATATTGGAATAATTCAAATAACCCATACATAGACTTTGAATGGTTTGGAATTTGGATTTTCAGCCCGGCCAAAGAAACACATGGACTTGTCGTGACTGAACAGTGAACACCTCAGGCTCTAGAGTGTAGATACCCGTGTATCACATGACTCCAACGAGTTAAAAGAATTAATTATAATTAAAAAAATTTAATGGCATCAATGTTCAAAGATCAGGAAAAGGAATTGATAAAATGAAAGTTACTTTTTACATGTATGAATAGCCACAGAAAATCAGAAAGAGAAATAATTTTGCAGCTCCCAATAGTAGTAGATTTTCTCAAGTTTAAAAGTATAAATAAGAAAAATATCCAAAAATTATAAAAATAGATGTCTGTCATTAATCACATAAGCCTAAAACTTAGTTTGAGTGCTTTGAGGAGCTGCTTCTTAAATTTGCGTCTTTTTAAATTTCTCTGCATTTTTTTGAAATTTATTTGTTTTTTTTAAATTATTGCTTTTTTGAAATTTAAATAAAAGGCATTAAGACGGTCAGAAGAAATTGGGAAGGTCAAAATCAATGGTGCAAATTGGGGCTGATTTCTCAAATGGAAACAGCCACTATCATATATAAGAATGGTTTTATGCACACCAACTATATGTTAAAATGCTTAAGTCAGTTGTGATTGTCTTCATAAAATCATCATAGTATTTTTTTTCCAGTTCACGCATCCATTATGTACGACAAGGACCTCACTTATTTTGGATTTTATCATTATGTATGACAAGGACCTCACTTATTCTATTGTATGGTGACAGTAACTATGGTGTGTTGAGGAGATATGGAAGTACAAATGCTACTATAATTTTATATATCAAGTGAAAGACCCCAAATGTTTCAACAGATTTATGTGATTTCCACAAAAAAAAAAAATGCTTCTTTTTTATGTCCCACTCAAATGGAGCTGTTTAGTGCTTTTCCTTTGTATATTAGAGTGGGGGTTCTACAACTACTCAAACCAAGTGGGTCATCTTAGTTTCTTTTTTCAATATTTTGTATTTGGTTTCTGAGTTACTTGAACATTGTTATTGAAGTATCCAAAGGTTTTCTCTTATTGGGGCTTTTGTTGATCTGGACATCCTTTTTAACATTGAACGTAAATCAGTGAATCATTATGTTGTTTCCTTTGTAACTATCAATTTGGATTGTATTCATTAAAATTAAAGGGTAGTTCAGATGCTTGAGCTTTTATGAGCATGGCTTTTCCACTATGTAGCCTCCCCATGCCCATTTTTTTTTTTTTTCTTTTTCTTTCCCAATGTTTTAGGATCACTTGTACATGTCTCACGTATAGAAACAAAGCATGCGATACTCTGCAAAAACCTCTTGTATCTTAGAATTCATTGTCATGTATGCACAATGTATGCAGCGTTTCCATTTTTAGTAAAAATTTTACCACAACATAAACACGCACAACCACCCACACGCACACAAAAGATTTAAAAAGAAAACAAGAGGGGAAAAAGAGAGGAAAAGAAAAGGACTAGTTGGTTGAGTATTAAAGATATTTACTTAAAGATACTCAAAACAAAGCATACAAACATTAAGGTAAAGATTTCTGCGATATTAGAAAAAAAAATTGAAATGGTTACTTTCATTAAAGCAGTAAACAGTACAAGAGAAAAATATTGACTTGCTCAAAGAAGCACAAGAAGAACAGAACAAAAGAAGGAGACCCCTAAAACATATCTACATAGACTCAACAGAATAGGAAGCAATCTCCTTCAAATGGTGCATTATCAGAAAAAAAATTAAAATCAGAGATCTAGATCTTTCTATATATTGAAACCAAAGGTTACTGAAAAGAAAAGAAATGACAAGAATAGTTAGGAAAAGAAGCCTTTTAAACACCAATAACTTGATAAAAATTTGTACATCAAAAAAAGGAAAAAAAAAATGAAAAACAAAATCTTTGAAAGAAGATAATATACCTAAAATGTAGATGGATTGGACTGATTGGTGTTCAAAACCTTTTACAAGACTCCCAGATTGAAACCCTAACCCGCATTTCCGAAATCATGACTAAAATAAATCATTCTCTGTAATGATCTAATAAAAGAATAGCAACAAGAATTATTTACGAAAAATACATAAGGATCATAGAAGTCATGATGTAATTCTGGTTTTAGAGAGCTTTTAAAGGTGGAAAAAATGCATTTAAATCATTTAATTTGTTTTCATTTTGCATTCTAGATGCGGAGATGCATATAGAAATTATTTATAAGTGGACGAATTCTTATTTTCAATGAAAAATACAAATTCCTATTTTCACATCAAGGTACACAAAGTATTATTAAAGACAATCTAGAATGTCGTTTCACATCATTGAAAATAATTTACCATTTGACATATTTTTACCATCTCAATATAATTTAGACTAAATATTATTTAAAAATTAAATTATTTTTAATGTTATAAAGCACGGGCGTATTTTGCTAATTATTCTTGATTTTGAAATATTTCAATTCATTGTCATTTAATTCGCTTTGATACATCATGTAATTACTTATTAATGGTTGTACCTACTACCTACCAATTCGTCGTATTTGAGATACTATTCTTGATCAGACGCACGTGCAGCTCCCCACCCTGAAGAGGTCGGGAGGGACAGGAGGAAACCGAAGAGATTCCTCCAGGATTAGAAAAATGGTCACGCAATGGCCCTATGTAGTCCAGTCTACGGAGAGCGACTGACTCATTCTCTCATGAGCTTAAATGGAGTGTGTGACTGACTCCTTTTTGTGTGGGTCACACCAATGAGATTAAAAGTTAGATGTGGATAACATTTTTGTAATAGAATGTAGGGTGATTTTGTAATCCATACTTTAGTTTGAATCTGTAATTATGTTGTGTATAAACTTGACACTGAACTTTAAATAGGACCATTCAATGAAATGATACATAGTGGCTTATTATTGAAATGCTTCTGCTATTAAATGTGATTTGACAGGTTAGTGAGCTAGACTCACAAGTGGAACAGTGGAATTTTCTCCTTCATAATGTTGTATTTGACTCTAGACAGGTATAAAATTACGGGAGTATGGGTGCTACATCTCGGAGATTACCCCAGGCCAGAGTGATTCGGGACCGGGATGTAACAGGTAGCTTCAACATTCTTTTTCAAATGGGGATATGTGTAACATTTCCGAGTCCATCTACCACCACAATTTTCTTGAATTCCCGAATTGACTTACCTACTTGATATTCTTCAGTTCCAAAATTGATGTTACCTGCAATATTTACTTGAGTTCCTAAGTTGATGATAGCTCCAGTATCAGCTTTGATAACCCCTTGGACCATGGGGTAGTTCCCTTCCACACCTTGCATGGTATTGCCCTACATCATCAGCCATAAAATGGTTCGGTAATTGCAATATGAATCCATGGCGAGTTTGGCACTTTACTAATATAGTAAAAGTCAAGTAAAGTCTCCATTTTTCAAACAAGATGTTACATCAAAAGCACTTTAATTCAAAACTCCATTCATCTTTTTCAAAAAAAAAAAAAGTCAAAAAACAACCACCTTTATCCACTAAAATACAAAAAAACTCGACTTTCCCGTATAAAAAGTCAAAAATATTCAATAACAAACAACTAAAAACAAAATACCATCATACCCCACTTATATTTTATTCTTTTTTCAATATCAACTTTACTTTACTTTACTCTATTTAGTAGAGTTGCCAAGCTGGTGACACCCAATTAATAGTGGATTTCTTTTCTTAGCCTAAATAAAAAGGGGAACTTCGTGGCATGTAAATGGGGTCCATCTATCATTAGCCAGCTAAATCTACTAATTAGGTTCGCCATAGAGGCAAAACTTGATCCATGCATCATTTCTATGGCTTTTGGACTAAAGGATAGTGAATGAAATGTATTTTTCATGCTTTTTTTTAATCATGGTACATTGAGGGAGCTGAAAATTGTGGACATCGCTTTTGGAATCCAAAACCATTAAAACCATTAGTGCGTAGGGGATGTTTTGGATTTCTTTTATGTCCAAACACCCCAACCTAATTGCTCTATCATTGAATACTAGCACAATAGGCCTGCACTTTTCAAAAATAAAAATATATTCAATTTCGATGCTATCTTTTGATATTTTAATTAGTGGGAAAAGAAAATAAATCTAAAACAAAGAAATTCATCATTTATCAGTTTTGAGATTTTCTATATCAAAGCTTATTTAAAAGGAGAATGCACAGTAAAATCAAATAATTTGCTAATGAACTTTGAATTTATAAATTTTACGTATTTTGCTTTTTTAATGTACACAATCAGGAGATTTCTTGAATTGCATAACAAATTCTAAGATAAATATATTTGGAGAGAATGTAAAAGCTATTATCTAATGAGTAAATGGGAAGCTAGAAAATGGGAATTGAATACTAAATAAAAAAATAAAAAAAGAAATTATTAGTATATTGAAAATTGAGAAAAATAAAAAATAAAGTTAGGAACCCAATGTCTAACCATCCAAGTTAGACAATAGAAAATACAACCAAAAGTTATATTACATTGTTTTGTTACACAGAATTTCAACAAAAATTAAATTGAGTTTAACAAACTAAATAATATATAAATACCTTAAATGTCTAACAATCCAAGTTAGACAATAGAAAATACAACCAAAAGTTATATTACATTGTTTTGTTACACAGAATTTAAATAAAAATTAAATTTAGTTTAACAAACTAAAAAATATAAAAAGCCCTTAAAAACTTGGTTAGAGAATTTATAACCAGGTGAAGTAAAGATATAAGAGAAAGAGGATGTGATTCTAAAAGATACCCAAATAGATACTAGTTAATATATATGATAGTGGCTATTTCCAATTGAGAAATCAGCCCTGATTTACTCAATCGATTTTGACCATTCCTAATTTGTTTTGACCCGTTTTATCTCCTCTCTCTCTCCAGCTGCATTAACTCGTGAATGCAAGACGTTTCTTTCTTCTTCTCATCTTTAATCTCCCTTTCAACGTAATGTATGTAATGTTCTCCAAACTTCCTTCTTCCTCTACATATTCCCAGTCCCTACCAAAGAAATGACCCTTTAAAAGAATCGCCTCAAAGAAACCTAACGGTTTTCTCATCAATTCATCTCTCCCTCAACCAACTTCAAAATCCAAAATCAGAAATCCCCTCTCTCTCTCTCTCTCTCATCTCCACTGCCCTATCTCTATGCACAAATGCCTCTACAAAACGCTGCTCACTCTCTTCACGTTTGATTTTCTCAAGGTATGCATAACTTTTTTCTCTTTTTTTTTTTTTTTTTTCAGGTTTTTTTACAACTGTAATGTTGCAAATTCCCATGTACTATTAAGTGAAAGAATGGGAATTCAACATACCTCGTAGTTTACTTCTCCAGCAGCGACGTCTTGGAGGGCAGCACTGCTTCGATCGATGATGAGCTCCTTGGTGATCTGCTTCCGCCGCATCTTTCGTTCATTCGCGGCGAAACGAGGATCCGGGCGATAGACTGGACCGGCTTCTTCCAGGCCGTCATCAGTCTTCGCCTTCTTTGCGTCCTTCTTGCCCTTGGGGAATCTCGGACGCTTCTTCCTGTCAAAATCGCAGAGAACCATTGCTCACAAGAAGAGAAAATTGGAGAAGATGATGAGGGCGAGAAAACCCTAGAAAAAATTGGAGGGTTTTTGTTTTTGAGGTTAGGGTTTGAGGGAATGCAATACATGGGAGGTCGGTGTGGATCGTCTTCGTCGTCTTGGGGAAGCGGTCGTTTGAGGTGAGATCGCGAGGTGTTTCCGTCCTCCATCTTTTTCTAGGGTTTTCTAAGTGAGGTGTCGGATTTGCTTCTGCTCTGAGATCGTGAGAGAACAGAGAGAGTAAGACGTTAGAGAACAATCTCGATTTCGTTTCTGTTAAATGATTTAGCCTTATCCAACGGTCCAGATCGCAGACAGGCTATGCCCCCACCTACGTGTGATGTTTTAAAAAACTAATAAGATACGTTACACAGCCTACTCCAAAGTCAGGTGCAAGGTGTTTGTGTTATTTTTAAGGGTAAAATTTCATTAAAAAAAAAAAAAAAAAAACACAGCAAAAAACTCACGCTTCATAATATTAAAATTTATAAAAAAAAAATTATAATCAGTTTCTTTAAAATTAAATGCAAAAGGTTTCACTTTGAAAGAGAGTAAAAAAAAAAAAGTCAATAAAAATTAAATACTGAATACCTATAATTAAAAAAAAAAAAACACAAGCTCATGAAAATTGAAGATTAATGATCAAGAAAATTAAAAAACAAAATCAAAATAATCAAATAATATAAAAGTATGAATAAAATCTAATGAAATTTGAAAGACACATGAAAATAAAATATAAAAATGAAAATCCATAATCAACTCTATAATATAAGCAATTTAAAAGAATCAAACACTCATGAGATTAAAAAAAAAAAAAAAACCTCAAAAAATAGAGCACAGAAAGACAATGACGAAAGAACCTACAAATTCATGAAAAACCATCATAAAAAAAAAAACTAAAAACCCATCACAAGTGAGAAATTATAATATAAAAATATAAAATAAAATGAAATAAATTTTATGAAAAAGGCTATAAAATATATATATAAATCATGATTCATAGACAATATAGTGATAAAAGAAATTTGGAAGAACCAAATCAACTAATGATAATATAATACTCAAAAATAAACATTTAAAGCCACAAAAGAAATAAGAAAAAATCCATAAAAAAATTTCACGAAGAGAACTTAAAGAACCCAATGGAAGTAAAATAAATAATTAACTGATAATGATAAGCTTTAAAAAATTTTAAAAATAGAACAGAAAAATGAGAATTCAAATAAAATCCCCTGATAAAAAGTGATTAAAAAAAAAAAGGAGAACCCAATACCCAAAAGTTAAAAAAACAAAAAAAAAAGGGGAAAAAAGAAACTCATAATCTATGAAAACCATACAAGTACAAACCATAAAAATATTGCAAATCTATGGAAGTTTTAAAGTGATTATTCTTTTGTATAAATCATATTAAAATGACATAAATAAAATTGCTCAAATAAAATATGATGGACTCAAAAGTAAATGAATTAAAAAATGTTTACCTCTCAAATTGAAATGTTTAATAATTGCACCAATTGTCTCAAGATGCTCACATTTTAAAATGAGTTGAACACTAATCTAAACTAAGTATGCTAATGAGATATGAGATGGTACTAAAAATAGACACAGAGAAACAAACAAATTATTGAAGTTTCTCTAAATATGACAGTTGAATTGTCAAGTGGATTGGAAGAGCGGTAGTTTTTTTTATATCTTTTCTTTCATGAAACTTTTCCTCTATATCTCTCTCATTATTACTGGCGCCTCTGAGGCATTCACCCCATCTACCACTCTTTTAAGGTAGATGTAATGCATCCTTTCTTTTCTTTACCAAATTTCTTTTCATTTTTCTTCTTTTGTTGTTGTTGTTGTTTTATTTTTATTTTCTTTTTTATGTACTATGCTGTGGATATGCAAAGGCGTTTGGCAAAATGCCAGTGAGATTTGATGGCATCTATTTCCGTTGGACTTTTTTTCTTGTTGCATGTACTTTGGGTCGGACCTAGTATAATCATAAGAGGGTCGGATTGATAGCCCAACTTTCACCTAACATCTAGACCCAAGCCTTGCACTCGCAGCATTCACACCATAACCACCAATGGAAACAAGGAGAGCAAAATAAAAAAAAAAAAAAAAAAAAGGAAAAATAAATAATAGAGGTTTTTGTTTAGAATTTGCTAAAATTTGTGTAGAAATTGTCAAATGTCACATAAGTGTGTAATATATAAGTATGATTACATACTTATATAATAATAAATTAACTTAATGCAAAATGCAATAAGTTAATATGATGATATTTTGTTCTATAATAATAAAATCTATCAATATTCAAATATATTAATCTTATGTTTAATTTGCATACATCCAAACACTCCCTTAGGGGAAAAAATAAGAAAAGAACCTGGAGCCGATTTTATTTAAGTATGATTAAAATATATAAGTTTTCCAAATTGCAATTCTTAAGAATGATAATTTAGAAACCATTATACATCTCTTGACTTGATGTTATTCTGGTTTTGTTTTAAAAGTGTTCTTTTTTAACTTCGCATAGTTGACTTTAGATTTATATTTTTCCATTTATATATTTATTATTCTTGCTCTCTTTTATGTATTGTAATCATATATTTTACAAGAAATCAATTAATGGTAGGCCCACAGTAATTGAGAATGAATTTTGAGTAGATCCAACACTTCAAGAAATTACTTTGAGTGGTTTGAATTTATTTTTTCTTTTTTCCTTTTTTTTTGGAGGCACATTTGTGTAATACTATTTCCTCAAAAGGTCTTTATTTTTCGGAAAATGACAAAATCAATTGATTTGTAGGAACATAGATATGTTATAATGATGCAGATGCTATAATAATTTCCCATTAAAATGTCATTGGTTTCTTACTCGTGCTTAGCATGGGTATGTTTTGATATATGAAAGGGACTATTTTTAATCACCAATTGATTTTGACCACTCAACTTTCAATTTTCGAAACTGATTTCAATTGAAATCAGGCATTTGATTACCATTTAACGATAGTTAATAAATAATTTTAAATCTCTATGCATTTAATTAATTGTGTAGGTTCTAAATGTTTTTAAATCTCTATTGATTGGTTTACCAAAAAGCGAAATCTTTTATTGATTAGGCAGTTACTAAATGGTTTTAAATCTCTATATTTTATATCCATGTCTTCCATTACCCCTACTACTTTCTTCTTCCCTATATTACAACCCATATGACCACTCATCTTCTTCATCCCTAACGGGTATAACTGATTTTCTTCTCTTTTTCACGCATGTTACTAAACTAGCCATGTATACAGACAACAGAGGTGGTGTGACTAGGAAAAAAGAACACCACTTGTGAGATCTGCATTCAAGTTAGTAAGATTTGAAAATGCAGTTAGCTTATGCTCTTATTTGAATATTGTTAGTGTATTTCTAATTTTTATGGGATGCAAGTTGGGTTTAGGGTGTTTATATTTATATTTTGTTGGATTAAAGATTGCTTCACTCTATCAATGTTTATTTTTATTATATATATATATTTTAAATGGTCATTATATGTATAAAGAAATATCATATTTTAAACTCATTATAAATCTTCTAATGGTTCATGTGGTGAGAAACGTGCAGGTGACATATATAAACCATGTTGGGCTGTAAATTTCTAGTGAAGAATCAAACATTGCAAAGCCACAACATGCAGAGAACTGAAGAAATCAATCTCTACGCGAAACTGTTGACGTTTGAGAAATCAGAGTACTTGACAACAACGTTGGCCCTTCTCCTCTTTGGTCAAATAATCGGAGAGGCCACCGCTTGTAGGTTGACTCTGTCTAATGCAGCTGGATGAGGGAGAAGGAGATTCCAATGACAGTGGTGACGTAAATGAGGATCTCAATCAAGAGATCGGAGAGGATCACTATTCCTTTTGATGGATCTTTGAAGAAAAAGTGATTGAGGAGATGAAGAGAAAAGAGAGACGAAGAGGAGAGGAACAAGCAGTTGATTGCAGAGACAGATGAGAGGAGATGAAGAGGGAAGGTTTACATTGAAAACTTCTAAAAATTGAGTCTAACTTTATTTAAGCTCTAATTGTTCATCTTATATTTACGTTATGAGTTTAAAAGGGAGAAAGGGGGACGTGGGGGAGAGGCTTTCAAGAGGGGTCAAATGAAATTCAAACAGTCAAAATCATTTGAACAAATTGAGTTTGATTTCTCAATCAAATCTACTTCGCTTCATATATATAATAATTGCACAAAACCAATTTGACGTGGCCCCTTAAAACTGTGTTCTTTTGAGATTAAACTACACAAAAATCAATTTCATTTTTAAAGTCATTCTGATGCGGGCCTTAGTTAGGAAAAAAAAAAGGCATCATTGTACAATTTGATGTGGACCCACTTCACAAATGTGTGCTCTTTTGAAATCAAACTCCAGAAAATCAAAATTTATTTTAGAATGATTTTGACAGGCCCTGAGTTGGATCCATGATGTTGTTAATTCAGATGTATGACATAAGAGATTGGCTCCAATAATAATTCTTGAAATTTTCACAAATTAATGGGCCCACTACTATATGAGACCATATAAAAACATGAACTACTAGGGCCCATTGTTTTCTAAAACTACAAAATTTATTATCCATGCCATTATCCCAGGCTATGCACCTATGCATCCACATCATACATCTAATACAGTAGGCCTCAATTGAATATATATATATATATATTCATGGAGCAGTTCATGAGAAGATTGGGTCCATTATTTTATTTTATAAAGGTATTATATGGTAATAGCCCCAATTTGCTGTGATCACTTTTTTTTTTTTTAATGTTATCATTTTCTATTTTCAACTGAGCTCTCCGTGGGAAAGCCATAAAAGTATTAACTGAGCAAGCCAAAAAAGTACTAAGGGATAATTTGGGAAATAATTAATTTTTAAGGAAGCAATAAATACTCTTGAAATCCGTTTTTCATTACAACAACAAAAGTTGAACGTGGCATCCACTCATAGGAGGAGCCAGAAGATGCATGGTATTATAATGCAACGTCGCTGCAGCGGAGCAATGGAGACGCCCCCTAAATTACATTACTGATTATCCATCTTAACAATCAATTAGAAGGAGAAATCAAATAGCCTAAACTAAAGTAACATGAACAACTTACCTGGTTTTTAGCAAATGCACAAATAATTTCAGAAAGATAATTTCAGGAAATGGAGTAGCAACCAGAACAAAAGTGAACCAATTTTTGGGGAAACTTCATGGAGGGTACAAATATTGACTTCACATGGGAGAGAGTTAAAGGGCATTGAATGAGGCCCAGATGAGGTCAGAAATGGAGTACTGCTTGTACTTACCAGAGTGAAAAAGGGAAAAGGCAAGGGAAGTGAGATAAAACTGTTACGGTCCGTTTGGGAAAATGAAGGGGAGGGGAGGGAAAATTTAAGGGGAAAGGAAAATGAAGGGGAGGGGAGGGGAGGGAAAATTAATTTTACCTCCTCTTGTTTGGGAAGTCAAAAAGTAGGGGGAAGAAAAGTGGAAAAGTAGGGGTTTGTTTGTTTGTGAGATAGAGAGAAAATTACCGTTTTGCCCTTACTTTTGTAAAAACTTTAAAATTCTCTTTTATATATAAAGGGCAATGTGGTAATTTTACCCATTTTCTCTCCTCCTCTCCCCATTTTTCCCCCATTTTGGGAAAAAAATTTTTGTACACATTTTCCCCCCACCCCATCCCCCCATTTCCCTCCCCCCCTTTTTCCAAACACCCTCCAAAAAAATTTCCCCCCACTTTTTCCCCGTTTTTTCCCTCCCCCCCATCTCCCCCCCTTCCCAAACATAGGGTAAAGGATGGAAGATAGAAAAAGTGGAATCAAACGGATACATCATGGAAGTTAGTACACTGAAATGGAGGACTCTTCTTTACAGGGGCATTCGATCTATGTAGAGTTGTAGACTTTCATCAGGGCATAGATTAATGAACGAACATAATATATTTAACAAATCACCAAATATGGTTTAGCCCATCAAAACGAGGATGGATGGAAAAGCTTCACTGGCATGTAGTAGAGAAACTCCAAAAAGATGGCCCCCAACTGTGTGTATTAGTTTCACTGGTCAGCAGTGTAGCAACCCATAGTCAAATTTAACAGTAAAATAGAGATAAGAAGGGAAAAAAGGAGAGGAAAAGTAATCAAAAGGGTTAAGTAGTAATGGCCCACAGTACAACCATATTCATATCATCGACAGGTAGCAAGTATAGACCATTTATTACGGTCCACATGATGAAAAAATATCAAATAATTTAAAGTTTTTGGGGGGCATTGCCATTTGCCACCCCTTATAATTAGAAGAGTTCTAACCAATTCAGATAAAGGACCGCCCATGATTCATCGCAGGTTTGGCTTGAAGCTTATCAAAATGTAGCCCAATCGGTTATGGGGCGTAATACCCAAGCCTAGATCCATCCCACTGGGCACCTAAAGCTTATCCTCTTTGACTCTTTGACTTGCTCTCTGTGGCCTAAATGCAGCCATTTCTACAAATCCCTACATCTTTTGAGTCGAAACAGGGAACACTATTTTGTCCGATCCCTGCGCCAACTTCTTTCTTTCTTCATCTTTTCTCTTTTTATTTTTTTTCTAATTTTATGGCTGCGGCCAATAAATACATACACATGATGAAAGCATATGCCACAGTACAAATACCTCAATAACTGCTTCTTCAGGACATGTACTTTCTTTTTTTCATTACAATACATGAGAGAGTATGAGATGGGGAAGAAATACAAAGAAAGGGAAGTAAGGGTAGTGGTTACCTTATAGAGTAGAGTACTAATATCCCAATAGGATTTCTATCCATGCACGTGATCACTATTGACTTTGATTCAGTCTTCAGATGGGTTCATAGTTTCTTCTCTAGGTCACTAAAAAAAAAAAAGATAAATGGATTAAGATATTTGCAAACCTTAAAAAACTCATGTAGCCTCAGTGTATGCATTCAATGGTTCTACGGTTTTGACATTTTTCTAAAGATCCATGATTAATCAAGACCAATAACTCGACAAGTCCATGCATTCGTCTTTTTTTTTTTTTTTTTGGGCCTTTTGTTCTCTGCAACTTGAATAGAGAGCACAAGAAAAAGATAAGAAAGGAGAGGCCAAGTAAAAAAAGAAATGGTCAAAAAAGATACAAAAAGTCTATATGAACATACTGGGGAGCCCGAATTGTGGACCTATCCCACGTGGAAGACCACGTGGCACTGAGGTGGACCAACTAGTGGGTTGAACTTTCATATGAGCGGGAGAATGAAAAGAAAGGGGAAATCGGTGTCTCTGCCCAGAAATCGCTCTCTGCTTCTTCTCCCTGTTCAACCCCTTCTCGACCGTCGACCTCCTCTCCAAGATTTGGATTTGCCCCTTCTGCTTCCACCGCAACCATTTCCCCCCTCACTACTCTCCGCCGAGATCTTCCCCCAATACACCACTATCGACTACCAGACCAATCTCCACCCCACTCCTCCTCCCTCCCTCCCCGACGAGATCTTCCCCCAATACACCACTATCGAGTACTAGATCGATCTCCACCCCACTCCTCCTCCCTCCCAAGCGGTCTTTGATTCTTCTCCCTCCCAAACGGTCTCTGCCCATCTCCTTGGATCTCATCTCTCTCTCTCTCGCTCGGAGACAAACGAAGGTTGATCGCTGCGTCTGGTTCTTCTCCCTCCCAAACGGTCTCTGCTCACCTCACTGGATCTCATCTCTTTCTTGCTTGGAGGCAAACACCCATCTCACTCTCTCGGCGACGGAAGAGGAGGAAAAGGAGTAGCAGGAGAGGAGGAAGAGGAGCAGCCCGCTGGTCCTTTATGCCCAGGTATGTCGATGTTGGGTTTTTTTTTTTTTTTTGTAATTAAATCGTGCAAATGATATTGAGTTTTTTGCTTTGTTTTGTTTGTTTTGTTTTGTTTTGTTTTGTTATTAAATCGTGCAAATGATATTGAGTTTTCAGGTTGCTATGGATGTTGTTGTTCTCTTTCCATAGATTTCATTGGTTTTTTTTTAGAGGCGCAATTATGAAATGAGGGGATTTGGGGCACAGTCCTGGCTAAGGGCAGCCATCTCAATGGTATCCAGCAGAAAATGAAGAATCTTATATATGAGACACTCATCAGTTTTGTTGATTCTTTAGTTTCCATTTTTTTCATGTTATTCTTTGAATTCTAAAGAAACTACAAAATGGGAATGGCAGTTGATGCATTTTCTGATCTAATATCTGTTTCCTTCTAGCGATTTTATGGTTTTGTGAATCTAGTCACTATTATTGTATAATGCATCTGTGTTGTGCTGTGGCAATATATATACCATTTGTTTGTGTGAAGTCCTATCTAACGAATGAATTGTTTATGTTTTGATGGTCTAACTTTAGTGGTAGCGTGATTTGTTTTGATGCACCAGCGGAAAAGCAGGCGGTGATTTGTTAAAGAATTGTGCCTAGACTGTAGGTACTGTGTGGTTATGACATGAATTGCAGGTTTTTCTGATTCAAATGAAGGTTTATAATTATGGGTTGTTCTGGTATAACTCTTTCATTTATGCATATGTTAGGTTGCAGCTCTCCTGGACCTTGTTTTTCACTTTTACATTCCATTTCCAATAGACATCGGTTCTTAAATTTCACATTATTTTGCAGGATCTGCTGCGTGTTCAATTCAGGAGATCTTCTTAAACTATTTTTGCAATTGATTTTAGAATTTGTAGTATTATATATTTTTAACAGGGAAGGTTCTGATTGTCTGTTCTGCTTTTTGCAGGGAGCAGTAATCTCTTGCTTTGTGCAATCATGTAGATTGGGGTGGAAATAATGCTGAAACTGTTATTAAAATGACATCTGCCTTACGCGATATGACCATGCCCATGAGATGATATAGCATTGACAGGCTTGGGTGACTGCTACATTTTAGTATGCTGCGTCTTCAATCTGCTCATACAGCCAGTTAGCCACCCGGTGATTAGAAGAACTGTGACTAAATTATAACTCATTCAGACAAGGACAGGCCATGACTCAGTGCAGATCTAGCTTGAAGTTTTTCAAAACTTAGTCAGATCAGTTCTGGAGCCTAATAGTTAAGCCTGGATCCATCCCCTGGGACAAAAGGATTTAAACCAAATCGGAATCCAGCCGATTTGTACAAAGTAAGAACAAGATTCATTTCAAATTTTAATTCAAAACCTAAAGCTTATCCTCTATACTCTATGACTTACTCTTTAATCTATTCTTAATATCTCCTGCTGCAACTGTAACCACTCCTCCCTCTTTATCTTAATATTTTTAGGTCTGTTAGTGTAGATGACCCACTAGATCAAATCTGGTGTAATATGTCCGAGAAGCTTTCAATCATGTAAATTAATGAAAAATTTTGAGTGCATCGTATTCTCCTGCTGCTGCGGGCTTGGGCTATTACTTGTTAAGATAAAAGAAAAGAAAAGAAGAGCCCTGCTGAACATGTGGTGTAATCTAGTCGTTGATCTCTTGGCTGCCTATCCCGCCCTGCCGAATCAAGTAGTTATGTCTGCTTTCCTTCCACACATTAATCAAGCCTTCCAGGCAGACAGAACAAGGGCAAGAGAATACACCAGCTCCTTCTACCAATCACAATCGTCAATGCCAGTGAACCAACCTGTCAAAGCTGCTCAACAACGCCATCCTAATGGTCTAGAAATGGACAATACGGGTACCATCCACACTGGAACGGCAGTAGTCAGTATGGTTACCGTCCAGATCTGCGGTGCCGGCCAAACATCATGAATATAGATCAGACAATGATAGCATCTTCCCCATTTTTTATAGGCGTTCTCAGACGTTTTTGTTACTTCTTTTGTTTCTGGTTGTGTGCCAGACTTGCTTTTACCTTTCTTTCTCTTCTCAGCTTCCTAGTTAGTAAGGCGGTTATGCCTCTAATGCACTGTAAGAGAACTCTACGGATCCTCAATCCTTTTTAAATAAAATCATCTTTTAAGCAAAAAAAAAAAAAAAAAAAGAAAAAAAAAGAAAAGAAGAGCATCAATCAAGATTTTTCTATCTTGATTTGGCCCTTTTTTAATCATATCTTTCCACAGTGGAGGCATGTGATGCACGACATCGTGACAAGTAATACTTGCCAATCAAAGTACTTTTTATCATTCCCTTTTAGACTTTCTCTTATCCGAATAAAATACTTATGAATGAAGCTCGTCAGTGCCAGGTCAGCTTACAGAGGATTAGTGAAAAAAAGAAAAGAAAATACTTATATAAATAAAGTATCAATTTGGAAGGTCTTTTGGAGAATCCTTTCCGTAAAAGCAGTTCTTCTCTTTAAATGAAAATGTTTGAAAAACACTATTGTGGTTAGAAAGACTATAAATTCAAAAATTAACTCTCTAAGCCCATTATGCCCGATTTGCGATGTTGGAGATGAAACGATTGATAATGCTCTAATGAAATGTAAATATGCTAGAGCTTGTTGGTTTGGTTTCCATTTAGGCCTTTTAACCCACAACTTTCATGATGTGGAGTCAGAGAAATGTTGGAAGGATATCAATGAGCACAGCCGCTCAACTGCACGCTCAATTGCATCTTTGGAAAAACAATCACTCTAGAACATATATGGATTTTGGCAATGTGGTGGACCTTGCGGAAAGCAAGAAATGATTTTATTTTAAGGGAAAAATGATGAACACCATAAATATAATATCCTTGGTTAACTCCTTGGTTGGTGGTTGTAATAAACTGTGCACAGTGAGGGATGAGAAGAACGTCGGGAAAGAGATAAGACCTGGAGTGATCAATTTCGACAAGGTTGTTATGATATTCTCAAATGCTACTTATTAGGCTGCAAATGGGAAAGCTTCAGTTGGTTATGTCTCCATGTTTTAAGGTTGTGTTGTGGGTGCAAGTGCCTCAATTGGTATGAAAGTCTCGTCGTCTAAAGAATCTGAAATGAGGTGTGTACCGAATATATATGAGGAATTCTCAAAAAGTCCCTATTTTGCCCCTCTATGTTTTCAGGGCATGGAGCCCACCTTAAGCCAATCCAATCATTTCACACATACCAACCCTCGTCTATTGATATAAAACCCAAAATTGACACTCGTCCATTTTTCACTCACTGATCGATTGAAATCACAAGCAAGTAATGTCTCTAAATCCATTAAACTTTGGGGCCATGGATCATAGGGTTAGAATAGTCTAATGGAGTAGAAAATTTTCACATAGCTATCATCTCTAATATTCATCCAACTGCATTCCATGATTGTCAGACACTACAGTAGGACCAACTGAAAGGGAAATCTTTTTTTATTTTATTTAAAACAAACCTCTCTAGGAGTTTTCTAGAGCTCCCATATATATAAATATATATATATATATATATATATGGGAGATGCTCTTATGAGAGGTATATCTCACCTTATATGAGAGATTTGGGTGTGGGCCCTCACATTTAAGTCAATGGCATTAAATATGTATGTAAGGGCCCTACACAATCTCTCATTTAAGGTGAGAGATATCTCTCATAAGATCATCTCCCTATATACATATATATATATATATATATATATTTATATCTATGGGGCCAGGTCTCCTAAACTCAAGCTTAGGATAAGGTAAGCTCAAGTGTTTGGTGGGGCTCACCTGGGGGCCCACCTGGGGACCGACATGGGAATGGGGATGAGGGGCACTTCAAGGAATCCCTAAGATCTTCCTCTCTACAAAAAAATTAGCCCCAAAGGTAGATTTTATCATCTCCATATGGGCCCAAAAGTTTAACGATCAACGGTCCATTTAGATTGATACATAGTCGATCCAACGGTCCAATAAATTTGGATTTGACCGAAAGTTGGTGGACTTGTGCAATTTAGGGAGGTCATGTGTTTGGTCCATTTGGATGGACCAAAGGTGGGCCCACAAGCATGAGCTTACAAAATTTTATCCAAAGCTTGAGCTTAGGAGAGCCTTACTCTATATCTAATCAGCTGGACACATGTGAATAGAACGTGCGCAGTGGGGGGGACTTATTAACATCAGGCCAACGAAATCCAAACATTTCCCCCTTTCATTTTTATTTCCCTCTCATGTCGAGATCTCTCTCGCTGCTACCTCTCTATCCCGCCAAGCTCTCACACTGGCGGCATCACGAGCGGCCCTCATTTCTGCTCGTCTTCTCGACCTCCCTACTGCTTGCCCCCTCCTGCGATCTCCTCCCTTCTTTCCATCTAAAAAAAAAGAGAGAGCGCGGCAGAGAAATCCTACGATCTCCTCCCTTCTTGCGATCTCCCAAGTTTCTCAAGAGATAAGCGTTCTGTTTGCTCATTTCTTCTGTCATTATAGTTCATGTGAGGATATCTTGGAAAGTCCCTCTCTTTTGGAACCCTAACTTGTCTTCTCTTCTCAACCTCACTGCTGCATTCGATCTTATAAATACTCTGCTTTTGTGTCGATTGAAACTGATTTGTTGCTAATTGTGTCGATTTGTTGCTGTTTTATTCCTATCTTTTGGAACCTTGCTTTTACTGTTTTAGTCAATCACACACATGCAAAATTTTAAAGATCGGAACTTGGGAAATCTGTTTGTTGCCCTTGTTTTTTGAACAAAAGGTTTTATGGGGCAATCTGTTTGGTGTCTTCTATCTGCAAGAGTGGTGAAATCCTCTTGCATTTTTATTTTTTATTTTTTTTGTTAATCCTCTTTTTATTTAGGTTTCAAGTGGATACATAGTAATCTCTTTACAAGCCCCCTTGTATTTGGTCAAAAATTGTTTTTGCCTTATGTTTTTCAAAATTCTCTCTTTGGTCTGGAGTTGGCACTATTGAATATTGATGGATGGTTTCTAACCTGCAGAGCCTTGATGGTCTTTGTCCCCTTGAGTTTTGGGTGACCACTGAATATATGCTCGTTGCCAAATCCCCATATCCCCAATTCAAGGTTCTATGTTGCTTCCATTAATTTCCACTAAGATCTGAAAAACTGCAGCATTTCGGGGGGACTTGGCTTCTCAGGATGGATTCGTAGGAAAAAATTGGTATAAAAAAATTGGATTCATGTGCCCACCTGGTATTAGATATGTGAATTGCTTTTGCATGAATGAATGAATCTCGGTATTATTTGGGTATAATAGTTCACCAGCCACCAAGTTGAATTCTGCACTGATCGTCTCTCTCAGATTTGGTGTGTATTAAAATTCAGGCTTAAAGGAATTCTGACCTGGCTCATTCGTGGCCATAATCTCATCTGTAGACGGAGTTTTAACGCTGCAATATCGTCAGCATCATCTCCAATACAAAACTTAGAATGGGCTCCAAAGTGCCCATGTGAGTATGGGTATATGAATTTAAAGGCATCTCGTACAGCCCATAATCCGAGACGAAGATTTTAGAAATGTCCAAATTTACACCAAAAACCCAATTACTTACTTGGATGGAGAAGTCAGTATTGAAAGTAATTTGCAAATTTAATGGTAAATGTTTGGCCCTATAGTAACATCTTTTGTGTCAATCAAGTTGTTTTATTTTTGGCCACCTCTCTATCACCTCTCCAACAACAATGATTTCCTTTTATTAGATGGCCCATGGATATAAAGTTGCCGAGAAAGAAAATTTGGACCGATCATAATATGGATTTAGTAGCTCTCTCTATCTAAAAAGAAATCTTCATTTATTTGGAATTATTTGGTGGGGCCATTGTGATGTAGTTCTCTAATAAGTGCTTGCCATGTGGATGGTAAAGTGGCATTGCTTTGGAAGCTCAATTTCAAATCTAAGACCTCTTAGCCCCTCATGCCTAGTGTTTTAATATATATATATAATTTTGGTCATAGCTAATTTGTAAACTTAACATCCCCAATATTGGGTTACATTGCCTCTTTCCCTTGTGTTCACAGTGAGGAAGCAATAAAGTGGATGGGATTGGTTGTGACTCCACATTTTTTACGTGTTTTTTTCTTGGAAAGTTGTTTTTAAGTGACATGTTATGTGACAACGAGGATTAATTAACCGTGCCAAGCCTAATCTTCTGATTGTTAAGTCTATTTCCACATATAACTGACTCCCATTTTCTCACTCCCATCCCCACTACACCTAGTAGTTTTCATTAAACAGTAGTTTTTACTAAGAAATTCGTAGCTACACCAAACAACATTAGCACCAATTTATCGAGCAAAAACTTTTTGCACCAAATATGAATTTCTAACTTCCTCAGAAAACATTTTTCAAGGTATTTAAAAATCATAGAATTTGCCGATGTGACAATTTCATCTTTCCATGAAAGTTACCTTTACACAATCGTGTGCCCATATAGCCTGTTTCTTTACTGGAACTCAAGAAATTCATATTTCTGGAATTCCTGAATTTCCAGACACAATGGAATTCCTGGATGTGTCATTGGGCTTAAGTATCCAGGACTCCCACCAAAATGCAAATGACGTGAAATTCTTGGATTTCCAAAGGTCATTTGAGCCCTTTTTTGTAGCTGAAATTCAGAACTGCTAGAGAAGAACCGTGGCATTTAGAAATTCCAAAGGACAAGATGTAACATCATGTTTATGAATTCCCAAACATGGAGAATTCCTGGCACAAATTCCACAAAAGAGACGGGCCCTTCGGAATTGAATTCTCTAGAGTTGAAAGCTCTTTTGCAATTACTGTCATTTTATTTATATGCTCAACCACAAATTCAGAGTCCAACATCTTACTTGAATTATATTTTTTGCACTTGCACATAGGTTTTTGATGAACTTGAAAAAATTACAGAAATAGCATCAAACATTTCTTTTGATGTTTTATGTTCTTCAAATAATATTTTAATATCAAATTTCATAAAAATTAACATATCATTTCTAGCAAGCTTATCATCATAATATTCTTTTATATATATATATATATATATATATCCTTCTATTTGCTGCAATAGAATTAGAGCCAAAATCATCAAGCATAAAAGTCTCAACAATGTATTCAACTTTATCTTCGAATAAAACATGCCAATTCTATGCTCCAAGTAGAAAAATCATTCCATTTAACTTTTCAATTTTACTTAATTCAACACTTTTTACTGCCCTACTAGGCTACTGCCCATTAAAATAAATGAATAAAAAAAACCAGAAAAATGAATTTAAATGACTGACCGTTAGTCAAGAATTATATTAACTAAGCATGCAAATAAGACATGAGACGGTACTAAAAAGAGACACAAAGAAACAAAAAAATCATTGAAGTTGTTCTAAAAAAATACAATGAACTTAAAAATAAATGAATGAAAAAAATGAAAGTTCTCTTGTTGACATAGATAAATAGAATTATATTGGAGAAAGTAGAAAATGATGATAATAAGAATAAGCTTAATTCTTTATTTAGATGGACCAATATTATTGGAGATTCCTTTCACCATTAGTTCCGCATTTAAAAAAAAAAAAGAGTACAATCAAAATCAAAATCAATGGATCAAAAAGAAAGCGGACAACCCAGAACCGAGAGTGGATTAAATAAAAAAGACTAAAGATTAAATAAACCAGACAACCCAGAAATCGGCATTTCACATTCTAAACAAAATAAAAAAAATCATATAATCAAAAGAAATAAAAAATACTTAGACACTGGGACCTATTAACACTCAAATGCTATTGCCTTGATAGATATGTGATGAAATTGAGGGTTTCTTAATAGACAAAAGGCATGATGGAGAGTCCAAATAACAAAAAATCAAAAATAAAAAATAAAAAATAAAAAATAAAAAATAAAAAATAAACTTTATTTGGAATACTCCGGTATTTTGTATTTTTTTTTATTAGAGAACCAATTTGACCATGGAAATAATCCAGAATGAGGTGAGAATTTGAGTTATCCCATATATAGCAAGGATATTTGCCTTAATAATTGTGATTTTTAATAGAATGGGTCTATCGTAGTGTTCCACTCCATTTATATCACGATTTATAAAAGTTAAAGCCACACACAAAAAAAGAAAAAAACTAGATTCCACCATTTTCTCCCTCGGCAAGCGTGCACAATAGCATATCGATTACATAGACTTAAAAGTAAATGATTTTTTAAAAATACAATGATAAAAGAAATTTATTAAAACGAAATAAATTTTATTAAAAAGGCTATAAAAATATATATAAATAAAGATTCATAGAAAATACAATGATAAAAGAAATTTAAAAGAACCAAATCAACTTATGATAATCTAATTTTTAAAAATGGAAATCTGAAGCCACAAAAAATATAATAAAAATCTATAAAAAGATTTCACAAAGAGAACTTAAAAAACCCAATGGAAGTAAAATAAATAATTAACTCATAATGATAAGCATTAAATAAATTTAAAAAATAGAACATAAAAATGAGAATTCACAGAAAATCCCCTGATAAAAAGTGATTTAAAAGCAAAAGAATCAAGGAGAACCCAATACCCAAAAGTTGAAACAAAAAAGGAAAAAAAAAAAAAAGAAACCCACAATCTATGAAAACCATACAAATACAAACCATAAAAAAATTGCAAATCTATTAAAAAAATATGATGATTCTTTTGTATAAATCATATTAAAATGACATAACTAAAATTGCTCAAATAAAATATGATGAACTCAAAAGTAAATGAATTAAAAAAGATTTACCTCTCAAATTGAAATGTTTAATAATTGCACCAATTGTCTCAAGATGCTCACATTTTAAAATGAGTTGAATACTAATTCAAACTAAGCATGCAAATGAGACATGAGACGGTACTAAAAAGAGACACAAAGAAACAAAAAAATTATTGAAGTTGCTCTAAAAAAATGCAATGAACCTAAAAGTAAATGAATTAAAAAAAATGAAAGTTCTCTTGTTGACATAGAGAAATAGTATTATATTAGAGAAAGTAGAAAATGATGATAATAAGAATGAGCTTAATTCTTTATTTAGATGGACCAATATTATTGGAGATTCCTTTTACCATTAGTTTCGCATTTATAAAAAAAAGTGTACAATCAAAATCAAAATCAATAGATAAGAAAGAAAGCAGACAACCCAGAACCGAAAGTGAATTAAATAAAAAAGACTAAGAATTAAATAAACCAGACAACCCAGAAATCGGCATTTCACATTCTAAATAAAAAGAAAAAAAATCATATAATCAAAAGAAACAAAAATACTTGAAATTCCTTATATTAGTGGCAGTTATAGACACTGGGACCCATTAACACTCAAATGCTATTGCCTTGATAGAAATAGAATGAAATTGAGAGTTTTTTAATGGACAAAAGGCATGATGGAGAGTCCAAATAAAATAAAATAAAAACTTTATTTGGAAAACTCCAGTATTTTGTATTTTTTTATCAGATAATCAATTTGACCATAGAAATAACCATGAGAATTTGAGATATCTCATAAATAGCAAGGATGTTTGTCTTAATGATTGTAATTTTTAATAGATGTGGTCTATCATAGTGTTCCACTTCATTTACATCATGATTTATAAAAGTTAAATCCACACACACAAAAAAGAAAAAATCCAGACTCCACCCTTTCTCACTCGGCAAGCGTGCATGGTAGCACCTCGTTACATGTAAAGTTTTCCGCCTCCTCTTTAGCTCCACGCTGTTTTTGCATGTTTTTCTTTTTTCAATAATAGTCATTTTTTTATTAATTATATGAAACTTATTATTTTTGTTGATCAATTCCATATATTATATATTCATTTGAGTTTAGTTTTATTGTAGAATGATTGTCATAGAAAATTAATGACTATATAGGAAATCATATATAATAGTTATTTCAAAAGTTTGATTATCTATCTTAAAGTACAATGCATAAGTATGAAAATAATAACAACAGTTATAGGGGTCAATATTCTAAAAATATAGTTATTTTTATAAATACATCGTAGATAAATTCCAACTCATAGTCAATATTCAAAAGTGGGGCCAGGTCCCTTTCTCATTGACTAATTTTAAATTTTTATTAATAACTATTAATAAAAAAATGCTCTGTGGTGTAATGGTAGGGTCGCTTCTTTAAAAACCATATTGTCCTGAGTTCAAGTCTTCTATGTCTCAATGTTCGTGTTAATAATAATAGCTATTCTGAGCATTAGAAAATGGATCTAAATTTTGGTCGATATGTTTTAATCTTGAAGAAATTGATACATAAGAATCAATTTGATATCGGATTCCTCCCATATTAATATGGATTATTTGTATTTATATATGAGTTGTTGACTTGATATAGGTTCGATTGATATAGGCTCACGAGTCTTATTTCTTCATTTCATTTTCTCTCTTTTTTTCTTCTTTTTCTTGTTCACCTAAACCTAATGGCCCAGGGATGAGAGCAAGATCCCGATCTAAAGAGACATCCTTATATTCTATTTTCTTTAACTCATAATAGAACCACATCAAAATGGTTGGTGATTATAAATCCTTCATATGATTTATTATTATATATGAAGCAAAGTGATTTCAAATTGAAAGCACTTCCAATTCACTCTAATTGATTTTAACTAATCCAATTTACCAATTTAATTTAGTTTGACCCTAGCATACAAGTCGGGTCAGGGTAAATTAGGTCGGGCCAAAGATAAAGCACACCATTTGGACCCAATCCGAGTATTTTTAATGACATGGTAAAAATTAATCATGATACACACTGAGACTCAAATCCAGGACAATATGATTTTTAAAGGAACGACCTACCACTACACCACAGAGTATCTTTTTGTTAATAATTATCAACAAAAACTTAAAATTAGTTAATGAGAAAAGGACCCAGCCCCACTTTGAAATATTGACCGGGAGTTAGAATTTATCTACAAGGTATTTATAAAAATAACTACATTTTTTTAATATTAACCTCTATAAATATTATTGTTATTATTTTCATACTTATACATTGTACTTAAAACATAGATGATCAAACTTTTGAAATACCTATTTTATATTATTTCCTATATAGTCATTAATTTTTTATGACAACCATTTTACAATAAAACTAAACTCAAATGAATATATAATATATGGAATTGATCAAACAAAACAATACATTTTATAATTAATAAAAAAATGACTATTATTAAAAAAAGAAAAACTTGCTTAAATTGGTCAGGTTGGGTCCAAGAACTGATTTCAATTTGAAATCACTTCTCAAGGGCCGATTAGTTGATAGGGCCTGGCAATAGAAGAAATTATAAGACAGTCAAAAGGGCACATTAGTTGGTAGGACCTGCCATTAGGAGGTCAAAATTATAAGACAGTCAAAATCAAATCTGAAATTAACAGCGAAATTGGAAATCAAATCCACTTCGCTTCATAATATATAATGGGCGGTAATATAAAAATAACTATCATCTCCTCTAGATGATCATAGTATTTTTAGAAATCTTTTTACTGTCTTTACATTGAGCCTTTTCGACATCTTTTTCCATCTTCAATAACCTTAATAATTTCATAAGTTTGACAAACAAGAGAAGTTCTAGTTCTCATGGTAAGCTCTTCAGCCCAGACATGAGCCATGCCGCACGAGCTGTGCCGTTGACCGGGCCGGCCCAAAGGCTATTGACTCCTGTGCTGGGCTGTGTCGGGTCAGGGCCATGCAGGGCCGCCCCAGCCAATTTGAAATCCCTATTTGAGGAAGCCGTAGATACCCATAATGAACCGAATGATCCAGACAATTATGCTTTACAAATGCAGCGCATCACAAACGCTCAAAGCATAGGTGCAGGGCATGCTAGCTAGGACATGTTTAGCCATGGTCAATCAGCCAGCAAAAGACAAAAAGTGGGCCTCCCAACCTAAGAATTTGGTACGCAGTGCATCCAGCAGATTGGAGAAATCAATTGTCCTCAGGCTTCCAAGAAAGAATGGAAAACCTGAGTATGTAGAAGCCGAATTTGCAACCGGGATATCAAGCAAAGAGTGATCGACCCTCTTTCCGGTTATTGCATTTGCCAATGAAAAGCCGCTTCTTTGAGAGGATAAAAATTTGGCTCGCTGCTTCTTGATAGCTAGCCAGAAGATGCTTGAGGATACGAATGCTTGTATAACATAAGCCTTGAGAAAAAAACATGGGGCCGACGGCATTGAGGTGGCAAGGGGTGTTTTTCACAGGGAAGATTGGCTTAATGCTGTCATTTTCCTATAATTCCTGCACATTGAGACTTAAAATCTCATTGGCTAAGATGAAGAGGTAAGGAGATAATGGATTATATTCATGTATGAGGTTATAACCATTTGAACTCCAAACTCTTTGGATGGAACTCCTTGAACCAAATGTTTGAAACTTCAAATTCTACTCTACAGATTAAGCTTTCATGGAATTTAACATGTTTCTCCAACCATTAGCAATTTCTATAAAACAGTTATACCTAGTAGTCATCATGCTTCTCAAAGATCTTCCATGAGAATGAGTGGGAATAGCGCAATTCGGGCTCCCTGTTGCAAGCTGCAACAAAGAAACACACAGTAACAATTTATCTCAATGAAATATCCTTTGATAAGATCTAGGTCATTCATCTGGTGCACCCCGTAGATGGATGTGTCATGCCAAATTATCTTCAGAATTAGAAAACTCTAGCGAAGTAAATTGATTACATTTAATAAGGCAGAGAAATTTGCACCCAACAATGAAGTGAATATTTGCCTCCCATATTTTAATCCCCCCACACGATATTTATTCCATTAGATAATGAAGTAATGAGAATCTTGAATTCATGAGCAATGTCAGCAAAGAATAGACATAAATTAGAAACGCCACAACACATGTTCATAGCAACATAAGATATGAAGAGAAAATGTGTAATTCTAACCATGATTTATGTGAAAATGGGACCAGATTAAACAGAAAGAATAGAGTAGCATTGACAGTTAGGTTACATTCTGAAACATTCCAACCAAACCAGGGGTAGCTTACATACTGAAACATTCCAGCAAAACCCAGGATGCTTGCAGCCTATAATGGTCTAGGCTTGACTTCCTGTGAAGGAAAAACATACGAATAAAAATATACAAGTTTTTTCAATGGTCAAAAATTGATGACAATAATCAAAAACAAGATGGATGAGGATGTGGCTACCACAATATCATCCATTGTAAAACATTCAAATAAAAATTTCCATTTTTTTTCCAATGATAAAAAATTAACAACAATAATCGAGACTTGGGAGAAGAAGAGAAAACAAAAGGCTCAGGAAAAAAGTAGAGAGCATGAAAAAAGAAGATGGTGATGTCAACATAAAGCACAAGGAGGCTCCAACCATGATCTCTATCTATAATAGCATGTGAAGGGTTGATGGGCCAAAATGAAGATTATGGAAAATCAAATCTAGAGGGCAGCAAAAGGAAAAAGGCAACATCTACGCAGTCAGCTGCCTCTACATAATAGCAACAGTACAAGCCAAGAACACTTCATTCATTCATAAATATTAAACTTTTTTCGTTGGCGCCAGTCCAGACAGTTTCCCTGTGGCTTTCTTTCATACTTTCTAGGAGGAGCTGAAAGAGGAAATTATGTGCTTCTTAAACAAGTTCATTCTTCCTAAGGAGTTTTGGGGGCAGGGGGGGCGGTTTCTTTTATCACTTTGATTCCAACGAAAGCAGGGGCTGAAAGCATCCAGGATTTTCGGCCAATTAGCTTGATAGGGAGCTTATATAGATCATTGCTAAAGTTCTAGCGGGGAGGATTCAAAAAGTTTTGCTTTCCATTACATCAAATTCTCAAGCTACTTTTGTCAAAGGAGGCAAATTTTGGATAGTGTTCTTGTGGCGAGTGAATGTCTTCACTCCAGGCATAAGGAAAGGAAGCCAGGTTTGAATTTCAAATTGGATTTTGAAAAGGCTTGTGACAGGGAAAATTGGGAGTTCCTCCTTTATATGTTGAGGCTAATGGGTTTTGGTGTTAAATGAAGTGAATGGTTTAAAGCTCATGTCTCTTCAGCCCGTTTTTCGATTTTGATCAATAGGTCTCCAAAGGGTTTACTTCCAAGCAGAAAGGGTTTGAGACAAGGTGATCCCCATTCCCCATTTCTTTTTGTAATAGAAGGGGCAGCATTTAGTCATATGCTTGAGGTTGCTGGTACTGCAAACATGTTCAGAGGCTTTGTGTCAATTTAGGTGTGCGCCTATGGTGAACATTCTTCAATTTGCGGAAGACGCATTGATCTTCCATCATGCAGAGATGGAGCAAATTGTAAATGTGAAGCCATTCTTGTTTCCTTTGAAGCAGTATCAGGGGTTAGGGTTAGGGTTAACTTCTTTAAAAGCGAAATTCTAGGAGTACAGTTCTCTGAATTGGAGGAGTTTGTGGATGCCATGAGTTGAAAAGCTGGTTCTTTTTTGACTTCATATTTGGGTTTGCCGCTATGCTTGAGGTCTACTTCTAAAGGATTGTGGAATCCCTTCATTGAGAGTGGAAAAGAATTTAGCTCTTTGGAAGGCTAATTATCTGTCCTTGGGAGGACAGATTACATTGATAAAATCTGTCCTTTCTAACTCATTTACTACATGACTATGATCAAACATCCTAAGACGCCAATATTATTGAAAAGCTTCAATGGGTTTTTTGTGACAAGGGAGAGAAGATAGTAAGAAATTCCATTTGTTGAAGTGGAATAAGGTTTGCAAACCTAAAAGAGAGGGAGGCATCGGGATTAGACCTTTGAAATTGATGCATAGAGCTCTTCTGGGTTGCACCCAACACAGCTGAGCGATTGAGTCTTATATTAGTGCATGCGCAGATGAATATGATTGATCAATGACAATAGTTTTGTACCATTGCCTTTCATCAATGAGCCGTTACGACCAGATATCTGAAAGGCAGATATATGAGCACCGCTTCTAGGGAATACTATGCAACCCTGACTGGATTGAATAGTAATACCACCATCAAATAACAGAAAAAAAATCATAAACAAGAAAAATGAGATAAGTTAATCATCAACAAAACTTACTCTTTCTATATGGGATCGTTTTGAATAGCTTATACAATATAACCATAGAAAAACCATGTCAACTATCTTCTAGCTTTCCAATTAAGGTGTCTGTAAATGGAAGCAAGAAGACAACTATCTCCCATAAAACACAAATCAACCCATCCAATAAAAAATAAGAAAATCCGCCAGTTACCCAGATCTAAAAATGCAATCTTTAGTTGAATCCAACAGGGAAAAGAGCAAAACAGAGAGAAGGAGTTCGAGTAAGAAGATAATTAAAGAAAGAAACAAACAAACCACATTAGAAAAACCAACAAACAAGAAATCCATTATCTACCCAGATCGAAAGATGCAATTTTTCAGAGAGAGAGATGGATACCTTCCTTCCTCAAAGCCACAAGGGTGTATTGTTCATAGTTCATACACTAGGAAGTTGCATTGTAGCCAGTGCATTTGTCTCCTCCTATCTTGAGCTTCTTCTGGTACTCTGCGGATCATCAAAACAACCAAAACAACAACAAGAACAACCAAAACAACTACAACAACAAAAACAATAACAACAATAACAACAACACGAAGAGGAAGAAAATGGAAAAGAAGTGTTTGTTTGGGGGAGAGCCCGCGCGCCCATCACTGCCTTTCCAAGAAAGAAGAGGCTCTGACCGCGGGCAGTCTTCATCGCAGGTAAGCCAGGCCCTCTGCTGCCCGAAACACGGAGAGAGAGATAGACAGACCGATACGCTACCAAAACCCACGACGGACGCAGGGGCATCGTAACGGGCAGCTCCGCTCCGTGACGGGCAGAGAAGAGTTCAGCCCTGCTCAGATAAGATCAAGTAGTGTACAAGACTAGGGTTTTGCAACGCCTTTTATCGAGGAGGGGCGAACCCTAAAAGCCCCTCACTTTGGCAAGTCATGCTGACTCGTCATCTGCGTGGTGACTCCGACTCGGAGACTCCACGTGACTCGGACTTGGTCTCATCTAGTCTTAATATATTGGCTCGGGGAAGAGTCCTTGCTTTTTAGAATATTTAAAGTTCGATAAAAGAAAAATCGATATTCATGTATTTATATGTATTGATAATAATAAATCCAAGTTAGTAAGGTTATTGCATTTGAATCAATCATTTTTAAATTGCTACTCCAAACCTCAAATATTAATTATTTGTATTTGACTCGAACATATTTATCTTATATTTGACTCGGTCTTTCATCAAAATGAGAGGTCACTCAGCAGATTTCATAATCAACTCTATGAGTTTTCTCACCTTACATTGCAATAGTCAAAATAAAGATTTCTCAAGTGCTCTAGTCATCAAAAGTCTCAATGTCCAACCTACTAAACTTCCATATGACCCAATTTCTAAATCTCACTTTATGGAAGCGAGGAACACTTGAGATTGATCAATTGAAAATACATAAGTATTTTATAATATCTTATTGAGATTTATACCAATAAATTGTAAAGATTTACGCTTTTTGCCAAATACTAATAAGGATTCAAATTTTTTCCAAAAAATGATAACCTAGAATTAAATATTTCTTTTTGACCAAATGCCCTTGAGTCGCAATATCGCAAGTGGCTCCGCATCTGCAAGTAAGTCACAAATCTAGAGAACAATTCTTTTTTTTTTTTTCTGTGAGAGGGGCGCTCCATATTACCACCTTCCACCAAAGATACCATTATGTTTTTTCACAAGAAGATGTGGACATCCTTTCACCATAGAGGCATAGATGCACCACGGATAATTTTGATCTTGTAGCTTGCACTAACCTCGGTTCTACAAGTCTTCAGATGTTTAAGAGAGAAATTATTATGTAATGTAGATTTTTTCAATGTATTTCATAAGGACTCTCGATCACAACAGTGTCTTCCCTTCCACATTTCACAGGGGTAACTTTCAAAATGACTATCACTGGATTTGATATTGATTAGGCAAGAAGGTGTACTCAATGCAGTCCTCTCGACACACAAATAGTTATCTTTGATGGTCTACTATGATCAATGGTGCATTCTCGATTAACCTTTCACCACCACCTTCTTCCATGCCCCCCGCATCATTGTTGTCATTAGCCGCAGCTGAATAAGATAAATGAGCATCCGCATCATCTCTTAGATCTACGGAAGGAAAAGCATTTCTATTGGTTGGATACAATTCAGGGACATAAGTGTGAGATCAAAAAATGGTTTGCAACATAAATAAACCTAAGGATCTTGATTTATACATTAACAATGGATATTTTGCATAACTAAAAACATACATTGAGCCATGATCTTGATGATGAATGGTGGATTGATATAAAACTTTTCCCGCTGAGAGATCAACAACCTTTGGGTTTTCTCATATTTCCCTTGTCACTCACTCCTAGATACATGAGAGTTAATAGGTACTTTCGTAAAAAACCGTAAGTTAAGAGAGAGGACCGGAAAACCCTATTTATAAATAACCCAAGAGAGATTTCTTCACATAAAAGAAATCAATTAACAACAAAATTTCCTTAATTCCCTCGAAGATTAGACAAATAAGAATTTTGATTGATCGGGCTTTCTTAAATTGAATCAAAGAAAGATTTATTCAAATCAAAACTAAAAGGGGAAAACTTATCATTTGACTCAAAGTGGGCCCTATGATTATTAGACATGTGATCATGGGGACCACTAACGTCTAATAAGAAGAAGATGTTGGACCATTTGGGTCGTGTTCCATAGGTGACATTTGAAGTTTCATTGAGCCTGGAAATCCAAGATGCATATAATTAATAAATTTAATTGAGTTCGTCGTTCTGTTACTTAACTTGTGAACATGATAATACCTATGTCCACCTTCTATTCTAGAAGTACCAGTTTTATCTCTAACGACCATTGATCGGCCTATTTAAGACTAATGTACGAGTGGTCGACCTTCTCCCTCACAAGCAACTACGAAGGAAAAGAGGATCATTTTTCAGTGATTTTGGTTTGGAATGTAAACCGGATACAATATGAAATTAAAAACGCAGTTGACCGTTCTACTGTCATGTTGTCTATGATTGTTTGCAGCATCATGGGAGTTTCTACGTACATTCATGAGTATGGAATTCATTCCATTTTGGTGCTTTAAATATTGTTGTGAGATCATCACCACTTCTTATGCCGAAGAAAGTGGAAAATCAACCAGTATAATACAGGTAGTGCACTAGCGGATGCTCGTTATGCAATTGTCAATTCATGGCTTGCGGTGTTTTCTCAATAAGAGAACTTTATGGTAGATTATAAGCAACAAAAATCATATTGCAATCACTACCATTGTATATTAGATTTTCTCATTCTAAGATTAATTCCCCACCAAAGTGGAGAACTGAACAGTCATCAAAAGTATATAAGGTCCCATAAACATATTCACGCATAACTTCAATGTGACTTTAAGATATCAAAGCAACTGTAGTAAGGCTCATTAGTTGCATGTAAATACTATTAGAATGCAATATATTTATTAAGATCGAATACTATAATAATCTAAACATACATTTGACAATGCTCTAATTTTTTAAAGAAAATCCTAGTTTTTGAAATATATAAGTTACGTAATCACACAAGAAAAAAAAAATGAAATAGGCTTTAAAACATGCATTTTACTTATTAAAAATAATGATTGTACCTCTTTTGAAATTAAAAAAAAAATACTAAGAATGAACACAAAGTATCTCCGGTGGAATGTGGTAATGTGAGCGCCCCTTGCACAAAAAAGAACCGTTCTTGAGTTTTGTGAGTTGCTTGTTGATGATGAGCGACTCGCAATATAGCGACTCAAGGGCATTTTTATAAAAAAGAAAAAGAAAACTTTAATTATAGGTTATCATTTTTTGGTGAAATTTGAATCCTTATTAGTATTTGGCAAAAAGCATAAAATTTTCTAATTTTTTGGTAAAAATCCCTATTTTATTTATCTATTTTCTAAAGTGTAACAAAAAAAACTTAATTCCTATTGGAATAAAATTTTGTGGAGGCTCCTATGAGAGCATGCACCTATATTTGAGATTTGAGAATTTTTTGAGAGTGGCCCACTAATTTCTCGTTAGTCCAAACGCTGATCTGAACTTGAGAATGCAATATGAGGATGTGGATATTAAAAGGCATGTATTAAGAACGACTCATTACCTTAATGGTAAGGAGTCCTAGTTCTCGTTGGGAGTTCTTGGGTTCGAACATGCCTCCTCCCTCTTTGCATATGTAAGTTTTATTATCTCGCATGTGTGAGTTGTGGTTGTTCTTCTCGCATGTGTGAGTTTCCATCACCTCATATTTGTGAGTTGTGTATTTGTCTCCTCGTATGTGTGAGTTTCCACTACCTCACATGTGTGAGCAGTCAGCAATGTCTATGTCTCCTCGCATGTATAAGTTTCCATCACCTTATATGTGTGAGTTGTGTTATGGGTCCCAGCCCCTTCGCTAGGCTACAAAAGAAAGGCATGTATTGAACATTCTTATTTAAGACTTCAAAACAAATGGCTAAAATAAAAATGAAAAATGCCATGAGAGATTAAGGGCCCGTTTCTTTATCAAAATTCCAAGAATTCATGTCGGAAGAATTTCAAATTCTCAAAAAAAGTTGACCCTTAGGTGGAATTCCAAATCCCTCTTTTTTATGGAGGATTTGAAATTCCAACAAATGGTATAAAGAGTGAAATTCCAAGAATTCCAAAAGGTCTTTTGAGTGGTTGGAATTTGAAACTCTAATGAAAGAAACACAACATTTCAAATATCAGGGGACACGATGTTACATTATGTAAAAAAAAAAAAAAAAAAAACCCAACCTCCCAAGTTCTAGTCATAAATTTTGGTAAAGAAAAAGGCCATAAAGGAACTCCAATAGGGAAGAACAAAAGTATTTTATAATCACATGCGTCTCTAAAGTATTAAACCTGCTATCTAGATCAAAACTGCCCTTCCTTATCACGAGAGTAAGGAGTTGTTCTCATCGTTATAGCATGAATTGAAAATCATTTTGTCCAAATACATGAATCCAAAATTTTGCAGGGTTATTAAGCTGAGCGATATCTCATCTAGCCATAGATCAACTAGTATCAAATCACTTCTATACTAATACATTTGTTTATTAAAGGGGTCAATCTCTTAAGTTCACACTCTATATCGAGTGGTGCTGGCACCTTAGTTTCTTTCACACATAAGCGCAAGGATTGATATATGCGCCTTCAAGTGAAATACCACTCTTAGACCACTCGCCCAACATTGCCCTGCAAAAAAGGGCCAATACCTAGCACACCCCACTCCTCTTGTGTTCAGTCAGGGGTCTTCCATACCCGATTTTTTTGGTAGAATTTTCTCACCATGTGCCTATAATGATTAAAAAGTGTTCAGGATCAGGTTCAGTCAATGGTGTGTGGGGTTCATTTCTGTGGTAACCCTACCTTTGATTTAATCTGAAAGTGACCACTTTTTATTTCAATAGACCCATTATCAAAAGGACTCCAATAAAGGGAATCAAGCGTGGCTGAGCTTAATTGGATACGAAAGGGATAGGCCCTACTAGGTATTGGCCCCTTCAATAATCAAATGGTTTGGGCGCACAATATCCAAAACCATCTCAACAACCTTATAAATTTATTGTTTTATGATCATCTAGACCAATTGAATCTCAAGTCACGTCACAATGATATTATCTGTCGATCAAATAGGGTCCTTGCCTCATGATGGACCCCACTGTAGATCTAAACTAAAATTGACCGGTTAAGATAACAAGTTATTCTCACTTGTAAAATTTTCATATGGGCCTGATCACCCATGCGGCCTTCATGCCCACCTTGGCAGAGCCCAGGCCCCACCAGGTAGGGCAGGAAAGTGGGGGATTGAAATAATTGGATGGGCAAGGCCTCTATACAAAATCTCAGGCACATAGATTATCTAAATTCCTTGATTCACTCACGAAATTAATGGTTTTATATTTAAAACACGACCATTGATCCAACACTTTAGTTCCAACGGATCGGTGCTAGCCCATAAGATCAAGTAACATCTAAGGAGGATGCATGTTTTGAATGGTCCATTCGGATCGATCATCAGGTGAGCCCCACTAAGAGGTATTTAGTGTTTGCGAGGTGAGTACTGGATGGAAGTATTCACAGTGTGCTAGGTGTGTATACACCATTCAAATCACATGACCCGTTTATCATGACCTGCAATCTTTGTAATGATAAAATATTTATGGATGATATTGCACGCCGTTTATCTTCTTTTAGTCCACAGTAGAGGACTGGTGAATACCACTCAGGTCAATTATACCTGGTAGGTAAGAAGGTCTTCCAAATATTCAGCCAGGTAACAAGATTCAATGGGTATAGATAGGCATATAATCTTTAATATACATTTAGCTGTTTGTATATCAGCACATCCTTACCCTATTCAAGATTCAGTCAAGTTATACTAATTTGATCTAATCCTTTCAATTCGGCAACCTACTACTTCAAGACAACTTAACACCAACCAAAAGTAAAATACGTTAAAATAGACAGCATAAGTATCTTAAAATCTTTCTCCGGATACCATAATTTATAGTATAAGTGAGAACGGGATGTAGATTAAAAACACAATTAGTCATAAAGTTTACTTGATCACTACACTTTACCACACTTTTGTATCGTAAAAGAACTTAAAAAGAAGAAGAGAGATATGTGGAAGAGTAAAAAGGTTAGTGGCATCACACATAAGTCTACTTCTCTACTCTCATTTTCTCAATCAAACATAAGGATGTAAATGGGCCCCTGCTTCTCTAATTATCCGAAGGTTCTGACCCGTTAAAAATGGGGTCTGGGTTCTTATTTAGGCCCGATAAGTAAATGGGTCTAGGTCCATTTCCACCTCAGTTCGGACCCGTGGATCTAAAATCTGACATATGACCTCAATTTTCGAAAATCTTTCATAAAAACCATGTCTTTTTAAATATAATTCTCTACCTAGACCTGGACCCGGATTCAAACCCTTCCGATATATAGTTCTTGTTCTGGTCACGGAGCCAAGAAACCGGTTCTGGGTCAGAGTTCAGATCCAGTTCCACCTTCTCCTTAACGGTTCTAATTCCGGGTCCACCATGGACTCGGACCGAAACCGACCTGTTTACAACCCTAATTAAACATGGTGAAATAAAAACTCACATCACCGTTACATAACTACTTTTCCTCCACTTTTTACTATGGGCTGAGACGCTCTCTTCTATATATTATTAATTATCTACGCTGGGGAACACCATGGTAGCAAGAGAGAACATAATTAGCCCATAGACTAGGTGTGGGAATGGAAAATGTAAAAAAATCCTTGCCATCAGCCAAAACCATCCCTTGTAAAGCAAACATTAACTTGGAAGATGTCTAAAACATAGAAGACCTTGTATTATTTAATTAATCACTATATATTGTTTTACCACTGTTTGTTACAACGCCTGAGATTTACCTAACCAGCGGCGCACGTTAGAACTGCACGTGATCGACGTCCCACCTGTTATTCTCCCTTTCCCGCGCGCGTTTTCTGCGTTCGTGATTTATAGAAGCAACTGAATGAAGTGAAAACCCCATTTTCTCCTCATCGTCGAATCCAAACAGACCCTTTAATCCGAAAAAGGAAACGAAACTTCTTTATCAAACGCTTTCCACACTTCGTACGGATTCCAGATTCCAAAATCCAAATTCCAGTGATTCCATTTTCCACAGATTAGGTTTCGCTTCTTCTTTCTACTCATCGCTTGCTCGTTTAGATTCCAAAATCCAAACCAATGCACTGTTCTTTGTCAACGATCCGATCTCTGCTTCGAGATTACGACAAAATTCAATTCTTTGCTGTTCTGCTTATTTACATACAAGTGAGTTTCGATCATCCCCTTTTCAGTTTAGGGTTTTGATTTTTTGTTTTGTTTGTTTCCTTTTCCAGTCTGTTCCTGTTAATCTAAAATTAGGGTTTTAGCTTGTTTGAATTTTGAATTTGGGGATTTTGATTTTGTTGTTTGGTTTGTAGATAGGTTGTGCTTTGATTGGATCTCTTGGAGCTTTTTACAATGGGGTGTTGCTTATCAATTTGGTGGTTGCATTGTTTGCACTCATTGCAATCGAGAGTAATAGTCAGAGCCTTGGACGAACGTACGCTGTTCTTCTCGGTTGCGGGATATTGCTTGATGTTTTGTGGTTCATACTTTTCTCGCATGCGACATGGTGGGTTGATCAGATTTCAAGCTACTATTTTTTGTTCTTCTCAGCTCCTGTATGTTTTTTTTTTTTTTTTTTTTTTTTTGTCCAAGGACCCAAAGCATTTGATTTTAGGCATTGGACTCATTTTTTGATTGGTGATGGTCTTTCATGAAAGACCCACCATGGATTTTTTAGGTCCCTTGCCTATTTGATTTTATTATCAGCTTGGTCAGATGATCTTTGATTTCTATCAAGAGCCTGCAAAATCGGAAATTGGGTTGAACTCATAAAAAGCGTTTTCAAACTCTAGACGGACTATTGGGATTGTCCAATTATCTGTAAGCTGTTGGACTGGAGAGTGAAATTAAAGGTCCTTGTACTTAAGTGTGGCTGGCTCTCTACTTGCAAGTGTCCAGTTCATTGAATCATTGTATGATGGGGTGCATTGTATAAATCTTCTGCATGCATAACCATAGAATCATGTTTCTAATGTTCTTGGTATACCAAGTACAACTAGGGTTTAATGTACATTTTCCATGGAGCATATCTGGAGTCTGTACCTGTCCACTATATACTTAGTAAGAACTCAATTCAATTGGGACATGTTGTTCATGCACGTCAATCGCCTGATAAGTGGTGTTATTTAGAGGCTATATTCCATCTACAAGGAGACTGGTGTTTTGGATTGTCTAGATTGTCATATGTGCCATGTGCTTCTGGGCATAGTATACGGGTTAGCAATTGGTGCAATGCTTGTGGTGATAGAAATGGATTGGATAAGAATTCAAGAAGAAAGACACATAAAAGAAGGATGCTAGATATAAAGGGGAACATGGAGAGAAATCTAGACACTATTTTTCTTTTTCTTTTTTGACTCCTGTTTTTCTCAGTAACATTTTCATGAAAGAGAGAGGAATACAATAATAATAATAATAAAAAAAAAAAACGTTAAATAGAATAGCCCAATCTAAAAACGCTAGATAGAAAATAAAAAGCAAAGAAATAAATGCCATATTTGACCAAAGGACACCGCCTGCTATAAAAAAGGGGAAGGGTTGAGTGGAGGAGTAGAACTGTAGAACTCAAAAAGGTTAATCCCCAATCAGTGGGATAGGGCTTTAATGATGGTGATTTTTTTAATGTAAATACCATCTATTAACTATTATTTTATTTATGTTTATGTTTATGTGTCATCATGTTTGGTTCCTAGAAACCCCATGCTCGATCATTTGTCAATTTTCAGCACCACTGCTTCTTCTTGTCTAGTCTGTACATCATCTATCTTATTACACTCTTTTTGTATTATGCATCATTCCGTTCATGGGCCTTCTTTTATCCTTATTCATTTTCTGTGATTTTTTTAATGAAGGTAATCTTTCATTGATTATTGTGCTTCTTTCTATAGGAACATTTCCTCTGAGAAGTATGGACCCCTTCTTATTTTTTCAGTGAGACTCGCTCTCAGCATGCAAATTATAGGGTTTGTAGTGCGGTTGCTGTCCTCATTGCTATGGATACAGATGTATAGATTGGGTGCTTCGACAGTGGAAAGTACAATTTATAGATATGCAGACTTTGACTTAAGGAATAGTTTATTAAGTCCCTCAAGTCAAGTACCAGCTAGACAGAACTCTGGCTCGGAAGACATTTTAGGAGGTTCCATCTATGATCCAGCTTGTTACTCTTCTATTTTTGAAGATGTTAAAGATGACAGATATGCTTATGGGGTATTTACTTTTCTTTTGTGTGTAAATTGATTACGTTTCTTTTTTGTTTAGATTGATTACATGCACATTTTTCTTCAATGATTACATTTATTGTCTCCACAAAAGTCAGATGCTTCATATTATTATTTTTGTCAATGGTAGCACGAGAAGCCACTTCATAAAGTTTCTTTAAATGCATACGAACTTCTGTTGTAGTGTGTGTTTTTTGTTAACTGATTTTTCAATAATGAAAAAGGAATTAGTTAAGACTTAAGAGAATGAATAATCCTACTATGCGCCCGAAGAAACCACTCCAAGAAACGCAGTAAAAAAAAAAAAAAAAACTCAGGGAAATCCGTCTTATAGTTATGATAAAGGAAGAAATCTCTCCTTCAAACATCTATCTCTGGCTTTGTTTAGTCAATTTTGTCGCCGATTTATTATTACTTTTATAGATCTGCTTGAAAGAAACTGAAATCATCCTCCATGGTTCATCATCCATTTTCTTTGCCCAACACTGCATTTTTGGAATCTCCTTCTATTGCTAGATGCTCCAAGAGTTAAAAAATCTGCAAGGCCTCGCAAAATGCATATATTTTTGTTTTGCTTGATTCCTTTATCCAAGCTGGCCCTGACGATGTAAGTATTACCTTCTTATCCTTACAATGCCTCCTACTCCCTTTGGACCGGGTTACCCTGTAGTTGCTTCATCCATAAATTACCTCAACCCAAAAGGGACCATGGCCCAAGAACACCATGAAGCCTTGAAATCCTTAAGCTCTCAGAGAGAATGATGAATGAGCTATCATTGCTTTGACAAGATGAAAAAGAATCTCTTCATATGACCTTTTGGAGATGCTGAATGAGCTATCATTGCTTTGACAAGATAAAAAAGAATCTCTTCATACGACCTTTTCCTGCTGTTGAAATCTTGTGAGGACAAAATCACTTCATTCAGCAGTCTTCCTGCTCACTGGCTACAGCTGTTAGTTCTCTGCAAATGGAAATATGAAAATCAGCAGCAAATCTTGACTTAAGGTTTTTTTTTTTTTCCTTTTCTCTTCTTGTTCTTCTTTTGTGTTTGTATCTCTGGTTCTTGCTTTATTTTCACACAAATAAGCTATGGGAATTCACTGCATGCTGGACAATGTCAAGTCACTTAATCTTGGTCTGGTTAGGGTATATTATGTACTCCTTATATTTGTAGGCCCCATGCTTCTCGTGCTACTTTCTTGTAAAATCTTTGAGATAGTGCTTCGTATTTTGCTTTATAGAAATGCTCGTGACCACTCTAGGGATGGCTATGAGTTGGGTTCTTATGGGTTGGCCTAAACCCAAACTCGACCTGACTGGTACATCCTCAGCCCCATACATGACCCAACTTGTGATGGGCTTAGGGTCTATGATTCCAAATCCTCCACACGTCCCTTATGGATCAGCCTAAGCCCAAACTTAACCTGACTGTCACATACTTTGCCCCATTCCTGACTGGACTTGTGATGCATTTAGGGTCTATGATGCCAAAACCACCCCACTACTGGTATGGGTTGGGTCTGGGTTTGATATTGGTTGGTTAAATTTTTTTTAAAACATGAAAAAAAACGTCTTGCGTAGCTTGGGATTTGAATTTACAACATCTATAAGAATACTACTGCCTGTTACCACACTTGTGAAATTTTGTGCGCACAACCCACTGAGTGATGTATAAATCAAAGATAAGCAGGTTGGGGAGGGTCAAATCAGATGCCCTTTTTTGAAATCTCGGAGACAGTTAAGGGTCCATTTGAAAATTCCCATAAAAGTAATATTTTAATATTTGAGAATTTCCCATACAAACCTTCCCATAATCAATTAAGCAATAATCAATTCAATGTCTTAGATTCTGAATAGTGGCGGACCTAGGATTTTCATTTGAGCGGGGGCGGACCCAAAGAGGTAGTGAGGCAAACCCAGGATTTTCATGTGGGTTTTGGGGGCAGACCCTTGATTTTCATATGGGTTTTGGAAGTGGACTGAGGGTTTTTATGTGTGTTTTGGAAGCAGACCTAGGTCCGAAGGGGTCGACTACCCATGTCTAATTCATGTCTGCATAGGTGTGTAGCTCATTCTAAGGAATCCGTGTGACGTGGTCGAGCCTTGATAACATTTTTATGATACTTAAGGCCTAGAGTAAAAGGAATATTCATGGCTTTGAAATCAAACCATTGTTCTGATTGGTCACAGCATGGATGTTCGTTCCCTTCATAGTGTCCCAATGGGGTGACATTAGCCCTTTTGATTTTGATAGATCGCTTGCAAACAGATAGTTGAGGAGGAATTGCGTTGATGTATCACATTGAACATAAAAAGGTTTAAGCATTTAATGGCCAAGATATGATTGTTTCCTGGCATTCCACCTAGTGTGCTGCCAATAAGATGGACTCATCAAACTATGTGCATCACATTATAAACTCAAATGCCTGATTATATTATGAATATATTCTTTGGTTGAGGATCTTGTAATTCATCCATCAAGTATATTTTATTATTTATATGAGTGTTCTATTTACCTAGAAATACGGTTTACCTATTTACAGGTTGACAACCAAATTATTGGAGATGATGGTAAGTCTACATCTGCTCCAGGGACCTCACCACTTAAGTTATGCAATAACATATCTTCCCCAGTTATCAATGTAAGTAGAAACCATGTGTTCATTGGCTGTGTTATGTGCCTTGAACACATGCGATATCAGATCCCTCTTCTGAAAACGTTTGTCTTCGTTTGTTTTAATTTTGAAAGGGCACTATATCCCTTCTTTGGTGATTAGTGCATCTTGCTTTATTCACCAAACAAACGTTACTACATATCAGCTTTTTTCTGTCCATGAATGTCATAAAACAAATATCCATTACTATTTTTTGTTGATTCACATTCTTAGTTTCTTATTAAAGACACAGTCTGAGGCTAAGATTTGAATCAGCTTGCTGTAGCAATAGCTGCACTTTCCTGAGCTCAAGTCAACTCAGGCTTAGGCCCTGGTGCAGTATTTCAAGTTTTTCAAACATTTTGTGGGACTGTTGATGATTGTCTTAATCATCATCATCAGACACTTGTCCCAACTATGTTGGGGTCAAGTCATGTGGACTCCGTTGAAGGGCCAAGTGCTAGTGGACGGTTGCCAAGTGGCATGGGTGACTTGCCTGTTCCGAGTTGGGCAGCTGATCCATGTTGCTCACTTGAAGGGCCAAGTCATGTGGTTCCTAGAGAGGAGGGTACTGTGCTGGTTGTCTTGTCTTTTATTTTTACTATTATTTTTAAGCGACAATTTTATTTTCTTTTAATGCAGTAACATTTTCACCATCACATGAATGATTAACAATGGCCTGTATGATTGTTTCGTGATGAGTCTTTAATGATAATTAATCCATTCGCCTGACCATCTTAAAGATAGCATCCTTTCTTATGCCCCTTATTGTGGGTCCCTTGTTCCGATCAAACACTGTTTGAACATTTTGTGATACCTCTTTGCCTTATTAGTCTTAGGATGAAGTTCCATTTTACCATTAACAATGATGGTTGTTGTGAGGGTCGCAGCCATATAAAAAACTGCATAATCAAACTGTTTTTCCCCTAAGGTAGTAAATCTACCGACTCTGCAATGATAATGATGCATGTGAACTGTCTTTGATCTTCTTTTGCCTGCTAAACCTAGTTCTCTTCTCATGCAGGGGAGAGCACAGTAAGCACTCCATAGAGATTTTAATTTTGGAGTTTGTTGACTATTCAATTCGATTGTTAATCCAAGCCACCTGCTCTTAAATACTCAAATTGAGCCATCTCTTATACAGAAGCTGGCCAGCTACAGCGGCCTCCCTTTTTCGCAAGCCATTCATCGTCCCTATCACAAGTAACCCAGTAGGTACAACCCACACTTCTTGGACCTTTGACGGTGACGCCCTCGAATTTCTCGATGGCATTTGTGAATGAGAAAATGGAGGAGGTGCTGCTTTGATGGAGATTGTATTTGGGTTTTGTCTTTGAATTGTCCCAAGGGCTGTTTAAGGTCTGTCATCCTTAACATAGCTTGATTGGTACATGCTGTTTGCCCCAAATTAGAATTGGCCCTGTTCTTCATGATGACATCTGTCAACTTTCTGGCCATTAAGGAAAAGAATCATGGTTTGGCAATGGAGAAAGCAGCAGGGATGTGTTTTATTAAATAGGGAGAGCAGAGTGCCAACACACTGTAGGTTCAGTGGGAAGGCATACACCTCCTGTCAAAGGAAAGACCGAGGTCCGAATCCTGGTCCTAGTCTTTACTTTGAAAATGGAAAGCTTGCCACAGAGGCTAGTGACAGTGTGACACTCAGCCAAAAGGTAAAAGGGACAGTAGTGAGGATTCAGGTTTTTGTGTGCAGTTTAATGTTACAAGCGAACAATATAAGTTAAAATGTGTTACATGTTCTTTTCATTACTGTCCATTTAACAGCAATGTCTATTCATCAGTAGTGTTTGCAAGCAACTTGCAGGTTTCAGTTGTGGTAACTGTTGATCTTGTATTTAGGGACATCTATTTTTTGATTAGGGAAGAGTATATAGGGACATCTATTTTTTGATTAGGGAAGACACCAAGATGAGTAACTCGAGCTGACTGAGCAGTCTACTGAGTTGAGTCAACTTGCTGTACCCAGTAGGTTGGTGATAAAAACTGAGATTTAAATACTAGAATTGGCACAGGGTCAGCCCGAGGCCCACCTATTTACCGAATGGGCCTGTAATTCAGGTTTGAAACATGCAAGTGAATTTACCCATCCTGACCCATATAGAGGTTATGAGGCCTGAGCCTGTACATCGTGTTGCGGCAACGTGATCTTTCTCCATTTCCCGAAACAAAATGAAACACTTTCTAAATGAACAATGTTTAAAGTTTTAGGAGCAACACTTTAGAAGGTTGAGATGGATTGCCTAAGTCACAAGTCACACTTTTCTGAGGTTGTTTGCCTTTTACATGTGATAGGAAAATGAGATTTACATGCAAATGCTATACATGCAACTGCTATAATATCATTTTTTAGAGATCACCATTTTCACATTAGTAAATGATTACATCATGTGGTTTTAGAATTAGTTGGACCTTTGTCACAAATTTCTCAAAATCCATATATGAAACTAAACATCTTGAATTTTATCATCAATACAAGAATATTGAACGGTTTAGATCAGTAATTAGTGCAAGAAATTAGATTGACACGTCCAGACTTTTTCACAAATTACTCAGACTAAAGTTTCCAAACGGCCCTTTAGCCCACTTTGTCTTATGTCACACCACTAGTTAATCCCTAACCTCAATGGAGCCCCAAATATGAGAAACACTCCTGTGCTGCCTTCGGTGTGGTCCTCATGGTCTATCTGTAATTCTATTGACATCGCACAAAATGCCTTTTAGATAGAACTCAACCTAAATTTCGCTCCTTACACAGTTGCATCCACTTTTGGGTTATAATGTATAGGATTGGGAAACAGCACAAGAAGTTAATTGTATTGTGCCTGTACATACAAAAATTTGATGCTACATACCATCTTAATAGTATGAGGGTATGTTTGTTTGAATGTATTTCTGATATATGTTTGTTTGAAGGTATTTCTGATAGGAATTCTCTATGTGAGAGATTTTTAACAGTAATAAAAGGAGTCCGGATCACCTATCGCATTTGACGTGGCGGAGTATTAATGGTCCACTTACTATGAACGTATAACAAATGTGATAAGTGATCCGGACTCCAATAGATTGATGTTCTTCCTCCATTAATTCTCCATGTGGGAGATTCTCCATGTGGGGACCGTGAGTTTCCTATTTGAATGGCGGGATTTAATAAAATCAGCCTGATAACATGTTACTTTTAGCCCTAAAATTTTCAGAATTTTACTATGCTACATTGTATTAGGGCATTTGGGAAATTAGGCGTGGGACAATATTTTCGAAGAAACCCTAACAAGAATTTCAAGAATTCTTCCTACAGTGAAATTTGGGCTAGTGCATGTATGCACAGGGGCTTTCTAAAGTGGGTTTGAGCAAATTAAGGGCCTATTTGACATTGTTCTGAAAATGAACGACAAATAACTCATTTAATAGGCATTTTCTCTCATTTTCTGAACATCTATAAAATCTCTATCGCAAAAAGCCCCTTCCCATATAAGATAAATAAAGTGACTTGGCAGTGCAGCCAGGGAGAAGGCGTTGATGCCATTCAGGCCCTAAGATGACACCATTATATAAGTTAAATCAAGCGGATTGGCAGGGTAATACAGGAGAAGGCTTTGATGATGATAAGGAGCATATGATCATTTCTCACAAATACTTGGATAATGCTTCAATGATGATGCTGACCCAACCTTAATTTGATGCAAAACTGACTTCCCAACCCAAAATGTTCCCTATTTAAATTGGCCTTTTTTCTTCAGGTCGAGCCCAACTTACACCCGAAAATACCAACAACACTGGCCTTTGTGCTGTTGGGTTAATCGGGTTCTGCTTGGGCCCCTTCTAAGTTGCCCTACAAGTGACGTCGGTTTGGTCTCGACGTGCACCAGACCTATCGCCTTTTATTCTCCTACTAAGCTGCAGAAGCGCAAGCGGCGATATTTTTATAGCTTCCTCAGGCACTGAAAATTCTTCGATTCTGAACGGTTTTTTCATGGATTCAAAGCTTGTTTCTTGATGGGTTTTTGAAATCCAGTTGTATCATTCTCACATCTCCAGACATGTCGAGGTTCAGAGCCGTCTGGCAAGCCTCTCTCAATGCAACGAAAAAGGGTAACTTTCAATCACAAAATGAAGAAAGAAAGAATCTTTATCTGGTTTTAAATAGGAAGAAAGGAAAAAAGGTTACTTTCAATCACAAAGTGAAGAAAGAAAGAAACTTTATCTGGTTTTTAAATAGGATTTTACTCATTCAGTTGTTCCAACGTCTGAAATGGGTAATTCCTCTGGTGTTTGGATTTATGGTTTTGTTGGGTCTCTAAAATGTATAGCTTTGTTAATTTTGATGGATGTGGAAAAGAAAATTGTGTTTTGAATCTAGGAATGTTGCCTTATTTTATTGATTTTGGAAATGGGTTTTTGATTATAGTAAGAATTGGATTCTGTTTGGGTGTTTTCTTGACTATTCTTCTTTACTCTTAGTGATTTGGATTGAGAAATTAAACTGCTCATGATTAGGTTGATTTGTGAAATGTTTGTAAATATTTAGGATTGATTTTGTTTGGGTCATTGTTATTGCTTCAGTTGCGGAAAATTGCTAAAATGGCATTTCTGCTCATGGATGTAAACATATCAATTGACTGACATTCACATGATTATGTTAGCTTCTAAAGTATCTCTAATTTCATAGGATTTAGAAATGAATCCTCTTTGGACCTTTCGCTGCCTTTCTCTTAGTAGGAAAAAAAAAAAAAAAAAAAAACTTGTGTATTTTGCAATTATTGATCACGGATGGACATAATATTTTAGTGGATTCTGAATTTTTTTATTATTATTAGGTTGATTGATGTAATGGGAATTTTACAAGAATTGGTGCTTATATTAAGAGAAATATTGGTGATTTTTAATGGTGTATTACATGTGTGTAGAATGTCTGTTTTTTTCTGCCTTTCTCCTAGTGGAAACAAAAAAAAAAAAAACACTTCCGTAGTTTGCAATTATTGATCACAGATGGACATGATGTATAAGTGGATCCCAAATTTTTTTAGTATTAGGTTGATTGATGTAATGGGTATTTTACAAGAACTGGTGCTCAGATTAAGAGAAATATTCATCATTTTTAATGGTGTATTACATGTATGTAGAATGTCTGTCTTGTGTTCTTATTGTGACAGTCATTTAAACTTTACTGTAAGCTTGTTGAAATCCTCATTCACATGTGAAGTAATGGGGAAAAAGTAATAACCAGTTCTTCCTTTTTGTTTTTAGCCTGATGTTGCATTTGCTAATGTTTGGTTTTTATATGTTTACCAACAGCTCTAGCATGGAATGTTGAAGATCTGATGCCACCAAGTGAACGATATGTGTTCAATTTTAATTCAAAGGAGGAGCTGAAAAGGTGGCATCTGTATTCTGATTCTGAATATGGAGGTATAAGTTTTCTATTTGTCTCTTGCTAAAGAAATTGATTGTTCGTTATTCAGAGTATATTTTTGGTTTTAAACTGCAAAGAATGTTATTTTGGGAGTCATGTGGGCCAGAGATGTGAAGAAATAAAGGTTCCACTACCACGAGTAACGAAGACATTTCTACTTTCAGTTCTTATGTTGCTTTGTCATTTTACTTGATTTCAGTGATACCTATCCAGAAGGAGACTGATCTTTTCTTGAGCCTTGATTGACCACTCTCACTATTTTGTCAAAGCTCACATGGGATTACTTGTAAAATATCTATTTTTCATCTGCATATCAGGAAAGGGAAATTTTATTTTCCATGTGAAAGCATCGCTGATTGGTTGCTTTTCTTTGACACCTCTCAGGTTTATCATCAGCTTCACTGGAGATCAAAGATGCTGGCAATGGACTTAATGGTATGCTCAATGTCATATGTGTACTTGTATCATCCCGTGATTTGCGGCAATAGTGCAAAGTTCTCATCACAAAATTTCTTTAGCATTTAATGTTTTATGGAAGTTTGTTTGTAGAACATCCCATAATTCAGAACAGATCATAAGAATCTTTATTTTGGAAATTTCTTATTCTAACAAGTAAAGATTGGTTGCAGTATTCTGCATAGAAGTCAGCCATTTTAAATGGTGAATAAAACGCCAATGTCAGGTGGCCAGCCATAAAACTAGCCAAACCAAATTGAGCTTACTTCTATATAGATGTAGTTAGCACTTGACCTATAGAATTGATTATGCAAATGAAGACTCTACCTACCCCAACATTGTTTGAAATTGGTACAAGGAAAGATGATGCATGATGCTGTTTTTTGGAAGTTCAATATTACTTTTGGATGCTTAATTTTTTCGAGATGGGATTTATTTTGGCAGTTTAAGCATGAATAGTCGCTCTGGTGGTTTAATTTATTCTCCAGAATATTTTAGATGTAGGCTCTTCTTTGAGAGTCCTTTTTTCTGTGGTCTCTTTCCCAAGCAAACGTTGTGCAAGCACTGCGTGATGCCTCAAATGTCTTCTACTGTTCTCCCATTTGAATCTCCTGCTACGGATTTTCCCTCTGCCATTTTTATGTGGAGGGCTGGTGTAAGGCAAGCATCCTTCCATAGAAACTTGCCTAACCAAGTTGAGTTTGCTTGTATGTAGACAGTAGACCTACCCCACATTGGCTTATAGAAGATGGAGATATATCTGCAGGTGTTCCTGGGAGCAAGAAACATAACGCAATATTCGAGTTATTGACATTAATTATACTGCCTATGGTGTGCTTTTTATGACAATTGTTTGTTGTTATGTTGTGTTGATGTCAAGACTCCTGTCCTAACAGCCCAGAGATTTTAGCCTGATTAGTATCTGCAGTTCAATAGTGAATTATAAGACCCACTAGATGGCATGCTTAAAGGAAAATCATATTGGAAGATTGGGAAAATGTATATCTAGCTACTGCATGAGTTCAACATGGCGCTTGTTTTTAATTTGGTGGATTTGTACAAATATCTTGGAGCAATTTCATGTGAATTCTACTATGACATTGCTAGATGCAGACCAAGTAATTTAAAGGCGAAAGGGAGCATCAATATCATACTTGATCGTCTCACTGCCAAGACATGGAAGGGCGCAAGAGATTGATATTTGTTCCAATAGGGAAGCCCTGCTATCCTTTTCCTTATCTTTTCACTGATCTGAAGTATCTTCTATGGTGATTGGAAATTGAGGATGTGTTCTTCTCAACTGGGAGGGACCAGTTTTTGTTGTTAAGCCAAGGGACCTACTTTAACACTTAACTCACCCAAATGGCAAGGACCGGCTTAAGGAGGTAATCAGTCAATGGGCTGTTGGTGCAGGACATCAACAGTGGTCTTACTATTGATCAAGGGAGATGAAAATATATAGCTTAAAAGGCTAATGAAATAACTGTAGCCTACAACACAGTGGAAAAGTGCTCATAGTCCTAGCTTGTAACCACGAGGTTGCAATTTCAAGTCATGCTACCTATCTAAGTGAGAGCTTATGAAATGAGTTTAATTTCTCCATTTGGAATTACTTGCCGCTGAATATGATGGACTATCTAAGTCTGACCTGATGCTAGATGAGAAATGTGATCCTATTGAAGCAGAACAAACCCCGAGGATATCTACAAGTTGATGCAGACTGCCCAGCTATGGGCTGTGCTAATCCATGGGTGGATCCCCTTCCTTGGGGGGAGGAAGGGACCTTCTTGGCTACATTGATGACTCGATTCCCGTCCCACCCAAGTCTATTCCATCTTCAAGTAATCCTACAAAAATCATCCCCAACCCGCTTGCTTCTACTGGCTTAAAGTTGATTAACTGCTCCTAAGTTGGATTCATAGAACCTTGTCTGAAGAGGTTTTAACCCAAATCATTGGCCTAGAAGGAGGTAGGTAGGGAGGCAACGGAATGATGAAATGAAATTTTTATTGAAAAAACTGCTTACAAGGAAAAATGAATTAATTTTGTTGCAGAACTCCCTTTTATTTGTAAACAAATGCACTTGAGAGTAAAACTCCATCAGGAAAGAATTTTTTTTAACTACTGTTATATCTTGTAATTGCTTGTTTTGGTATTCCCATCCTTAATATAGTATTCACTATCATCAAGTTCAATACAGGCTACCAGGTGAAATTTCTACACTGGATGGAGGTCTGAGATCATCCTGCATTTTGCCCTTTTTTTGTGTGTAATAAATCCTACTTTTTTACTTTGTATTTGTACATTGTCCTTCAATATTCCCTGAAAAAAGTTTGCATTAAGTAGATATTCATCAGGACTACCAGTACCTTTGTATTATTTGTGCTGGCAAGTGTTTACTAGTTGTCTTTAAGCTAGTTTGAAGATTATTTTTTCATCCATGATTTCATCCTTTCTATTCGATAGGGATTTTCTCCGGGAACCTTTCTGTAGATTTAACTGAGGGCTCTAGATGGAAAATGAATCGAAGTGGTTTTTGTGGGATGCGGTCAAAGAAGGTGAGCATTTGTTTCCTATATTTTTATGGATAAAAATACTATATCATCTTACATATATAAATACCTCTATTTGTATAGCATTTGTATAAGTAGTTAGATCAGCATTCAAGAGTTAATAATCCTGAAATGCTCGACATTATTGGCCTTGGAACTTGTCTGATCAGTTTTTGGAATTCCCATGCATTTTCTGACTGTATTATTCAACAAGAATTATGGTAACCTTTTTGAAAACTTCTTACTATTACTACTTTCTTTTGCAGTTATTGCAAGTTTTGTGATCATTATGGTTCAAATGTATGATCTTTAAAATTTGTAAAGTGAGCCTGATGGGCTTTTCACTATTCAGGGTCACAGCTTTATGATTTTGTTACCACTCAACACAGCTTGATAGGCGCATTGAGTTGCTTGTAGGGCAATGCATTTGGCTTTCCTTTCCATCTCATGGATGTGATATCTTTAGGCGTAAACTCATACTCAGTGGAAATGCAGCTCTATTTATTTCTTGTCTTAATTATTGTGGTCATGGAAGAGCACATTTTTCGGACTTGTGTATCAGGTAGAACAATCCATTTTGGTTGAATTTCTGGTGATCACCATTGAGATACGACAGCTCACTCCAAATCAGTACTTTCCTTAGTTTTAACGAAAATTGATTAAGAGTAACGACCTATGACTATCCTTGAAATCCATTACAACACATGATAGATACCAATGCTTTTAGAAGCGTTTGAGCTTATGGTTCGAGGCTTGCTTCATAGTGAGGTGGAGGAATATTTGAGGCGTACATCCTAGACAAAGCACGCGATTTAGTCACACTCCATATAGGAGGTCACATGCCCCATTAACTTTAAGAAAATGGGCGGTGCATTTTTTTAATTTGGAGAACTTAGTATTTTTAGGACTTAAGACTTAAAATCACCAAACTGCGATTTTTATGTTTATATTAATATAATTTAATTAATTAGAAAAAGTCATGTTCTTGAGGTTCAACCCACCCACATGTTGAGACATATGCCTCACACTTGGAGCAATTGGAATGCGTCAGCTCATCTCATTCTTTTTAGACATTGTATGATAAAAGTGAATTCATATGGAATATTGGTATAGGGTGCTTTTGTGTGTGTCCTTCGAGGTTGGAACAGGTGGATAGGCATGCAATGTTAGTGCCTGATGTAATGGATATTAATAGTTGAAATTTTAGGCCTACATCTTGACACAATTTCTTGATCTATACTATCGAGAAAAGCTAAGGCTATTTATAGAGTATAATTAAAGAAGTCTACTCAAATTAGGAAACCTAGTCCCATAATAAATCTAGCCTGAAATAACTCAAATTGAAGAAACGAATTCTCATAATTAAAAAAAAGTTTATTAATAATTAAAAATAACTGTTTCTCAGAACTCCCCCTCATGCTGGTACATAGATACTATGACCAACTTGAAATAAACTCACAAACCTGCTTCCTTTTTGCAACTGCTTTGATAAGAACTTTGTTAGAGTCATCTTCACCACACATAATCTTTGCTGGATCTTTGATTTGTTCTTGCAACTTGACTGATAACGTTGGTGAAAACTTCATGTGCTCCACAATGTAAGAGCTAGACACTTGACAACACTACTGATTTGTTACGGACCTTGGTATGCTATGTAGTATATCCGAAGAGGCTGATTACTACACAACATTCTCACACGAAACTTATTGATTACTTCAATTCAAACTTCCAAGTAACCGTGGAGCATTCATATAGTTTTCTCCCCTTGACTTGAATAACCTCATAAACTTTAACTTCTGTAATGAAAAGAGACAAATATTAAGGATCCTGAATTATCTCCCTCTGCACCACTCTGATTTGTTTACAACCCATTTTTCTTGATTGATGTGCTACCAAAATGTCCATTATATCCATTATGCTTTGCGGGTGGTCATTGTCTGTCTATGAAGTCCTTCTCTATCGCATCTTTCTCTTTTTGAGTCTATTGGAGCCTGTGGCCTACTAGATCAGAGCTGTGGTGATGTCTTCCAGAAACATATGTATCATGCAGCTTGATGAACAAAACAAGATTGAGTGTCCTGTTAAATGTGTGAGATCTCATCTTCATGAGTTTGCAGGTGAAAATGGATATTCGATCACATTCGATTGAAGACTGAATAAATCCAAAAGCATCAGAAAAAAATGATCATTGGCTTTGGTGATGTGGCTTACTACTATGTTTTGATGTCTCTCTCAAGGAAGCTCCTGGATGGGTTGGGGTCAGGTTAACCAAACTGACCTAAACTTGGTCAAACTGCATGGGAGGCTTGGTAGTTGGTACACTTGTCGAAAGAGAGAGACCTGATGAAAAACACTGCTACGCCATCAAGAAAAAAAAATCTATGTTTGTGAAGGGTAATGGAGGCAGCATTGGCATTTTCATTGGGCTGAACTGGAGAAACATGTTGGGCAGATCTCTTGATGGCCATTCATAACATGAACCTGAACATCTAACCGACTAACCCTAATCTAATGCCTCCAAATGAAGTGTTTTGAGATCTATTGAAAAAAGACCCTCAGAGAGATAGGGAATCCGTTGCAAAGGGGGAGAATTTTCGAAACCCTAATCGTAGAAGGGGATGGAAAAGAGGAGAGAACAACAGTGAAAATCTTTCTATGACTTAGCCGAAACTGAAACTAGGGCCTTCAATTTCTCTTGGCTGAAGGAGCAGAAAGGGAAGCCTCTCTTTGAATGAACAAAGCACTTCAGAGAAAAAATGATGGCTTTCAATTTTGTCAAAGCACTTCAGAGAAAAAAATGATGGCTTTCAATTTATCTTTTTGGGTTGAATGAACTCAATGAGAAATCATGGAACAGGGAAACATAGGAAAGAAAGAGAGAAAAAACTATACGCACAGACAACCCAAACCCAAAACTTTAACCTAAACCTTGCTCTAAACCCTAGCATGATGCTAAGTTGGAATTTTAGGGCTATATCTTGACACAATTCCTTGATCTATATTATTGAGAATAGCCGAGGCTATTTAGAGAGTACGATCAAAGAAGTCTACCGAAACTAGGAAACCTAATAATGCAGAACGGAGGGGTAGATGCGGGGTGGGCAAGGATAGAGATTAAGAGATGAGTAAAATTGGGCTCTCACCAAACTCCAATCCGGAGGCATTAGAAACTTGCGCTCTCACCAAACTCCAAACAAGGAGGCATTAGAGATCTCGAGCAGGAGAACTCGAAGAAAACTCAATTTCATTATTCATTAACCATACTGATTAGCCAAAGAGGCTTTACCATTATATAGGAAAATAAATAACCCTTGGGCTAATCTGGACCATCCAAACACATTTATGGCAAGGATTAAAACATCCTACTAAAACAACTTAAATATAATTAAAAGCTCTAAATAATATAAAAATAACATAAAATGAATGGGCTGGACCTATTGGCTGGTCGACCCATGGGGACCATAGGTCTGTCCTGCATCACCTAATCCCATAATAATTCTAGCATAAAATAGCTCAAATTGAGGAAATTACTCTCATAATCACAAATGTGCTCATTAACCCAAATTTACAAGTAACACCTATTGTTTCTCAACACTCCCCCTCAAGCTGGAACATTGATACTGTGACCATTTTGGAATAAACTTATAAATCTGCTTCCTTTCTACAATTGCTTTGATGAGGAACTTTGTTGGCTTCATCTTCACCACACATAATTTTAACGGATCATCAAAGTAGGTGAAAACTTCATGTGCTCCACAATGTAAACTACACACTCAGAAACAGTATTGATATGTACTACACCTTGGTATGCTATGCAGCATATCCGAAGAAGCTGAATTCTACACAACATTCTCACATGAAACTAGCAACTTATCCATCACTGGGATTCACTCTTCCAAATAACTTAGGAGTATTCATATAATTTTTACCCTGACTTGAATAACCTCATAAACTTAACTTGATTCGAAGTCTTGAATAATACCAAGGCAGAGAAGGTTGAAAATTATCTTATGTTGACCAAACTCACATAAAAATATAAAGACATCCATTCTGCACAAATATCTGTTTTACTTGTGATTTGGGGTTACATCCATATGCACCCTTCCTCTCTAAACCAGTTCTGTATATTAACATGTCTTGATTTAATTTCTTTCTTTAAAGGTTTGTGCTAAAGGTATCTTATCTTGGCTAATAGGATATAATTTTCATCAGTTTGTCTCTCTCTTTTTATCGATTTATGACAACGGAATATCTATCCCCAGTTCAAGCAAATGTAGCTAGGTTAAAGAAGAGATTAGTGTCTCAATGCTTCTTAAATTTCATCCGAAACAGCTGGCCACCCCAAGCCTGTGCAGCCCCTGAGTTAGTTGTTTTGTGCAGTTTGATGGATTCATTGACTTGGATGCATATGATACACTAGCCTTAAAACTTAAAGGAGATGGAAGATGCTACATATCTACTGTAAGTTCTTCATTCCTCCGCTCATAAAAGAAGATGATACAAAAGGAATTGAGATTAACTTTTTGTCTTTTTGTTTCTTATTCATGGACTGTATGATCAGTGCCAATCCAAAATCTTTTTAACTTCTATAGTCCATTTTTGGATGTAGATATACACTGAGAATTGGGTAAATTCACCTGCTCAAGAGGAAGACAATACATGGCAAGCTTTTGTATTTGTACCCAAAGATAACTGGTATATAGCAAAGGCAAGTTCAATATCCTTGTATGATCTGGATACTTTTGGGTGCTGACTGCTGACGAAAATCATTATCTGTACTTATATAAGATAGCACTAACTCCTGTTGGTTGATCTGTGATTCTGTTAGGTGTTTTCTACTGTTATTATTTACAGTAACTCGTTTGAGATTTAATTAGTAATCATCTAAACTCTAATTATTTATTGAAAGGGTATGCTCTATGTAATAAAGTCACACCATCTTTTTCTCTATATTCTCTGCTCTGGGCACTGATTACCAAAAAAAAGAAAAAAAAAAGTGGCTGTTCTGGTCATGAGTGTTGGGGTATTTTCACCTACGGGAATCTGGGAGCTTCAATGGACGGGGTCCCACTTCCATGACTGGCTTACTAAATATATTATTTATATGCCTGCTATTTTCATTGAACTCTTGTATCATCGCTTCCATGATATTCATATAATAAATTAATTTTGAGAGTTATCATGTAAACTGAATGAGCGTATCAGGTAAGCCTTCATTGCTTCCACGACTGGCACCTCATGTCCATATGGTACTGAAATATGGACATGTCTATATCTGGTTTCCATTTGGCATTTGTACGTGCATCTTCTTGGATACATACCCACATGGGTATGCATGCAATTGTGTGCCAAGTTTCTAACTTTCGGACTTGCATTAACACTCACCTATGTGAAACTTTTCAGATTCCTCTGGATCGATATTTACCGACATGGAGAGGAAATGTCATAGATGCAAAGATGGAAATGAATCCGTCCCGCATTGTTGGAATGTCACTCTCTGTAAATGCTGGTGGTGGTTTTCCCGGCGCAAAATCTGGACCTGGTGACTTCAGGCTGGAAATTGATTGGATTAAGGCATTGAGAACAACACAGTGAGTTCTGTGCAAATATTTATTTTAGTGACTGAAATCTTTTTCTCAGAAAAAATTGTAGGAAATCTGTTTATCAACTCCAGTAGCTTGCTGCTTTTGTGAAATCTCAGATTGCTGCTTATACATGGTTCCATACAACTATCCTACTCTTTACTGGTTTTTGTGCACTAGAGAAGCACAAAAGCCGCAATATCAAGTCACAGACCAGCAGTTTGGACAACTTGATATCACATTTTTTTAGGTTCTGTTGATTTAAAAGCTCTCAGAGCAATTTTACATCAATCATCCATTTTTTTGTGGATATGTAGGTCTCCAAATGATCTAGTGATGTTCAAATTTACACATTGAAATCTTACAAATGCTAGGCTGAAGGGATCTTATAATAGATTTTCTACTACAATTGTAGTTCTCTCATCGGCCACTTCTGGTGAGTGGTAAGTAATTAGGGCATTGATCAACAATACCACTGTAACTAAATACATTTTTTCCCTTCATTTGGGGATGCTGGAATTTTGCACATTGATAAGCAATATGTGCCTATTGAGGAATATCAACTACTCAATGCTTAATGTATATTTGAAGGTTAGGAATGGCCTCTTACCCTACTGGTAAGAGGTGTCAGTTCTTACTTGCCTGTCCAGGGTTCGAACTTGGGCAGTCATCTTTCCTCCGCCGAGGCTGTGCCACACCCCCCCCCCCCCCCCCCCCCTCCCCCCACCCACGCACCCACCACCCCAACCACACCCACACTGCACAAAGCCCCCCCCAACCACACCCACACTGCGCAAAGAAAAATCCCTGGTTTCCCCACTATCTAGAAAGGTTGGTTACGATTCTAGAGGGTACGTGTTAGTCAGGCTCACTACAGAACTGTCCAAGCGTAGATGGCTTAGAAGACTAAGCAGAAATAACTTAGCTTTTGATGCTTGAAATGCATTGCTCGCTACAGAGCTGTCCAAGCGTATATGGCTTGAAGAATGCAAGTGTGACAAGCACTGCAATTAGTTGTAATTGGTTGATGAATTGTGTTTTCACTTCGAATGGCTGATCTTCCTTGCAATCTTCTTATTAAGATTATGGCATTCCACCGAATTTTGTCTAGATCCTAGAATGCCCTTGTTGGCATATATTTTTGTGCAATCAAAACATTTTGAAGAACTTATTTTTGTGACCACCAAACATGAACAAGATTCACTTCAGAGTTCAGACCACCATGCAATCTTGTGTTGAAAAAAGAAAACCACAACTAGGATTTAGTGTCTTAATGTTATACATTAATTGATTTATTAATTTTAATTCTGCTTTCAACTCTAATTGTCATCATCAAAGCCTTATCGTATCAGCTTGAACTCTTTATCAATAAAAAAAGTTTGGCTTGCTTACTATAAATTCCATGCAGGCTTCAAAACCCAAACCCAAGCCCAACCTAAACCAGAGCAAACCCAACCCAGGCTTCAATTTCGGTCATTTCGGGCTCGGGTTTGGCTCGACCCCTGTTGCACCACTAGGTTCCCTGATGTGAGGAGGACAAGAAGAATGCTGTTAAACCCTGCTGGAAGGGCTCTTTCACCTTTTGTTTTTGCATGTAGGAACTGCCAAATTGACCCATTTTTTTAACCATGTGGATTAGTTCAAGGCATTTTAAAAGAAAGATCATCTTAGCTTTATCTAATGTTGAGAGCTGTTAGATAATAGTGGCAGCAGGTACGTGCTATGCACGTGAAGGGTTCCAAGAAGCATTTTTTCCCCTGATAAAAGGGAACTATGGTGACATTTGTATAGCAACAGTTCTGGGAGGCTCAAAACTGAACTCAATGAATAGTTATGAATGATGATGGCGTTTGTTAATGGATATTGGACACCAACATTGTAGGCTACCAAGGATATATCTTAGAAAATGAATGTTCAAATTAATTATATTGATCACCCATATATGAGATATAGGATTCAGGGCCTGTTTGTTTGCAAAAAATAGTAGGAATTTATAGTGAAACGAGCTCCACGTACGGGAGGATTGTTAAAGGGATGAGGGGTGAATAGGAGTGTTCATGGATGGGGCCAGGCTAAAGTATATCCAGGCACACTTGACCTTGGAGAGACAGACCCGCATCCAGCCCAAGCTCAAAATGAGCCTGGCCCCGAGTTTGACCCGCCATGCGCATTTCAGGCCTAATCCCTTCCATTTTGTGAATCCGATTGGGCCGAGCTGGCTTTCTATCATTTGTTCAGTCTTTCTAATCACTTATCTAGGTAGATCAGTCACTATACTACATGCATTACTTATTTGGGCTAGGTCCAGCAGGCTTCGGTTTTTCCATCATTTAATCTAAGCCCGACCCATATATTAAATGAGTCAAAGATTTAAATCCAAGCCCAGCCCGAGTACAAAACCCAAGGCTAGAACCTGGCCCAAAGCTGGCTAGTCCCGGCTGGGTTGGCCCTTGAGCACCCCTAGGGTGAAGGGCATAAGGTGAAGATGAAGAGGGACGTTGATTTGCCTAGGTATTGAATCTCTGGTGATGGATGTATTCATTTCCCATCTTCCTTTAATTCAATTTTAATTAAAAAGGAGGTTGGTTCACCCTTGGTTCTTCATGTATAACCACTTATAGAAATACAAACCCTAGTATCCAATTACATGGAACAATTCCTTAGTTGTTGTTGATTTTTTTTTTATATTGGTAAAGTAGGCAGGGTTTAGGATATCATTCTCGTCCTTTGTTGACTGAGCCACTATAAATTATTATTTTCTTATTTCAGATCAACAAAATTCCTTTCTTTTTTAGGGCACGTTTGTGCGTGAAGTTTCTTTTTCTTCTAAAAAAGTGAAGAATATGGAAATATTTTGCTGCAGTACAACGAAACTTATGTTTAATGTGGTCGCTTTTCCACAAAGAAAATTGTAAAAAAATGAACCAAGTCTTTTACAACTCTGTGGAAAATCTTTCTAGGAACATGCTAGGAATTTGAGGATTTCAAAAGACCTGAGTGTTTTGGTCAAGACATTTCTAACCGTGTTACCCAAACAACAAAGTTCCTGGTATCTTCGGAGAAATCCAAAGTATGCAATGTTTTCACATTTCCAACATATCACACACCAAATAAATATGACTTGATTTCGAGAGCTGAAAATCTTCACTGCAATGCGTAATTGTTTGAAAACTTCTTTTTCAAACGTAGATGGATTCAAATCCCGAGGGATAGCTCAGTTGGCTTAAGACCACGGTTTGCACCTGTAGATTGTGGGTCTGAAACTGTACTATCACATTGGGGTTACAGGAGAGTTTATCCGGCTTTCCTTTGGGCCTAAGGGATTAGTTTAACCCAAAGGGTTGGGAACCCTCCGATATAAAAAAATAAAAAAAATGCCTTCCCACATTCCCTGTGATCTATTTATATTTTAAGTAACAAATGCCAAACCGATTCGATTGGGTGGATAACAACTCAGTTGGCCTAAGATTCCCTACTTGATTCTATCTCATCATAATGACTACTTTTTCTAGCCGAATTGTTCACAACCACCAGCTGTTTCTGGACAAAAAAACTGGTCCATTGTGTGGGGCTCACATAGCTTCCCTGTAATCAATTTCACCCATTCAACGACTTCATTTATGGTGGGTACCGGACCCATTTGATACTTGATTGATCATGAAAAAGATGTTGCAGAGTTTAGATCTAGAGTTGAAATGATCATGTGGTTCTTATTGCTTCCTTTCACACACTTTAGTTCAAACATTGACCTTTCCATCACTGTGTCCCTTCTATCTATAACTGGCAGTGGCCTCATTAGAGACCACTTTTTTGTTCCCCTACATCTATATATTTCACTAAAAATTTTTTTTTTTTTTGTTTATACACCAATGATTTCTCTAAACTACTACTCCCTGCTTTTGAGTAATGAAAATTATACTTTTTGGACTGTTTCAGGACTCAAAAGGTGATTAAACAAAACCCTGGACCTGTATCTCTAGTCTCTAGTTGATATGTGGACTAGTATACCAGGTGAAATTCTGGGTGCCATTATACATTGATTGAGAATATAATAAAGAAAAGTTCAAAAGGTGATTAAACAAAACCATGGACCTGTATCTCTAGTCTCTAGTTAATATGTGGAATAGTATACCAGGTGAAATTCTGGGTGCCATTACACATTGATTGAGAATATAATAAAAAAAGTTTTTTACTTTTTTAATCTAAAGTGTCATTATCTGGACTCTGTCTGGAGTTTTGGACAAGTAATCCATAGACTTTATTTTGCAATGAGTGATGGAGGCAGGCCTGCCTGTATTGATGGTCCTCATGCCACTCTACCATACAAGTGGGGCAGTGTGATGAATTGTAGGTCGGACTACTGAAGGGATTCTCTCCTTTATTAAAGTCTGAGGGAACTTCTTCCAATCAGGGATCAATTTGTGGCTGTACAGCAGATGGTGATGGAATTGGGTGAGTGTGGGTGAGCACTTGGGCTCTCGCCTCATTTTCGCAGCTCTTCTTGAACTACTTACATATATATATCTGAGTGACTTAACTTTATAGAGAGCTCTGAACAACTTTGGCCCTTTGTTTGCATGAAAATTTTTTTTCTCTCTCCCTCCTAGATTGGGTCAGTGAACATGCTTTTAATACCTACATGCTCAGGGATTGATCCAGGGTGGCTATTTATGATGAGACCTTTCTCACTTTTGTTTGCATGAAATTGAATTATGATGAATTTTTATATGGGCTCGTTTGTGCGGGGCCTCAAAAAACCTAATCCATACAGAAGCTTTTCTGCTTTTCTCGGAAAATCAAGTTTAACCCTCCCCCATTGGAAAGGTTTTGTGTGGAATCATCAAAAAAGTCCATTCATTGTTCTGCTTTCCCTTGCAAGAGAAAAGACTGCACTAAACATGAATTTTATTATAGCGTGAAAAAGTGGCCATGCAAACAAGCTCTAGGGCTTTCCGTTGGAGAGAAAAAAGATGAACTTGGGCTTCTCCTCAAGCCACATTAGCAGATCCCCGCTTGACCAATAATATTTGATATATTATTATTTTTACTAAGCATTTAAAAAAAAATCTAACTTTTTTTGAATAAGATTTGAAGAAAAATCCTAAATTTGAAAAAAAAAAAATATCGACAGTTTCAAAGACATAATTTCTTAAAACATTGTGATGTGGGCAGTTAAGATACGGAAACAATAGGGTTCACCATAAGGAATCCAAACCACTAAAATAATCATCCCTCCTTGTTTTAGCACTAGGAGTTGTATCTCACTCAAATCAAGACCGACCCATGTTGAATTTAATCACATATAAACCAATTCATCCACCAATTAATTATTAAAAAATTTGTTGATTAGTTACTCGTTGCCTTTTAATGGCCGCGAGGCATGGATGGTTGAGAGGGCAAAATTAATAGACATTCACCAAGTCACGGAAAGATGAATGGAGAAGGTGCAAATGATAGAGTAATGCAAGTTAGAAAAATCCCAATCCACTGAAACATCTAACTCACCTCTTCTATTAGGCCCAATTGTAAAATCGAGCATATGATTAGAAATGTTAAATGCTCAATTTTATGGTGGGTGTCTGGTTTTAGGTCCATGAGTTTCAGGTCCATTGTATATCAGATATGTATGCAAATGCAAGTGTATTTATTAATTATGTTATATCAGTATTTGGGTCTCAATGTTCAGGGCTAGGCCCATTATTTGGCACTTGGGATCTGGGTTTGGGTTTTCAACTCATATTAAAGCTTGTTTGTTTGTTTTTTTTTTTTTTTTAACATATAAAGGTTTTGATATAGGTAAGTGTGGTAGTGGGTACCCATTTATCCAGACCTGACCCAATTCCAACCCATGAAATTGGAATTTGGATGCTTATTCTGACCCTTTAATTCTCACCAAGGTTGGAAAAAATGGTCACTCTAGAGAGTCATTTTTCATGTAAATTATTTTAAAGATATTAAAAACTGGATTAAATATTTAATTATTTAAAATTAGATTAAATATTTATGATTTACAATCTTCCTATGCGGAAAGACAGTGGCATCATGGAATCAATGGAGTAACACACACATGACCCATAGTGAACATAGAAAGGAGGGAAAGATATTAGAACCTACATATTCTAATTAATAAGTTGGAGCTTAGGTCCTAATTTCTTACTCATGCTTCTCACAAGTGAGAGGAATGCAACTCTACAATGGGCTGTCCCTGAATCTTTTGAAAATCTAAACCGTTTAAAATAAACATCCTTCTCTAAAGTGGGTTGTTCTCAAATCTTATTCCAATAAAAGCTGATATCGTCGTAAGATTGAGCATATAATTAATAATATAATTTAACACAATCTTATGTTTTTTTTTTTTTTTTTTTTTTTGCTTTCCTATAGACTCAAACTCATGTACCATTATTTACTTCATGATGCCTCTAACCTACTTAGTTACAGCCACAAACAATCTTATATATTATTTGTCATATGCATTAATTAGATTATTAATCGTTTGCAACCAACTCTAATCGGAATAAGATTTGGTACACCCACTAAAGAGAAAGTGATTCATTTCTCCATGTGAGAGAGACACAAAGAGGATCTGAACTCAAAAGATTGATCTTCCTCTATCTTTGTCCTTGCCCTAAAATAGCTCACCACTTTTAAGCCTATCTGTTTGTCATCGAACAGAATAAAGATATAGTAAAATAAGATTTAACGATTGCATTTTTTTAGTAAAAAACGTGTTTATGGAAATGGCAAGCGATATATAAGGATGATTTATTGGACCACACTATTTTTTACCTATCATGTAAGAAAATACAACCATTAAATTTTATTTCGTTCTATTTTATGACAAACAGACGGCCAAAGTCTTGGGATTGGACTTACAAATTCTAAATTTAAGGAGATCAACCCAAATGCATATCACACTCTGATCAAAACCAAACTCGGGCCATTTCCAAACCATGAACGGCAGATGATTATGAAGTGGTTGTACCAGCCGCAGGTGGGCCATGGGCCACACAAAAAGTCCTCACAGCTCAGTTGGCACTTTATTGTAATGGTGTCCTTTTCCAATATAATAACATATGTAGGGATATGGGTGCCATCATATATATATTTATTACAAACAACCATCGTGACATGTTGGATATAATTTTAGCTCGAATAATCACAATTCCTTTCTCGAGTTCCCCACATGGCATGTTAGGTGGGGCTCACATATCTACGCTGTGATACACAGACTTATATGGAATCAAAGATGCCTTCTCCTAACTTGCTCCATTGTAGTATTCTTTCCTGAAAATTATACTTCTTTCTGTCTTCCATCCTCCCAAAATAATTTCCTTCTATGTGCCTTTTTCTCACTACACTATGCTAGCAGAGACCTAGTAATATCGAGTTAGTTATACCGGAAGTGAGCCAATGAGGGTCCGCCACATCACCATGTATAGGCACTCTTACCCACGTGCATGAAAGGCTTTATGAAGATGACGGGCGCGGACACTGATTGATTTCCTTACGGTCACCGTGGGGAAAATCCTCGGATGATCCGGACTCCAAGTTAAGCCCCTCACATGCATATCTCCTAATTGAATTGCCACAAGCCCATATTTTTCACTCATCCAATCATTAATCACCAATAGAATAATATCCAAGAATAATGATGATGACGATGATCACATGATGCTATGTTAGTGATGATGGTGATGATGATACATTGTAAATTTGTTAAACTTGGGGTTCGGGTTATGTAGAAGGACTGATATTTTGCGTGCTACCGGCTTCATTGAGATCTTTCCATTCCCATCTTCCCATGATTGACATTGGCCCAAGTAGGACCCCACATATGAGTTTGCTCAACACTATGTATGGATAATTCTAACAGAATATAACTCATTGTTTAGGGCAATGTGTTCCTCCGAGTAGAATGCATAGTTTTCATATATAGTCCAGCTCATGGGGACTATTTAGAAATCTACTAGTGAGCTGAGGCACATGCAAAGGTCTCTTTATGGGTAGGGTTAACATAAAAACAGTCCAATCAAATCATCCTAGCCCTGATTTCAATAACCAAGAAATTTTGTAGTCTTTTAATCATAGATTTCCTTGTTATTCAACCCAACACTAGTGGATAAGGCTTGATGAGAGAGAAATTTAGGTCAGTGCCAAATCATGAGGAGATGAGATTATGAAATGGCCCAAACTAACTAAAGGTACATCCAAGTAAGCTCCACGGAGTTGCACTGCATATATATAGTTGCTCCCATGAGAACATTTCTCAATTATCTAATACAAAAAATATGCACACTCTACCATATATGAAATAGTGAAAATTCTCTTTTTTTCACTCATTGATGAATATATTGGTGTTTATTACTCAAGAGGAGATGTAATTTAGGATGCCACCTTATCCATGGGAGGTAAACTCATCCCCACATAAGTCAAATAAAAGTTGTCCACATGGGAGTTTTCATATGGAGTGTGATCAATTATCTAATTTTATATGGCAACGCACCCCATGTATTCAATGTCTTCGAGAATTTTCATATTCGAAAATGGTTTTACCGAAGAACTGATGATTGCATGTATTTAGGTATATACGTGGGTGTCTACATTGACATGTGTGCACTCATGCATGTGTACATTTTGTTGAATAACCCACTTTTCCAGCTTCTCTTTATGAGTTTTTATCCTTATTAAGGTCCATTCTTAATCAATTCAATCTTTTTGCATGGACCACCCCCTTTTGCATTGGCTCCTAATCAAATTTTACACTTATCAAATATTATTTTTAGTTGAATTTATCCAAAAAAAAAAAAAAAAAGCATGGTGAATTGCCAATAATCTTTGAAGACTTAAAACTTGGGTTGATGAGCATTTGATAGGGTGACATCTCATATTCCTCTCATCTAAGAGCCCTAAATCTTTTTTATCATCCCGCCTTCCTTGATAGTCATGCACCAAATTAAAGTGGGCATTTCATTAATTTATTTTCTCAACAAAAGAAAGACTTTTAAGCTTGTTTCTTTACATTAAAATACATGGGAATTCAATGTAAGGGATTTTTCTAAGTGGTTACAAATACAGATTAAAGATATATATATATTTTTTAAAATGAGCATCAAATAACCTTTCCTTTATAGCAATTGAATACCTAGCTTTTGATCTTCAATTTTAATCACTTAAAAAAGTCATTATGCATTAAATTTCTATGTATTTTAATGCAAAATAATTTTTCCCGTGAAGCCTTTCCTGCTAATTTGACCGGAGGTGTGGTGTAGCCTTGTTTGATTTGAGTTAAGGCGTGGCCATGTTATAGTTTTGTTTTCTGTTTTTGGTTAAAGCCATGTTAGAGTTGAGATTATGTTAGATGTGTAGCAATTGGGAAGAGAGAGGATCTCTTTACAGCGGCTGCTGCTCTGGACCAAACTGTTATACAGCTTGGAAGGCTTTCTAATAATAATAAAGAGGTGACAAAGGATATCATGATTGAACATGCAACGTCCACCGAGGATTATATGTCCCATCTATTATAATCAACCAAAATCTAGGAACTAAAATAATGTAGAAAGCACCAACTAAATTAATGTATTGATTTTTTTTTTTTTATTTATTTTTATTTTTTGATGATGTGGGTAAGGCTGAGGTCTTTGAGGCAACACGACTAATTCCCCCCATGTGAAACCAATAAAACCACATAAATGCACACTGAGCAGATTTATGGTGGATTTCTAGTACAAGATATGAAGACCAAATCCATATCTAACACTACTCCACCAACTCCTAGGTGGGTAACTAAAAGTATTGAAATTAAATCACTAAAACTCACTTCCCTACTAACAAATCTTTGTAGACTTTCATCCTCACATGCATCCTCCGCATGTGCTAATATCCTTTTGTGCCACAAGCCATGCAACCTAAATCCATCTTGGCCATGGCCCCTTCAAGATTTTTGAAAATTCTTAAGCATATTTCTCTAGAAGAAAATTCCCTCCTCTTGATTGCTTTTGAATTATTTGGGTAGGTAAAGAATAATGGAATAGCCTAACATATAGGGAGTTTCATTTTCACCCAATTGCCTAGTATTCGATCTTTGGGCTCTCTTCCCTGCGTGTGTAGGCAATCCTCTCTTATTCGGCTCTCGATTTTCTTTCCAGCATATGAAAGGCCCAACCACCTTGGCTGATACCCCTGAAAAACATAAGTTTTGAATAGGTGTAACTTAACCAGCTTAATTACCAAGCAAGAAAATTTGGTCTATTCCAGCACACAAGCATTCAAACAAAGACTAGATCAAGCCCAATTAGTACCAAGTTTGGGCACAAGCACCTCTAAATCACAGGATATTTTCTAAAGTTAAGACAAAACTCAAGGGTTTACTAGAAAATCTCCCTAAAACCAAACTTTTATTTTATCACCCCATCATCAGTCTCTATCATACATCCGTTGTGTCCTAATTGATTTAGATTTAGATCTTATTTGATATCTCTACTCTTATTCCGACGGAGCCATTCTAAATAAAGCCATAAAAAGAAGAGGCTAAAGCTCATATTTCCACGTAGAAGCTCTAAAATGGGGCCTTTATTTTTAAGATGATTTTCCTTTATCCTTAATGAAGTATATCGAGGTAGAATGGGGTGTCCAATACTCTTATTTTCCAAATCTCAACCCGCTATAGATTTTTAGATAAATGGTGGTTGGAAGTTGGAAATAGAGATGTAAAACATGGGCTTATACCGTTTCAAATGAGTGGCCAAAAATCCACATGCCATGACCCCAAGTCCCAACCATGAGTTGGACCCATCAGATGGTGGGTCTAACAGACTCAAGCCAACATCACCGACGGTAGAAGCTAAAAGGAAGAGGCCAAGTACAGTACGCATAGAGTCATCATTGTGTTTGGAAAAATTCTCTGGCCATGGATTGGGGATGTACACGTTAGAGCAAGGATGACCACTCCACGTGTCTGCAGATGATTGGCCAAATGGATTCGTCACTATCATGTTCGTTAGAAGTAATGTTCGGCATGTTGGCATTCAAAGCGAAAAGTCTCCTTGTCCCGGGTTTTTGTCCGGGACATTGACCGAACGGTCCCTAGGACCGTTGGATCCCAGGTCCTAGGGACCGTTCGGTCCATGTCCCGGGACAAAATCCGGGATATGTAGCATTACTGGCATTCAAAGTGGAGATGCAGACAAGAAAAAAAGTGTCGTACCAATTTCAAGGAGAATTTTATCCACCAAAAGCATTAGGGTTTCTACCAATGCCTACAAAGTTGAAGTTTGGAAGGCCCCGGGCTGATTATCATTCCAAAAGGTTAATATCAAATAATTTTACATGGCAAAATTGTCATTTGAAATGTCACTTAAGAAATTCACCTCAACTAAATAAGTTGTTAGGTGTTATAGGGAGAAGCCGAAGACAATTATTTCGTGGTGGCGTGGCTCCGAAAACTTCAGACAAAGAAGAATCATATAAAATTTTTTGCAACCAAACATGCTCATAGAATCGAGCTTTATGGGGCTTTTTGAGCCAACGTACAACTCTATTTACATTGTTAACTTTCATGGTTTGGTATTGTGTGCAATGGTATATTTATTTGCTTTCATTTATTGATAGTTGATTTTCCTGGACTCATCACTATCAAGTTTGTTAGAAGCAGTGTTCGGCATGTTGGCATTTAATGGAGAAATTCATCCACCAAAAACATTTGTATTTCTCCAAATGCTTGCAAAGTAGAAGTTTGAAATGCCCCCGGCTGATTAGAATTTCAAAAGGTAAAAACCCAATAAATTTACATGGTAAAATTGTCATTTGGAATGTAACTCACGAAATCCTCCTGAGTTAAATAAGTTATTTGGAGTTATAGAGAGATGCTGGAGACAATACTTACATGGCTGCAAAAAATTTTAGACAATGAGGAATCAATCCTATAAAAATTCTTGCAACCAAACGAGCTCGTAGAGTGCAGTTTGATAGGGCTTCTTGAGCCAACGTTCAACTCCTTTCACATTATTATTCTCCATGGTTTGGTATTGTGCACAATTTCATATTAATTAGCTTTTATTTATTGGTAGTTGATTTTTTTTAAATAATTAGTACTTAAGCTATTAAGCATCAAGGCTATTAAATTAAGGGTTAAGACATCTTTACTTGTGAAGTGACCTCCACATCTATCTTGCCTAAAATTATATGAAAGCCTCTAAGTGGGTTTCACAAGTTGGATCGTAAAATCTCAATACAGTGTTCGCTTGTAAGTAAAACTACATCCTATTGATAAGAAAACTCCTTTTCCTATAATATGGGAGTTTCAATCAAGAGGGCCCATGTAAATAGTGGGGACGGAAAATTCCTTATTGTCCATATAGGACTTCAAAACTTGAATATTATACCTATTTATAAAGTTTTAAACAAAACCTTCAAATTGTTTTACTCTATTTTGAGTTTTTCATTGAAGAGAACCCCTATGAAGCTATGAGAGAGAGAGAGAGAGAGAGAGAGAGAGTAACGGAGTAAAAACTTAGATAGAAGAACATGATATTTGAAAATCAAGTTGGTTTTATGCTAGGGAGGTCAACCATGAAAGCTATCTTTTCACTTAGGCAATTAATGGAAAGCGACGAGGAAAAATCTGCATATGGTTTTTATCTATCTAGAAAAAACTTAAGACCTGGTATCTAAAGATTTAGATTTAATTATAGGTTTAAATACAAAAAAAGTTCCAAGTGACTACATTGAAATTATAAACGACATGTATGAAAAAGCAGTAATAAGTGCGAGAACTGCCTGTGGAGAAACATGTGAGTTCCCAGTGCCCATAAATTTGAAACAGGGGTCTACCTTAAGCCCTTACCTCATATTCAAGAAAAGGTATCTTGGTGTATGTGGCTTGCAAATGATATAGTATTGGTGAATGAATCAACATATGGCGTGAATGCAAAACTTGAAAGATGGTAGGAAACTTTAAAATCTAAAGATTTTAAAATAAGTCATACAAAGATAGAGTATATACATTGAAACTTTAGTAAGCATTTACAAAGAGTTAAAACTACTGTGTGAATTGAAGTCCAAGAGATACCACGAAGAAATTCTTTCCGTTATCTTGGCTCAATAATTAGCAATGATAGGGAGATTGATGAAGGTGTCAACCACATGATAAAAGTGGAATGATTGAAGTGTAAACTTGCTCCTAGAGTACTTTGTAAGAGACAAATGCTAACAAGAAAAAAGAAAAAATGTTATCGGACAATGATAAGACCAACTATGACCTATGGAGCAAATGTTGGCCAGTAAAAAAACAACATACGCATAAAATGAAGATAGTAAAGATGATAATATTGAGGTGGATGTGTGGTAAAACTAAAAAGGCTAAAATTAGAATGGAGCGATTTTGAGAGTATTTATGGGCAGCTTCAATAGGGAGTAAAATTAGGAAAATCTGTTTGAGATGGTTTAGGCACGTCCAATGTAGGTTGACAATGACGCCGGTAAGAAAAAGTCTGGGAATGCAAGTTAATGGCCCGCCAAGAGTAGGAAGGGGTAGTCTGAAGATGACATGATGGAGGTAATAAAAATAGATTTGAGGAAGTGCAACTTATCTGAAAATTTAGCTTAAGATAGATCGGAATGGAGAATCGGAATTCATGTAATCGACCCGAACATATAATTGGGACAAGGCTTTGATGATGATGCTAATGATTAAAGAGAAATCATCAATCTAATTCTTTCCACTCTCATTTACTATGCAAAAACATACACGGCTATCAATTTGATATTGATCAGACTATTATCCACTGATTAACTTAGTCAAAGTGGATTTAGTGGACGCTGGCCGTTTGAATAGCATGAAGAGTAATACAGGTGGAGTTAAAGTAAGCATGTGATGTAAAAATTTTACTTCACTATGTATGGGTGAAAAAAATTGAGTGCATAAGTAAACTTATTATGTGATATCTCTCCATTACTCTCCCGTAAATCTCTTTTTTTTAGGAAAAATCTTAAATAAGGCCTTAAGTTTTTGCCTTATTTAAAAAAGGGACACAAGTTTCAAAACATTTCAAATTAGGGCCCACTTGACTACATGCCCATGTGTGGGTCTCATCTTTGGAAGTCCAACGCAATTAAAAGACTCTTCTTTATTTCAGTATTTTAGAAACCTGATTAGACTTGGAAACTAGCAGTTTGTTTCGTACTCAAATTACTAATAAGAGGGGTAGTTCTAATAAACTAAGAGGTCCATGATGAGAAGGGAACCATCACAAAGTCCTATAACTATATGGTTTATGGTAATTTGCTTCTAAAGAGATTATTGCTTGACTCTTTCATCGCTTGCACGCATTACAAAGTAGAAGTGAGTTGTAAACCCGCTCGTTCTTATTCACACGCTCAATACACGATGGATCCAGGTACGCGTGTGACTCACATATTATATTATTCAAATCTACTTCGTTAAAGATGATCCTGAGATTAAAGTTAAATTTAATAGTTGGTATGTTCTTCAATTCAGGACATCTGACCATTTAAATGTATTTTTTGGCGACTTTTCTCTCAATTTTTTTTTTAAATACCCAAATTGCTGGACTGAGGCATACAAAGCCTAACCCGACTTTAGAAACATAGGCCCAGGCCCGACCCAAAACCGAAACATTCCATAAAAGTTAGGTCTGAACCTCCCTTTTGCCCATTTAATCAACCGGGCCGAGCTGAACTGCGCTTTTGATCAATTTTGTGGGTTTTCTAGAAAATGCTTAGACTAATTAAATTAAATTAAATTAAATGCACTCCTTATACAGGCCGAGCCGGGCTATGGGTTTTCTTTCACTTAATCCAAGCATGGCCTAATTATCATTTCAAAATGATACATGATAATTTGAGGGGCCACTGGTGTCAAGAGACCAAAAAAATGAAAAATAAAAAAAATCCTTGCCAACTGTTCTAATGAAGGTGATAAAATGATTGTAGGCAAAGTTTTAATTTTAACAGTGTTAGTGATCTTTGATCTCAATTGTACTTCACTTTTTTTTTTTTTTTCATTTTTTGGGTAAATGAGTATGTAGTTAATGTTTCTTGTACTATAATAAAGGTCAATGAGCCCCACAAACATAGTCGTGGATATCATTATTTTGTTTGTAGTTGGTCTTGCAAGGAAACTTCTTGGGCATATCTTTGGGGGGAAAAATGTGGGAGGGAGACTTCTAAATATGAAATTTCAAAATTTAAAAAACTAAAGGGGAGGAAATTCTCTATCCTTCTCCACTCCTTGTTTGGTGAAGAGAATAGTCTATGAATTTTATATTTTCGAACTCTATTAGTGTACTAAGTTGAAAAAATTGTGATTGAGTGCCAGCAAAAAGTTTCTCACTCTAGATTCCTCAATCTATTGCCTCACTAGTCATTTCATTTTTTCTAAATCTGTTAAAAATGAAAAACCCTCAAGTACCAATCGTTCCATTAACTTGTCTCTAGTTAATGCAGTTTATATTTCATACATATTTATACACATAACAATCAATCTAAGCTCCTATCACAAACCACAAACTCAACCAACCAACCAAAGGACCAAAAAGTTTGCGATATTATGGTGACATTATAATGAAATGTAAATTTTTTTTATTTTTTTTAGCTATTGGATGGTTCGCAACCCTTTAGTTTAGACTAATCCCTTCGGGCCAGGAGGGAAGCCGGGTAAACTCACCTGTAGTCCCAGTGTGGTAGTGCAGTTTTGAATATACAACGTCCGGGTACAAACTATGGTCCTAAGCCAGCTGAGTTTCCCATTGAGGTTTGAAATGTAAAATTCTTAACATTATGAAAATTGATAAAAATGCATTACAATCTTGGAGCCTTTTAAAATGGATTACAATCTTTGATTCTTTCGAAAGGTATTTCTTAAAATTAGATATTTTTAATTATCTAATCTAAGATCATGAAATAGATATTAACGAAGTCTTTAATTTAATTATTCATATTCCATTACATTCCATCCAAATTGAAGACATGTCTGATGCACCTATGCTTAGCAAATATCATTCAAGGCTTAGACTTGCCACATGCACGAGAAACTCATGTGAAACTATAAAACATCTATAATTTGATTCATTCAAAATAATTTTTTCTTTCTAACGTAAGATGTGGGAAAATTCAATGCTATTAATTGAGCGCATATAAAAAACATGATTAAAATATTAAAAAAAATATGTATGTTTTCTGCTTGTTTTTTGACGACCCATTGTTAAAAAAGGGGAATTTATTTTCATGGTTTAAAGTTTTAAAATGTGGGTCCATTGTTTTGAATCCCCAAGGCATGTGATGATGAGTGAAAGCCTCAGAGAAATAGAGAGAGCTCTCTGCTGCACCAGTGGTAGAGGATTTTAGCTTTTGGATAGACAAATTGAGGACGGTGGATTTTTCCCCTTTTGAGGAGAAAACGAAATTGCCCACAGCACGCGTCAAGGAGAAAGAATTGCAAACCACTGCAATAGAGAGGTATAGTAGTCTGCGGACTATATTAAATTGTACCTACTTTTGGACAAAACGGCAGAGGGAGAGGGGGAGAGAGTTCTTTGCGGCTTCATCTTCTTCCATCTGGAAACAGAAGAGCCAAAGATTGAATCGAAGCTAAATCGACTCCGTTAGAGGTAGCGTTTTCTGTTCATTTTCTTCAAAATCCAAGAAAACCCAGTTCTTGCTTTTGCTTATATTGCTTGGATTTCCTGTTAAAAGTCCTTCATTTGAATGGAAATGGTAAAAGAAGATCGCTTTCTATCTTGTTTTAGTCTTTTGTTCTCTGGGTTCCTCTTACATTTACGTTTCTTTAGGTACGAGTTTCTGTTTAGGTTCTTATGCTTTTTGTTTGGTCTTTGTTAGATTGTGAGAAAGAATGGTTTTTTATTACTGTTTTCTACCTGTTTGGCTGTGATAACTCCTGGGTTCTTGCCCAATTAATAATGAATTTGTTCTGGGGTGGGGTTTCTGGCTTTTATGTTGTAAAATCAGTGAAAGATTTTGCTTTTACTAGCTTTGTGGATCGGCTCTGCTTGGAGTTGAATATAAGAAAGGAATCTCCTTTTTGGGGGGATTTTTCTGTTGAGCTGTGTATTTACAGGAATCTGCTCTGAGCCTGTCTACACTAGACCAAGATTTGATTTTTCTTCAGTGGGTCATCTCTGATTTAGCTTCAATTTCTCTGCATCGAAGAAAGGAATATCCTTTTTTGGAAATTTCCATCTTTTGGGCTGTGAAATTGCGGTGATCTGCTCTTGAGTCTCTGTATGAAGAAACATCTTTTCGCATGATCTGTGTTTAAATTTGTTCTTGATTCCTTGCATATGAGAGCAGTACGAATATACTCCCTTTTTTTGGTGTATTTCTGTCTAAGAGATTGTGAAATCAGATCTTGTTGTAGATTTCCTGGAAAGAGATAGAGAGATCTTCTTATCTACTCATTTAGTTGTTATATTTGCCATCTCTTGTTCTTGATTTCCTGTTCTCTGTGGTGGGATTTGGCTTCTTGCCTGCAGAAACTGAAGAGAGAGAGAAAGAGAGATGAGTGAAGCTCTGGTCGCAAGGTACTGGTGTCACAGGTGCTTACAAATGGTGAATCCAGTCATGGAAGCTGAGATCAAATGCCCATTTTGTGAGAGCGGATTTGTGGAAGAAATGGATGGCAGGAGAGACGACGACATCGATCTAGGATCAGATAGAGCCTTCTCTCTTTGGGCCCCCATTTTGCTGGGACTAATGGGTGGTCCTTCTCGGCACCGAAGATTACGAAGAGGAGAAGAAGAGGAAGAGAATCAAGGAGAATCAGAACAGGAGAGAGAGCCAAGGGAGGGCCGGGACCCTGAATCAATCATTCGAAGAAGGCGAAGAAACTCAGCTGCCATGCTCCAGTTTCTTCGAGGTCTCCGATCATCTGAATTGGATACTTCAGAAAGCGAAAGGGGGGATAGAGAGCGCGTGATCCTCATAAATCCTTTCAACCGAGCTGTAATTTTGGAGGGATCCTTTGATTCAAATGAGACACAAGATCAGAGCAGAAACACTCCTGGTTCATTGGGTGACTACTTCATTGGGCCTGGTTTGGATCTGTTGCTGCAGCATCTTGCAGAGAACGATCCAAGCAGGTATGGAACACCCCCAGCAAAGAAAGAGGCAATTGAAGCAATGCCTACTGTAGAGATCAGTGAGAATTTGGAGTGCGCAGTCTGTTTGGATGATTTCAATATAGGATCAGAAGCAAAAGAAATGCCCTGTAAGCACAAATTCCATAGTGGGTGTATTATGCCTTGGCTTGAACTTCACAGTTCATGTCCAGTTTGTAGGTTTCAGTTGCCTTCAGATGGATCAAAGGTAGATGTAAATGTGTCCGACAATAGCAATACCAATACTGTTGACAGCGGCAGCAGCAGCAGTGAAGAGAGAGGCAGTGAGGGGGGCGATGGAAATGGAAGAAGTTTTTGGGTTTCAGTCCCTTGGCCTTTCAATGGTCTGTTTTCCTCATCAGGATCGCAAGGTGGTGGGAATTCTTCATCATCCGCATCTGGTAGCGATTTTCCCAGTGATGAGAATTGAAAGAGATCTTTTTGTTGGTAATCTTCTTCTGTTTAATGTTTGTCATGTTTTCTCTGCTTTCTTCTGTATATATTCCTGTGTAATGAATGAATTTGGATCTTGCAGAATTGCCTCTTCTTTGGTTGTTTTCTACTTTGAACAATTAGTCGCAGTCCCTGGAATCTGAACTTCTTCATACCTTTTCTTTTTTCATCTTTTTCTGGTTGATATGGATGAGATGGTTTTTTTTTTTATTGTGTATAAACATTGGCTGCTTTATTTGGAGGGTCAGTCCAAAACAGTTCTTTTTATGAGGGTGTGAATGGTTAATGCACTTGAAAGCCATTGATGGAACTTTTTTTTTTTGCTTGATTGTGAGCCTTTGTTTTAGATGAAGCTGACCTTTTCCTCTTTTTTTTCCTATTCAAAGTGTTGGAGGAATCATGAAAGCATGAGATCTTAATGTTGTCTTTCATGAAATCTTAATGTTGTGTGCTTTATTAAATTGTCCCATGTCATTTTGGTCAGGTTTTTTTTGGCAAAGCCAACTATATTCTAATGATGTGTACAAAGCCTGCAAAGCATACTGGTATAAGGCTACTTGATATTGTCCTCTTGTACTTTGGGCTTGCATGACTAGGAAAAGCATACCATGTTTGAAATGGTCTAATGGGTGATGATGTTGTGAAAGGTTTGAACATTTCATATATCGAGACGGCAGATGAAAGAAAGAAAGTGCTTGCAATTAACAGCTGTTGCAAGTGGTCTTTATATCATATTAAAGGAGAAATAGTTAAGCATTCTGTTAAAGGCTTGGGAGCGTGCTACTTTCTATCTTTTGCTCTCAATATCATTATCAACTACAGTACTACTGTTGTAGGGGTGTTGATGGCCGGCTAGGTTGGGCCGAATAAAACTGTGTCCAAGTCTGGCTGATTTAGTTATTTGCCGTAATTTCAGACTAGAGCCAGCCAATTAGCAACACTTATATACACCTTTGTGCTAATTCCCTAAATATGCCACGCGGTTTAGGCGTTTAAGCATTCATAAGCTTTGGACCAGCTGATTGACTCTTGGAGCCAGAGATTAGGCCCACGTCCAGCCCACAAGCCTATAATCAGAGCCCAATGCGGGTCGAGTGGGTCTGCCTTTGTGCACCTTTATGAAATTGCCTGCATTTGATTTAGGGCGAAAAAGTAAGGGATCCAATCAGGGTGACCTTCAATCTCAGTCGCCCTTCCCATCACAGTGAGACTCCACCCTTCCTAACCCAAACCTTAGAAACAGGGTGCCTATGATGACATGCAGTGTTAATGCCATAGAAATGCACAGTTAGAACTAAAAAACATTAATGGGCTAATCAGAAACTGGATCTAGACAATGGTTTTTGGAGCATTTGACCAAAATGTGGCTATGGGTGTGACCCATGGTACTGATGCGGAAATCTGTCACTGTGGGGCTCACTAGAATACTGGTTGGCTCACGTATCACTCAGATTGGAAGGGAAGCCTTTTCAGTTAGCAAGGAGTCATGGAGTAACATTCATGTTTTAGAAAGGACAACACTCTTTGCTCACCATTGACTCTATAAATTAGACATTACCAGATCATGTTGGTTCTTGAACGAGATTGCAATTGGTCTCAAGCGGAATTCTCAAAATCCAAAATATTAACAAGTCAGCTGTCCAAATTTTAGTACTGGACTCAACTTTGGAAGCTTACCCAAATCCATTCTCCAAGATCCATATCATCTATTTAGCAGGGGGAAAAAAAAAAGAAGAAAAAAAGATCCATACCATCTTTAAAGTGACTCGACCCGCTAACATACTCATGGTTTAGTGGTGTTGGCAGATCAGATCAGTATCACACATGCCAAGGATCGAGGTCTTCATGTTGATAATCTCACCCCTAGCCAGTAGGCAAATCTTAAAAAAAAAAAAAACAGTGATTGAACCCAATTGCCAATGGAAATGTATCAGTTCAGGAAAATTTCGAACACCTATCCACATTAAGACCCAAAGACTTAGGGTAGGACTCACCTCCCTGAGAAATGAAGCACCAACCTCTATCCCCAGTGAGACCTGTAAAAACAATCTAGACCACAAATCCCATAGTAATAGGTGGCAAAACAAACTAATAATATCCCTTTTGCCAGCCTACAAACTGGCAATGGGTGGTTGTCACACCAGCTATTGATATGTTTTTTTTTGGGCCCAACCCACCAACCATAATAGGAAGGTGCATCAAAAGCATGGATTACGCTGCCCATTTCTTCCACTGCAAGGTGCAGGGTCCAGAAAAGGGTAGGGTGGAAACAATGTCCATCAATCAGTTAACAGTTGCGGTGCAGGACCTAGTAGTCTATCAACTTTGAAGGATGGCAAAAGGGAAGAGCTGAAACCGGGATACGCACGTTGCCAAAAAAATATATAAAACATTAAAAAAAACAGAGCTGAAACACCAGTGACTAATGAACAAAAACATTTCAGTTCATGAGTTCAACACGTGAAACAGGAAAATAATCAGAAGTTAAATATGATTTCTTAAACATTGCATAAATTGAGATCAGTTCGCTTGGCCTTGAATCGTGGTGGCAGTCCTGGGCTCTGACCCACCTGGTTACAATTACAACCTGTAGCATGCAGCACTGAGTGGTTCCAAAACTTGATAACGGGAGGCCACTCAAACCTCATGGCTGGCTGGCACAAGCATATTTTGAGTCTCTATAATCCCCAAGATACATTATGAATGTGCGGACTGGAATAACCCAAGCAAAGTTGGGACACTCTTGCTACTCAAATATATAGATTTTGCCGGTTGATCTGGACAGTTCAAAGCTCATCATGACTTTTGGGTTCCTTTTTGTTCATTAAATCCAGTTTATGCTGTAGCTCCTGTTGCATTCAGTAATTTTTAGTTTGCGAATATGCATAAATTAGGAGAGACTAGTAATTGAAATATTTAAAAAGAGATTACCTTTAGCCTTTCTTCTAGGCATAGAGCAGGGGTTGACAACACTGCAACGTATCTGCAATGCCGACATGAGAATATGAAACACTTGAAAGAAACAAGCAAGAAGGAACCTGTCTCCAATTCATCTGCACTATATCATGGTAACTAATGATACAGCATGGATTTTACATACAAAAATGAAGAATCAGATGTGATATGGTACAATAGGGGTATTTTTCCCATTTTGAAGTATGAGGGTTATCAGTTGATCAGTGTTCTGTAAAATGAACCATAAAGGTGATAAAACCTTTTTTCTGTAACCAACTGTTCCAAGGCTGCCACAGGATCACAGGACTGCCACTTAGGCTGCTTTTTCACCATGAATAAGATTGGAGATTACAGGATGGTCAATCTATATAAAAGATTGGACTGTCATGTTTCCGGTACACATGAAATGCACAATAGTATTGCAGAAATAAGTTATACAGGATCTCCCCTTAAATAATACTAAGGAAAAAAAATGAAAAAGGTGAATTTTCATAGTATCAATATCAATGTCAGCAATTAGGCATTCGTGAATCGACACATTAAAGAGAATGTTGTTATCTTTTAATGGTAACCATAGTTGTCAATTCCATTCCGGTTTAATCCTATAGTGGAACGTTTGGGAATTCCAGTCAATTCTGGTATTTTGTTCCGGAAAAGACGTGATTGAAAAATGAAAAAAAAAAAAAGAATAACCAAAATGGAAAAAATAGTTGAATGCTAAAATAATACTAAAAAATGCATACTTACATCACTTAAATAAACCACACTCTACAATTGACCATTTTCTAGTTTTCAATACATATGAGTTGAAGTATGAAAACCCTGGCCGGAATGGGGCAGAATTGGTCTGAAATTGGAACCGGACCTGACCGGAATTGGGACCAGAAACTTTTAGGGGGCCATTCCATTCCGCCCAAGGCCAATTCCGGCCGGAACAGAACGGAATTGACAACTATAATGGTATCATGACTTCTTGCTGCTACTGCTATTCTAAACCTCATCATTAATTTATCGTTACTATTCTGCTGCATTGTGTGTGTGTGTGTGTGTGTGAGAGAGAGAGAGAGAGAGAGAGAGAGAGAGAGAGAGGAGAGATTCTTACTCGCAGCGACTTGGTTCATCAACATCAGCCAGTTCATTTTTCAACCCACACCTTAGCCTCACCTATAATATAATGTAAGGAATGAGACACAATCCCCTTTAAAAGTTCACATGTGAGCCTGATATGACAACATGAATGGTACCTTCAAACTTCTATCTGGTCCATTCCAGCATCTATCACCATTGGAAAATAGCATGATCCTGTAGGATTCCTCAAATTTCTCCCAGCGCCTGAAGATTTCATTATATGAATGAAATAAAATTTCAATGTCAGCCAGCTTCATAAAGAAGAAAAAAAATCTAAATGTTAAAACTTACAGAACAAAAGAGCATCACAATTATTACTAAATTTTAATCGTGTAAATTGTGAAGTGAATTCAGTCAATCCAGTAGAGTCTGGATCCAGTCAGATCCAGACCAGCATATCTGATTGCCCTAAAGAAAAAAGTGGAAATATGAAATATAAAGCACAAAAACTGTCCACCATATATATAGCTAAGTAGTTGAAAATCCAGCTCCAGCTGTGGAACTGACATAAAATCGTGTCTGGATGTCTAAAAGATTATTAGGCTTGATCCGGGTTCAGGTCCAGACACTTGAGATTAAAATGAACCAGTGGAAAACCTGACCAAATTGATATGATGCAGTTACCAAATACCTGAACCCACCCCTTCTAGAGCTCTGTTTAAATAAACATGTAACAAGGACATGAGATAATCTTCTGATCCAGGTTAAAGTCCAACCACTTAAAGTGAAGTGAACCAGGGATAACAGACACCACCTGAACCCACCCTTCTACTGCTTCATTAAAACAAATCTGTGACATGATGGAATTCACTATAATCCTAAATAAGTAATTTGTTTTTGAACTAGGTAAACACAGAGAACATAGAGTTATTGAGCACTAACCCCAACTGAGTAGTACTGTGGCCTTCCACTTGGGAAGCTTGTTTAAATGGACACACTTTGTAGACATACCTGAAAGCAAGAGATAGATGACTAGCAAATATAAGAGACAAATACATATTTTAGCTCAAGACAAATGAGTAAATAGATGAGGTTGTATACTTATTCTGCTTGCTCTCAAAGCAATGGTCATGGAATGAATAAAATTCCTTCTCCATTCCTACCATGGACAGAGTAAAGTTCAGTAAATGATAGTTGTTAATGGCCATGGGAACATCAAAATCTTCTTACAGAGGCATGCAAAGACAAAAAGATGAGAAAATGATTGTATGCAGTTATAAATCTAGCTAGCAGACACCATGTTTCTCTTCAAAGATTCTTATACATAATGAATTGATGATGAGGCAGCACATATGATACCCGCCATTTCATCTACATTCATGTGATGAGAAGACTCACAAACATGCTAGGAACATATACGAGCATGTTAGAAGTTAGAACACATGATCCGCATATCTGCCTACGCTAAAAAAAGGCACCATAGTGGAGGTTCTTATTATAAATATGGGATTTGAGAAACCAAATTCTATGATATTAAAAAAATCTATATGAACACCACCTGGAACTCTCTTTTTTACAAAAATGCCCACTCTCAATAATGCTCTCCATAAGTACAAATTTACTTCATCTCTTTCCACTTTCTCATGAAACCAACGTCATTTCACTTGATCCTCACTCCATTTCTATTTCTTGAAGCAATTAGTAATTTGTATGGTTACTCCATGCAAATTCTGTAAGTACTTTATTTTTCTCATTGCTGTGTTGCTGTGAGGGGCCAATGATAGAATAATATGAATCACGATTGGCACATTCAACTATATAATCATGATGGCCCAACCAATGATGAAAAATACATTGGAGCCTGCTCAAGTGGTGTATGTACCAGATTCAACACAATTGGGCCACCTGAATGAAATAATCACAGTGAGTCCACCCAGTTATGTATTGATGCTGAACCCACCACCAAGGAAGGAATAGAGCAACCTTAATGAAGGAATCTCTGACACTCAGTGGCATCTGGTTCTCGTGGTGATCTAGCACAGTCAGTCCATGCCTCTATCAAGTATGTCCATTGCAGTGCCAACAAAGAAACAGATAGTTTAGAGAAACAGGGAGGTAGTAGGAATACAATAGTCTTTGGCAATTAGTTTCAATTCTGCTATGACTTTGGCTTGTCTTTGGCAAGAGGGTTCTACACGTGTATCTATCTGTTTTGGGGTGTTTACTGGTTAGGGGTGTCTTTCATGTTCTCGCCCATCCGTGTCAGTAATAAGTATAGTTCTCATATATTTTACTTTTTTTTCTCTTCCACCTTAATATGTCATATTGTTACCATTCAAGAAGAGGAAAAGTGATAATTAATTTTCTTCGGAACTTGAAGAAGAGTTCTGTTGAAATTCAGTAAATAGGTTTAAATACTTGCTATGTTGTTTGGAACTAAATGTTGGGGAATGGAAATTGAGCACCAACGAAAGTACATGGAGATGTGCATGCTAAGAGGGCTACATGGAGTTAGAAGAAAGGACAGAACCAGAAATGAGGATATAAGAGAACCTACTGTTATGAGTCAGAGAATAGGACTAATTTAAGTAGTGGTAGTCCAATGGGCCTTTTTATAATTTGTCGAAGTTGAGAAAATAATATAGTAGAGGTGTCGCTCAATCCTAGAGTGGTCGACCATCTCTTTCCTTCATTCAAATTTTCTTCTTTCCTTCATTCAAATTGTCTTCTTTCTTTCTTCTCTTTAACCGTTCCTATATTTTGTCCTAGATTCACCTTCTAGGAAAAAAACCATAGATCTATTGACATCAATCAAATTAACCAACAAGTAGCTATAATACAGAATAATATTAAGGAATGCCATTTAAAATGGCACGGACACATACATAGAAGTGCTGAAATGGTCCCTGTAAGAAGTATTTAGGGGCTAATACTAGAACAGGAACTGGGAAAAGAGGGAATGGTGAAGCCTCGATTCACGATTGAAGAATAGATCAATTTCCAATGGGATTGATTGAAATTTGAATCCAAAGATAGAATCTCACATTAGGGCACATTAATGATCATAGCAAACACCATAGTTGAAGAGAAACTCAGAAATCTGTTGAATTAATAAGCATGAATTACAATGAAGTTGTCCGTCTATTTATAAATAGAGTAGGGATCAGTCCTCTCTTACTTGGACACAAGGACTTTCGTAAACAATGTTTAAATAAAATAGAAACACATAATACCAATCCTAATCAAATAGGAATAGGAATATCAGTCCGCTGTAACTCTCGGTCAAATTGGGCCTGTGGGCTGAACCCAATGGACCATTAGGGAAACCAGTAATGACCATGAAAGAACCAGCGATGAAAGACATTATTGATAGAAGAATTGCTGAAAAATATGGCTGCACATAGGGTTGAGTAGAAAAGGTAGAATCACAAGGCTGACCCTAAAATAGATTTAATAAGGCAATGATGATGACGATGACAATTATTTTTCCAATATCAGTTAAATCTTGATTTTTACTGTACTCAAATGAATTTTCAAGTGCACTTGACAGCTGGACTTTCAGTTAAGACTTAAAAACTTCTCATACAATAGTGATGTTGATGAAGGCATGGATAATTAAATAAACTTATAAAAAATCACTTTCTCCAAGAAGCCTGCAAGTTCCTAGATTTGCAAGCCCCCTCCACACATACTACCCCCCTCATACACCAGATAAGCACATGAACATACAGAAGAAAACATTTTTCAAATAAATAATTACACAGATATGCTTCAACAGACTTACCAAAATCATGTTTCAACTTTTCTGATAGACTTGATATTCTTGATTGTATTTTCGATAACTTCTGGCTCGATTCATCATATTCCTTTCGGACACGAGCAGCCTCTGCAAGAGGCAAGGCACAAGAAATGATTCCATGATTTAATTTCTCATCCATAGAACCTTTAGTGATAACCTCATACAGCTGTACCTGATATATCGACTGGGGACTTGAATAAACTTACTGCCTGTAGAATGTTTCGAACAGTTTGTTGTAACTTATCCAACCAAGACTGGCTATGCAGGGTCTTTGAATCTAAAATGCATGCAAGGAATACTTATCATGTCAGTTCTAGCAAAAGCAAATTGTATGCTTGAGAGAGAGAGAGAGAGAGAGGCAATAAAAAATCATTTAAACATAATGCTTTCCCGCAGAAAATTGAGAATTTGCATAGACCAGCGCTTTGTACACATGGGTCCACCTTTCAGATAATTGAACCATTCCTTTAGTGGGTCCCACCATGCATATTGGGAACTGCAAAGAACTTTGCCATCAGACATCCTTTTGTTCTCTGATGATTGGCTTATGAGTGCATGACTGACAGAAGAAAAGAAAAGGCCAACTGTCCAAATTTAACTGCAAAATGTCAACCAATGGGATGATGGACTGTGAGACAGAAAAGACATTCGCTCCACAGTGGTTCCCACCAGAGAAATGATCATAGCCACTGAAAAATGAGTGACCCCAAACTATACAGAAAGCTTGGCCTGAATCACAAGGACTATAATTTGGGGCAGGTATTGTATACCCAACTCTATACGGTATGCATAGATATGTCAAACAGAAGATGAAGAACAGAAAAGGCAGTGCAAACCTGAATAATCTTTCTCATCTTCCACATCTGAGTTATATGAGTTATCACGATCATCATGCTCATCATCCATGTTATGCTCTTCCATTTCATCATTAGCATATTTCCTGTCATCTTCATCAGTTGCTGAAGAGTAGCCATCATAGTCATCATTTTGTGCAGCTTCTGGAATCTCTGAACTGTCATCATCTTCTTCCTCTTTAGCATTGTCTAATCCATTAGTTTGTCGTCCAGTATTTTCTCCTGTCCATCGGGAAGCTACAAGACGGCCCAGCTCTTCTTTAGATAACCCTTCAGTAGTGTCAGATTTTTCTTGCTCCTGAAACCATCCGTATATACACATTCATGTACACTTGCAAGGTTATCACACCATCACATAACCCCCTTTCAAATTATATGGGCATGTTTTCAAGAACCAGCTGGTTCCTGAGAAGAATCAGCTTATTCTTAATAAAATCAGTTGATACCTTATTAGCACAGGTTATCCATTTGATTTTGGATTTCCTGTGTGAACAAGTGGTTGTTCTGAAATGTATGAAGTCACATCCAAATATTCTATGAAACAAATAATTCTTACTGAGAGAAAACAGCCACGAAAAGGCTTTAATCACTGACTAAATCTACAGCAGCAGCAAGCAGGCCCCTAGAAGTCATTTGTAATTGCAACTCACAATGAGTCTGTATTTGACTATGCTATTAGAAAAAAGTAAAATGGGTCATAGTCATAGGAAACACAGTATGACAATTATTTAAAACCTGTCCAAGCCCCTTCGGAAAAAGGTTTTTCTTCTCCAGAAAGAAATAGTGAAATTAGGTATTTCCCACAATATTACTGGAACAGCCATTAGCAAGTTGACTTCCACCAAGATCCAAGACTTTCCAGGCAGATTATTATCTACTAAAATAAACTATAAAAGCATCCCCAATAATCAATGCCATAAACTGAATCATTTGGGAATATGCTACTAACATAAATTACAAAAGCATTCCCAATAATCAATGCCATAAAATGAAGGAGCAAACTGAGAGCAATAAAAAGCAAACAGCTACTATTATAGTAGAATAGCATCATATGTAGATAAAAGTCCTCAATTACCTGTTTTGCGGCATGATCAGCAAATGCTTCAGTTCCGGTTCCAGCATCATGGCCTCTTTCATCTTTTATCACAGTGCCAGCATTACCTTCTGCTGCCTCCTATAGCAAAAATTAAAAAGAGATGGCAGATGAATGTAGAACATGTGGCCGTTGGTCATGAGAAGAAAAGAACCAAAAACTGTTGTCTGGAAATTACACCATTTTAGGAGAATGGTGCCATATTACTTTAAAAAAAAACACTGTACGCCAACTACTATTTTAGCACAAAAGAAACATAGATAAAGGAGATTTTTAGGTACCTGTTTTGCAGCATGATCAACAGATGCCTCACTTTCATCTTTTACTACAGTGCCATCACTGCCTTCTGCTGTCTCCTATACCAGAGATAGAAAAGCGGCAAATGAATAAAAAAACACGCCAAGGATCATTATTTACAACAGAAGTATGGAAAATACACCATTTCAACATACATTTTGTAAAATGGGAACCACATCTAGAATACTTCAGTTACCTCTTTTATTACATTGCTGGGAGATGTTCCACTCTGAGAATTATCACCGCTTCCAGCTTCAACTGCTGCATCTGCATTTTCTTCTTTCGGATGCTATTTGACAACATACAAATTAATTATCAACAATGAAGAAATTTTATTGATTTAACTGTAGTACTGTACAAAAGACTTAAAAAGAGGAAAAGGAAAAAACCAAAGTCTTACAAGTTACAAGTCTCTTCCGTAAGAAAATTAGATCATTCTCCGTAAGAAAATTAGATCATTCCCTATTAAAAAGGTAAAACTTGGCTCTACACTCAAGACACTGGGACTTTTGTGCCTCACAAGGTTCAAAATATTGGCCGATATGGTATTGTACTGGCCAATACTAATCGGGTATCATTTGATGTCAATAAAAATAAACTAGGTGTATTGGCTGTGGTGATCATATTGCCTGTATCAGCTGACAAAGCCAATATGACAAGCAAAAAACCTCTTAGAGCTTCTCCTTTTCACTTTGTTTCATTCTTTCTCAACAATGGGAGAGGGGAACTTTGCCAGGGTTTTCTAGCATCAAACAAAAGGATTGGAGGATCAAAACGAAGAATTGAAGCGGGTTTTCCAATTTTGAGGGGGGAAGACCTATATGTGAAACAGTTTCAGGCTTTTTTTTTGGTTTGCTTGTTTGGTTAGAGATCAGTTGTAATCCACAAGTGATGCAAATTTGCAGATTTGCATTATTCAGACAGTTTGCCCTGTATGACTTGCATTCTTTGTATCTTCTTTCTTCAAATTTTTTGTTTTTCAGAAGAGTAACAATAAATTTTATTAAAGAAGAGAAGCACCGAACAACCAATCCGAGGGAACCTGGTAGTAGATATAAAAGACTCATACACTACGGAAAGATTGCATAAAAGAAACCTCTCAAGAAGAAAAGCTAACATTCTATGTATTATAAAAAAAATTATATGGTTAACTCAGTTTACTAATAATGTTGATGCGCCAGTCTATTAATTGCATTGAAATTATTAAAAAAATTCATGAGAAAAAAATACATAAAGAAGTAGATAACACAATAACAATGGCATGATAAAGAAAGAAATCATATAATTACAAGTTTCAGTAATAAATCAGTCTGTAGAGCATATGTAAACTTCAGCAGCATAAAATATACTTCCTCCAGTTTATAACCAAATAATTAATTTCATAGAAACTAGAAAGGGAGGATTGCAGACTAACCTGAGATGATGCCTTTGGCAGTTCATCAATATCCTCCTTTGTCTCATGTTTTTCTGTAGGCTTTTTTTCTTGCTCACTAGCATTCTCTTCAGCTTCTCTTAACTTCTTTTCCTTCTCCTTCTTAAGGCGTTCTTGCTCCTCTGCCTTCTCTATTTGCTCCTTATGTTCTAATGGGAAGTGAGAAAAATGCTCAGTAGGCAGTAGACACGAACACGCTAACAACTAAACAACCAAAATCATGTTCCAACATTTTTATATAGCAGCAGTGAAAAGATCAATAACACCTCAGCAGTTAGGCATGCACAATTTATTGGTTTATAATAGTAACTACAAGGACCAATCACATACAAACTACTATAAATAAATTCTGGAGATTGGCAGAAGTACCAGAAAAGGTCATACCTTTAAGCTGTTGAACCAATCCTTTGAGTATCTTCTCCTCATTTTTCAGCTTCAATAAGTCTGCTTCATCTTTAGAGAATGCCTGCTTTGCTTGTTCTATTTCCTTCTTCCGTAGAGTGACCCCCTCCTGGTATGTTGCAATTTTTTTCTTTAATTTTTCCCTGGCTACTTTACCAGCTTCCCAACATGTATTTGGGCACTTCACTTTACCATCATACTCATCACTCCCATCACAACAATCTTCTCATTTTAACAGAAAAATAAATCAATAAAGAGTAAGTTCCACAGTTCAACTAGCTTACATTTGCAACATGTTTCTCTTGTTTTAATACGAGTAAAATAGCGTTGTTATCAGAAACCAGCAGTCATTACAATATCACATTATCACTAGATTTTAATATTATAATAGTGGTGATAATTCAGATCCTAAGACTCATGATGTAAGATTGTGAACTGAGAATTAACAACAATCGCAATAGTAAAATATTCAGCTCAGAGAGTGGAATTAAACTACGCAAGTTTTCTGCACTAATGAAGCCTTGGACGTCTTCTTGAAGGCATAACAAACTGATGCAGGGGAAAAGAGGCAGATGTAGTCAAAAGTCAAAGAATTTATCAGCCATGAACCACCCAATTAGAAGTATTTAAGTGGCTAAAGCTACAATGACAAAAGGCTGGATATTGGAAGGTTTCCATAATCAATCTAATATGTAAATAATAAATTATGCTTGGAGTTGAAACTTGAAAATTTGAATATTGCAATGTTCTGAAAAACCAAAGCAAAACCTCAAAGAATTTTAACTTTTGTGTTTGAATTTGGATTCTTAAAAATATACTGTTAAAACATTAGGCTTATCCAGGAACAAGTCAAGGATTACTTTGAAAGGTGTAACTCTAAAAACCTGCTAAACCAGGCTATCAGAAGGAATAAAACAGATTTAACCTTTCTGATGCTATTTTGAACCTTGGTCACATTTGAATCCAAGGTAAGTAATGTGAATCCAAGGTAAGGACCGATTATGATTAACTGCTGAGTCGACTCAGTTTCTGGCGAGTTTTATCACCTGCTACTGAATACAGAGGAATTGCCGACTTTTGCCGCAAAGGCTCTAACTCTTTCCAAAAAAGCCTCTTTCGTTATTTTTATTTGGGCCAAACATGTATAGTTACCCACTAAAGCTGTCCTCAACATTTCTGAATAGCAGCAATCTGTAACTTAGCTCCGTCACCATAGAAACAAAATCCCATCCCCTATTGTCAACATTACACTAAAGACACCATGAGATGGAACCCAGCTCATGCTACATCGCATATTTCTCTTATTATAACTGGTTTAATATCCAAAACTTTTGTTTCCTGTAGAAAGAGAAGTGAGGCCATTAGAGTATTTCTAATCAATTTCTATACTTCTACTCTCTTCTTTTTCTCTCCTCTCTAAACCTCTAATGCATCCTAACAAGATTAACATAAGATAATCTTTTGATCCCCCTCCATCACTGCCTTTCTTTTGTTTTTAGGATTGTCATAATTTGTAGTCCCACCTCCTTAATGTGTTTCCTATATCTTACAGACCAACCTTCTCTAGCGTCCCTGACCCTGTATTCCAATTTTCATGAGTATCCTTCTATTTTTTAGCATTGATAACCAAATGCCCGGGATAATACTGAAATCATGAAACTTAATTGTTTCCTCCTTAGCAAGGATCAAAACAGTGGTTGTGGCAGGCATAGTGGCTGGTTGTCAAAACGCTACCCAGCGGGCGATACGTAGCGGTTGCGGCGATACGCAGCGCCTTAGCCGTGTTGGTATTTAAGTGGTATTTGTTTTTTAAAAATCTTGTGTAGCAGCTAATCTTGTGTTCTTTTAGTGATTTAAGACCATATAAGGGTAGAAACAACTTTTGGAAAGGCTACTGACAAGAAAAAATAAGAAAAACAATGTTTATAATTACAAATGCTTGGCTTGGCTAAGTTCTATAACATAGTGGCGCTATTTTCAATTTAACGTAACTATCATGGCCACCACATATTTTGTTCCATCCTCCCTAGCTGACATCTTGTTAATAACATCTTCATTGCTGCCCATCGCTACACTCAACCAATGCCACATCTGCTTCTATCTCAAAAACCTCTTCCTACGGAGGATTCAAGCATTCATCTTGTGAGTAGAACCAACATCATCATCACCATTAGTGGCCTCATTGTACTGGTCTCATAGGGGTTCCACACCCTAGGGGCTGTTTGTATTTACGCATGGGATATGAAAGTGAAATTTACATAAGTAAATGTATTTAAAACACATTATGATGTTTGTTTGCAAGCACCGTTTTGAAAAGAGTAACACTCTGTTTGGGAAGGAGGGAAAATGGGGGGAAGGAAAAAAATGAGGGAAAAATGGAGGGAATGTGTTAATGGAGGGTGTTTGGGAAGGGGGGAGGGAAAGTGGAGGAGGGGAATGTGGGGGGAAAATTTGTGTGGTGCCCACCAAAAAAATTTCCCCTCAAAAGTGAGGGGAAAATGAGGAGCAAAGAGGGGATTTTTGCTGAAATGACTAAAATGCCCCTTTTGAAATGGTAATCTTCCTACTTTTTGACTTTTTGAAATGCCCTTTATGGTAATTTTCTATCTAGCTCACAAACAAACAAAATCATACTTTTTCACTTTTCTTTCCCCTACTTTTTACTATCCAAACAAGAGGAGGTAAAATAAATTTTCCCTCCCCTCCCCTCCCCTTCATTTTCCTTCCCCCCTCAAATTTCCCCTCCCCTCCCCCCTTCCCAAACATAGGGTAAATGATAAGGGTTGGAAAGAGAGAGCAAAAAGTTTTTATACAATTTAGTGGGCTCCAAAGCTCAATGACAAAGGAAATAGTAGGTCCCAAACACAATGAATGGTTTCATTACGAATTGAGGGCCTGCGAAAGTGCAGAAAATTATAAAGTAAAATTAAGCTACTTTCTGTTTTTGCATATTTCTCAAAATCCATGAGGATCTAACATATGAAACTTTGAGAATTGAGGTTTATCATATCTAAGAGAATAGTCAACGATTTGGATCATAAAACCCACAAAAGGTGCAGATAATCCGAAAGTGGGATTTAGTTGATTTTGTGTTTTTCACTTGTTTCCCAAAATCCATCAGGATCCAAGTAGGAAAAATCATGTCTTGAGGTTTATCATCTATATGAGAATGTTGAAAGCTTCGAACCATGAATTGAGGGCCCCACAAAACTTCACACAATCAGATCTATAGGTTGGGGTGTTTTGGGGGCATTTTTCAAATATTTTGAAAATTTTATGAGGATGTATTGGGTTTATTAGTTCTTTAAAAAATTTGAACAGTTTGAATTACAATTTGGGGCCCACAGAACTATAAAACAAGAACGGGGTTGATAGGATGTGAACCCACAACCCCTTGCAAGCAGAACGGAGCAAGCGGAACGGAACTGCTGATTATTGGCACCTGGAGGTGTGAAGCGTTTTCACACCCCGAGAGGTGTGATTGTGACGCCACATTCGACCAAATTAGGCACAAGATATGTAAATAAGTGAAACAAACGTGCATACACACAATCATTACACATGTAACATTTACATATGTAAATAGGTGCAAACAAACAACCCCCCTAGATATCTCATAAAATTATGGATCACATTCAATGGCAAACGTGTCTGACTAGATGAATCATTGCCCGCCTCATATATATCTTATATCTACCTCGGTCAAGACTACATCTCGATATATTAATTCATACCATCTCATAGAAATGCCATCAATTCTTGCATCTTTTGTAGGTAAACATTGCATTCATTGAATGTAGTATGAAGCATGTTGCCTCTTCGCAAATACTTCTACTTTTTTAAATTGAATTTGAAGCCACGATGTCATTGCACCTAGTTATTCTAGTAGGAGTCATCCCTTATCTCAAAGATCACCTGGGAACCACCTGATCCATACTAGCTACGGGCCCTCACTTCTCTCAAGATCATCAAGAAAGTCCATTTCACAAGTTTTTAGCATCATGTGAACCAAAAAAAGCTCCAGCTCCATCCTTGAGCACTCAAGGGGTCCAAATTTTGAGAATCCCATTTTCCTTGGTGGGCCACTAACTTACATAGAAATACATTTCCTGACTGGCGTCATTCCTAGCCTACATTGGACATGTCCAAACCATCTCAAACGAGTCTCTCTTAAGTTATCACCTATTGGTGCTACCCCCTAAATGCTCCCTAATATGCTCATTTCTAATTGAATATTTTCTAGTTTTATTGCACATCCATACTATTTTGTGCATGTGCTTCTTTTTTATTGGCCAAAATATTGCTCCATAAGTCATAGCTAGTCTAATCATTGTCATGTAAAATTTTCTTTTCAATCTAGCCGGTACCTATGATGCCCAGGTATGCCATGGATACAACAGGGACACTGGTTTTACACATAAAAAGTGAAGTGTCAGATATGTATGACACAATATGTTGCCCATTATGAAGTACCCATCATAGTTGACTTGTTTCGGATGAAATTCACTAGATTTTTCATTTCGGCCATAAAACGAAATGAAAACACCCCTCCAGAAATTGTCTCAAATTACGGTTTATCTCGGTCCATTTTGGTAAAGTCTAAACTCTATGGTTTTGATAAATATTTGAAGTTTTAAATGTTATGGCTATTGAATTTTATGATTATGGGCCATAATGTATACATAATTTGCTATGTATAATTGTTTATGTCATACATGCCATATTATGAGTTTATTTAGGAGAATAAACTAAATGTATCAAATCATTTTTTTAATTTAATTATTAATATTATACTTTTCTCTATTATATATTTCTAATTTTTATACTTCTTTGAGATGTAACTCCAAAATAATTTGCCGAAGTTCCGGACCACCAAAAACATTTTAGTTTGGAGGCCAAACCGAAATGGGTGCTAAAACGAATTTCTCAACTATGGTATTCATGCATCTTAGGCTAGTACTCGCAGATCACAAAGTACTCCAGAAGCAAGTCTCTACTTCAACCATCCCGCTCTTATCCTATGTTTGACATCTTCCTCAATCTCTTCATCCTTACGAATTATCGACCCAAGGTATTAATATGAAAATCATTGTAGTATATCTTAACCTACAATTCTCACATGCATTTCATCTATATGCACATCCCTAATAAAGTTGCAGTTCATATATTTTCTCTTTAGACAACTTATTTAAAAGCCTTTGGATTTTAAAGCCTCCTTCAATTTCTCAAGTTTCGTATTCACACCATCTCTCAATTCATCCACCAACATACTATTGTCTGCAAACAAAATAATATCAAGTTGCCTCCTCTTGAATATGAGCACTCAACTCATCTATAATCAGTGCCTTCCAATATACAAGTCGTTGCCTTCTAATATACAAGGACAACCTCCATAGTCTAAGACCCAAAACTTCTCAATAGGTATTTATTCCACGTGAGGAGAAGAGATACAGAAAGACATGCAACCAAACCATTCTCCTTGGGCTACTGATTTTGAGAATCCATGAGAAAAAACATTGAACCATCCAGTGACACTGTGTTGGAAGAGCCTATGTGTTGGAAGAGCCTACATGGTGCAAGTTCCTTAGTAAATTTCAACAGAGTAAGCCTCTCACCCAACAAACTGATGCAGATCCGACAAAAGGCTTTCTTCTCCCTCAACCAACCTCAACTCCTAGTTCTTTCTGCTACCACCAAAAATTGTTTCAACCATGCAATATTCTGTCTAACACCACTTTCCATCTGCTTACAAATCTCTTGTCCTCTCAATTAACCCTTGATTTGCCACTATTCTTGTCCTTTCCAGCCACTAAATCAATTCTCATGTTGAAAGGTCCCGACTATGGCAATGACACTTCTCCTCTAAATGCCATTACCCTTTCTCGTACAAGTATTTTCACCTGGTTAACCTAAGCATCATTACCTTCCTTTCCCTTTTCATTTTCTTCTATCAACACCATTAAGATCAGTTTTCTCCTCTGCTTTCACCTTCCTCTTGTGCCAACTGTACATAGCCATCTTTATCTCTAGGCTACTTCCCCGGAAATTCTACCCATTTTTTATGCTCAGATAATTCAACACAAGCAACCCATTTATATCTTACCAAATTCCAGTGTTAAATGAAAAATGGGTATGCTTCCGTATCCATGTCATATCTAGGCATGATAGCAACCCATAGGCATTCATTATGGCTTTTGCCATCTCATCCCTGTCTTTAGTGAAGAAAGGCAAGCAGAACACCATTTCATCCTGTCTGGATGAACAGATCCTCAACAACATGTTGTCCTAAGAATACAATATCAATATCCTTTAGCAATGTTCCAATTGGAATTTTATTCACAAAATTTTTAATAGGTCTACCCATCTACAACTGTTCTCCTTACCTTTACCTCATCTTCTCATGTTGCCTAAAAGTCCTTGCCCAGAAGTCAGATACAATTTTTGGGCCTAACTTCCCTGTACCCTAAGTAATTATAATTTGTACAAAGCAACTATTCCAAGGCATGTAGTTTTGATTTACCAAAAGGAGGCATCATAAAAAATTGCATATGTAAACTTCCTAGTATTGTCATTCTTTTAAAGATATAATTAACTATACTCCATATAGAACCAACCAAGACAGTTGTATTATCAAACCTCAATTAATAAAAAAAAGAAACCATGCATGCGAAATAAATTAAGCATTGTATTTTTTAGACTCATCATCATCCTTATCCCATTAATCTGGCTATAACTTCATTGGTACAAGCATTAACAAATGTTCTAGTTTAAGGAAAAATAAATAAAATTAATACAATAAAATAATATTAAAACCATTTGGAGGTTGAAGTATTCTTGTTATAAAAGTATATGTCCTTGCGTAACAGTGTAACGAAGCTTCAATTACAAAAAACATCTTGGAAGACAATTTTAAAGTTCATTTCTTTTCCAGGCGAACCCAATTTAACATATAGGAGGCACTACCTAACCCTTCGTCCCTTCCTGAAAATAGAAAATCGTGTCCATGAAAATGCTGCAACCAGCATGCAACTATGATTATTTCATCTAAGATTTATTGAAAAATAACCCTTTTTCCTCTTACTACATTTTTTTATCCACAAAGAACAACATTTCACAAAAGAAAAGGTTTGAAACAACTCTTACCACAAATGCCATCATTTACCCTTGAAGAGTACAATATAAGAGGAGAGTGCCCCGCATTCCGGCAATAGAATTTTCCTTCCGGGCATGCTGACGTTCCTGCAAATTTCATAACCTTGCATATGTAAACAACCCATTGCCAAAAGGAAAAAATATGAAAGAGAGGAGAGAGGGAGGGAAAGGGGGGAAGGGGGGGGGGGGGGGGGGGGGGTGGCAGAGGTTGTACTGCACAAAACAATGAATCAAAATAACTTTAGCAACATTAAAAGTAACTATCCTTTTTTTAGGAACAGTAAATGTCCTTTTTCATTAGTAACTGTTGACTACTCTTATTCCAAAAGAACAAGAGGAAACATTCAGAACCGGAGATAAAAAGTGAAAAGAAAAAAAAAAAAACCTAAGAGATGAGGTAATGAGGTATGAGAGCATTATACCCATCCTACCCCTTACACAAACACAAGTAAACAAAGAAGCCTACAACACTAACAATACAAAAAAATATCCTCATCCACCACTTATTTGGCTAAGCCATCAGACACCTCATTTTCTGCTCAACCAATATACCGAAACTCAACCTCCCAATGGGCAACCAACAACTTATCCTGATTAGTAGACTTGGAATTTCCAAGGACCCCAATCCCCACTTGAAATCCAAGAAATTGGGTTAGTCGAATCACTTTCCACAATCAAAGAACCTTAGTATGAACACATGAGGATCTTCAAAGCTCTTAAAACAGCCATAAACTTCACTTCCTTAGAATCTTTCACTCCAATAGATTTTGAGAAGGAGAGCAACATCTGGGCTTTGTCATCTCGAAGAATACCAACAATTCCTGCCGGGCCCAGCTTACCTCTAGCTTATTCATCAACGTGAAGTTTAAGGTGCCAAAAGGAGGAGGCAGCAACTATGGAACTCTTTCACTTTTTGATGGTTACACTTTATGCAAGTCTCCTAATTATGCAAGATATTATCTAAGGATAAATTTTCGAACCACCTTCATTAATAAGGAGAAATATACTCCTACAAGGAGCCTGCATATTGTTCATGTGCAGTCTAGCTCCGGGGGCCCACTTGGATGCATGTTTATTAGTAGGACGTGACCAAATGGAAAGCTTACCTTATGGACAAGGGGGAACCAAAAAACCAGCCCCACCAGATAATCTTAGCCCTTGACTTAACAGCCTTAAATTTTACTGGCATCTTAACTGTAGATCCTTTTGAGATTCAATCCAACAATGAGTGAAGGTCCAATGGGAGTAAAATCGGGCCTGATGCCAGATCATGGGATGACAAGATTATCAAAGGGGTACGGTGATCAATGTTGGGCCCAAATGGGCCCCACAAAGCTGGACAACATGTGTGGTCCGCTTGTAGGAGAACATGTTCCCTTTTTGTTTTTGGTAAACGAGAACATTTTTCCAATTAACAAAGCCCATTTACATATTCTCACATTATTTGTGAAAATGATAGCAAGTTTTTATAGATCCTGTCATTTTTTATTTTCAAGCAGAGTCCAAGGACAGCAAAAAGGAATGGGTTTCCAAAGCAGTAGATCACATCCATGAAAAGGGGACGCTCTCCAGGGGGCCATCATATCAGCTAAGAAAGATGGGATGTGCCATGCTAAGCCACAATTGTTGAGAAAATAACTCCAAATGCTAAAAGAAACCTCACACTGCAGAGGAAGGTTTTTTTTTTTTTTTTTTTTTGAAATGAACACTGGAACACTGGAGAGGAAGATGATCAATTGTCTCTCCATCCTTTTAACAAAAGAACAAATGTTGGCGATGTAACTTGGATCGATTCTCCTCCTAAGTTTGTCCAATGTAAAACTTCATCTTTGTTAACAACCAACAAACAAAACCTCCATCTATGAGGTGCCAAACCCATTCAGATGAGTGAGCACAGGGGATGAGCCGCTAAAGGCGGATCTAATGACTAATAGAAAGATGTTGTTAGAGGACAAGATTTGCTTAAAACAGTTTGAATTAGAATTCTGAATAAATTAGGATTAGTAGGTTTGAATTAGATATAAAATAAATTTGGATTAGAGTTATGGTTAGAGTTAGGGTATGATTATCTAATGGATTAGTAGAATGAGATAATCATACCCTAATGAGAATAAGAAATCATGACAGATGTGATCTAATGGACCACCAGGATTGGCATACTAAAAAGGAGTAGGATGCAACAGTGGACTTTATAGATAGATAATGATCACTAGCAAATCATGACGGTTGTTTTTGGAAGATATCAACCATTAATTTTAAAGATCAAGAGTTAGTAATTTTTTCGTGCAACCAATCACAAGATACTTTCTTAAAAGGAAGATGCAATCACAGGAGGATGTTTTGTTTAAACAGTTTGAATTAGAATTCTGAATAAACTGAATTATTAGGTTTGAGTTGGTTTTTGATAAGATTATATTTTGTTTTATCTTTATTCAATCTCCTAAAAAATAAGGGATGTTTCCACTAACATAATACTAGCATAATAACCCACGCTCAGCACAAGTATGGCCAACACTGCAACTTAAATATTCATGCATTAAAAAAATATCCATAAATTTTAGAAAGAAAGCAAAAGAAGAAAAGGATATGAGAGTACCTGTGTATGTAATCTAAGAGTTACTAGCATAGAAAGGAAAGAGAATAATTGGAGAAGAAAGGGAATGGTAGAGTTTGGGTAGAAAGGAAGGTATTGTACGAAAAGAAAAGTGGAACTTTGAAAAGTGGGGAATAGACGCAAGAGGTTTCGATAATCACATAAAGTAGGTAGTTTGCATGAGATAATGGGGAGAAAACTGAAAAGATTTGAAAAAAGAATAACTTACTTTCAAAATCACAACCGACAATCAAAATTAAAGCCAAAACCCTTGGCTTTAATATAGTATAATAGTTTATTAATGGAAATGTAGTAAGGATGGAGAGATTGAGGAAAATGTCAAGTATAGGATAAGAGTGGGATGGTTGAAGTGGAGACTTACTTCTAGAGTGCTTTCTGATCAGTGCAAACCACGAAGATTGAAGGGAAAAACTTACATGACAGCGATTAAACCAGCTATAACCTATAGAGCAGAATGTTAGCCAATTAAGAAACAACATATGCATAGAATGAGTGCAGCAAAGATGAGAATGTTAAGGTGGATGTGTGCTAAAACTAGGAAAGATAGAAAAAGAAATGAGCGCTTTCGGGAGCATTTAGGAGTAGCGTATAACATAAGATAAACACATTTGAGATGGGTTGGACATGTCCAATGCAAGATAGCAATAGTGCCAGTGAGGAAAAGTTTTTCTATGCAAGTTGATGTCCCACCAAGAGAAAAGGGTGGGCCGAAGAGGATGTGGATGAAAGTAGTAACAATAAATCTAAAGAAGTGCAACGTATCCAAGAATATGGCTAGTGATATATTGAAATGGAGTAACATAATTTACGCAGCCAATCACAACATAACTAGGGCATGGCTTTGATGATGACGATGATGATGATTAATGGAAATGTAGTCTTTAGGATCTCTTCATGGTATCAGAGCCATGGCCTAGTATCAATCTCACGATTTGGCCAATCATGATCCTCGCTTCTCACTTCCGTAATAATCTATAAAAACTAAACATCCTTTATTGTCCATGTATTTATCCAAGACTCACAATCTTATCATTACCATCAAACTGCATGATCCTAAGCTTTTGGAAGAGATCGTGACTAATCTGATTTGTGGGCCATGAGCATCAATGAACTTGAAAAAGTGGGATGAGACAAAGATGGACTCAACAAGATAGGTGGCTATTACTAGCCAAGCACAAAGGACGTTTTGGTAGGATATCCATCAAGATCAAGAGGTCTGAGTTGATATGATCAATCAAACAATCATTTCTTGAAATGATGATGCGTTACAAGAGGGTGTTAAAGAGGTAGGAAATGAATATGAAATTTAAATAAATTGGAATTAGAATTAGGTTTGAATTAGGTTTTGATAAGGTTATATTCTATTTGATCTTATTCACTATCCTATACATAGGGAAATTTTCATTAATATAACATAGCTAAGTTATAGAAATGTAGTCTTTAGAATTTCTCTAGATCTAATGGACAAAATCTCCTAGAGAGAGAAGATTTCTAAATGCAAGTATCCTCCTTTCCTCTAGACATAAAATGTTAGCAAGAATACTCAACAAAAGCACCATACTTGAATTGAGGCCAGACTCTCCTAACTGAGACAACCTAGGATAAACTCTTGCCATCACGCACACAACAATCTATTAGAATCGCTTCTTTATTTGACACCACGTGGTACAACCTAGGATATATCTAACAAAGGGACCAAACCCTCATCCGATCATCAAACCAAGAGTGGACTTTGATCTCCACTCCAATTTTGGAACCCACCCCTTTACTCAACACTTTTCCTATTACAAAATCCTCATCCCCAAAACAAGAAATGATTTCCCAATACCCTGACCTTCTATACCTATGGGCTCTACCACATTCCCAATCCCACTCACCATATTTAGAAACAATCCACGAAGAATCACTCTCCTAACTAAATCTCCACCACCATTTGCTAACAAAGCCCAATTTTTATGCAATAAGTTTCTCAAACCCAAGCCCCTAGAAGACTTAGGCTAAACCATAGCACATCATTTTATTAAATGCAGCTTCTTTATCTTGCTCTTTCCTTCCCAAAGAAAGTTTCTTTGAATGTGATCCAATCTTTCCCTCTCCTCAACAGCATCTTGAAAAGAGACAAGCAGTAAGATGGGAAATGTGACATCATGGCTTTGACCAAGATAATAAGGCTTCTAAGAGGTAGGTACTCCCTTTTCCTTTCCTTCAATGAGCTAACTCCAAATTTTAAGCTGACAGGAGTGGATCCCATTGTAAGATTATGCATATGGCATTCTTAATCATATGTTGAATCTTATGGTAGGTCCAACTCTTATTAATATAAAACTTGGAAAACTCCACTTAAAAGGAGGGAGGTTATTCGCATTTACATGCCCTGATATAGGATATATCATTTTGATATTTTATTGTTATACACACTTAATCTCATGGTGGGGCCAACTCAAGATGCTATAAAAATTTGGCTACATTCAATAGAAGATGACATGCATTAGAGAAGTTCAGGTTTCCAATAAATGGGTCCAATAATAGAACCTTCGGGAAAAGAATAATAAGAAAAAGATAATTTTGGAAAAAAAGAGAGTAAAAATAGAAAATGACAACTTGCATTTATGACTCCAAAAAATCTCCTTGGAAAAGAAGGGGGTTGAGGGCGAATCCCAATTAGTATTTGGGCCAAAAAGCTAGTAAAAATCAAGGTACTGAACTATGAGCAGACATGTCCTCCAACGTAACCTGATGGCCAAATGCTGAATAGATTCTTCTAAACACCCCACCACCCCTACCAAGACACTCTTGTATAAATATATCCTAGCCCTAAAGATAACTCAAAAGCATCTTAGTGTTCTCCTCAAAGTAGGAACTTCGTCCCAGTTTGTCGAACTAAACAAAATTGTATCATTCACAAACTAAAGATGAGTGACTGACTTGCCATTTTGATCCACATGAAAACCTCCAATAATCACAATGTCCTTCACCTTTAACAAGAAAGCTCCCATGGCTTCCTCTGATACAATGAACAATAATGGGAATAGAGGATCACCTTGACCTCGCAGTGCTTTGAATGGACAAGAAGGGGACCCATTTACTAAGATTGCAAAGGAGGTGGATGAGATGCATTCTTCATCCATCCTTCCCATGCAGGAACTCGTCTCTCTTAAAATGTAATCTACAGAATTCCCATTCCACATGATCATAAAACTCTTCCAAATCAACTTAAAAAATGACGCCGTCTTTACCCAATGGCTGTCTTGAATCTACTCATTAGCTATTGTTTAAAATAAATAAATAAATAACTACTCATTAGCTATTAGCACTCCATCTATGATCTTTCTATTTCTTACAAAAGCTCCTTGGAAAGGGCTGATAACGAGCGGGAAATTATCATCAATCAATTTATATAGACACGCAGGCACGCACACACAGAGATCAGATAAACACTAACCCCCACCAAAAAAGTAACTATACTGAACTTATCATACAGCTGTTAAGTTTCTTTCTTTCATACTAAACATACCAATTTAACACCACACAGCCCAGCGTACACCCCCAGCCCCCAGCCTCTTGGGAAAAAAAAGGACCTTCTATTATCAAATCAAACCTCCAGACATCAGACAATCAAAACATTCCTTTAAAAACACATGAGAGAGAATAAACAAATAGAATGCAATGCACTTTTCTGGAAATCCAAATTAAAAGATCATATAACTCATCATTCAGAATCAGCTCTTCTAAGTTGGGTTCTTTTTCCTTCTAATCATTACTCTTAGTTGATTCTTTTCTCCCTTCTCTATTTGCCCAAAAACTCAAAATAAACTGCAATCACAGTCGGAACAATCAAAACAAACACCACCCATCAAACAAAAACCCCAGCCAAACACATCAATAAGCATAAAGATGCAATCTTTTCGACAAACCCACCAAATAACAAAGAAAAAAGGAACATTAACAACAAACCCGGTTCATCAGTCCCATCAGGGCAATCACAGAACTCATCATTCAACTGCTCTCTCTTGAATTTCTTCGAACCGTCCTTGCATTTGATAACTTCCGCTTTATAGTATTTTTCATCTGATCGATCAAATAACTTAGGAGAAGTAAGGAAGCCAAGATAACCATAATAAAACTACATAGAAAGCGATGTCTGTTGACAAAGAAAGATGGAACAGATTAGAGAGTATTGGTTTGCAATACCTTCTGGGGCAATTCCCAACAAGTCAATGGAGAAAGCAGAAGCTGAAATTGCGATTGAAATCAGAAAAAGAAAGGAGCAGAAATTGTGGGTTTTCATCTTCTAGTGTGGCAGTGAGATCTAATCAAACAGATGCTACTAATATGAACGAACATACGAGAGAGAGAGAGAGAGAGAGAGGTATGAATGCTTAATGCTTTAGACTTCTGCGTCTGCTAGAGCTAGGGATGGCAATGGGTGGGTTTAAACGGGTGACCCACTAGAGGGGCCGGTTTGGTAACGGTGCAATCTGGGCTAGCCCAGACCTGAACCCATATGACCCGACTCGACCAAAGTGAGACTCTGTTGGTCTTGCTTGAGTCACGTAGGCCTGTCAATGGGCCGGGCCGGACTGGGGCTTGGGCTGTTCAATCCCGTTTCAAATATTGGGTGAGCCTGTCAGGGATTGTCTAATCTCGGCTCTAAATTGAATGAGCCTATATCAAATATCGTCCCGTGTGGACCCGAGTAGAGCTTAGCACGATCTTAAATGCTGTATGTACTTAATATGGAGAATTTATGTTGTAGGCTTTTTAGTAAAATGACAAATCTAGTCATTAGTCCTGTTTTGATTATATAATTGCAATTTTTATCATGATTTAGCACAACCAAACATCAAATTGGTCTGAATTTCATTCAGGTGAAATTTGAGTTGTTAATTTGCTTAGTAGACCTTATGGCTGAATTTGTTGCGTTCATATTCTTCGTTTAATGGAGAAGAAGCATGAGGATTATTAAAAAGCTACAAAATAAATGATAAATGACCCACCTATATTACTTGGTGGACCCTATATTGGAAGATGAAAAACATCAAAAACTACAAATCAAATGGCTGTGCCAAGCTTACTTGAATCATCCATTTAGATGGTTCTTTATAGAAGGTTTACACCATCCAAATAAATCAGAGGAGTAAATTAGTTCATCCAAGTTGGAGCCTAACTATTCAACAACTCATGCGTGTTAACATAATCTTTTGTAATTCTACAAGTAACCTCAATCATCTTCTATATCTTGGGACTCATTTATTTTGGAACATATCTTGCATTAGACTGCTAGTAGATTTGTAGTTTATGCAAACAACCATTAGAATCACTGTAAAAAGCTTAGGGTGATTATTCCAACACTTGTTCTAGTAAATTCACGAGAAATTAATGAAATCTCCTTGAGGAGCAGGGCGGGCCGGGGTGGGCTAGGCCTGTTATGCCCATTCTCATTCTCATTTTGATTGGGCTTTAAAATCATTGTCCAAGCCGGGCTCAAATTTTTCTAAAAGCCTTGTATTTTTGGGCTTAGGCTGGAGCAGGCCGAACCGAATACCCATTTTTAACTGGCTCAATTGACGGGCCTACTCGAGTGGAATTGAAACCCTACTTGGAAAGTCAATTTTGATTGTTTTGTCGCTAATGTGAAGGTATCACCCTCATTTCGGCTTCTTAGCAGCAATGGATCTTGGTCCTTTAATTGCACCTGAAACACACGAAAATAGGCCACCAAAAGTGGTACCTCCATTCTTAGGAGTAAATGCCGCATCTGAGAAGACGAGTAAACATCATTGTTTTCCTTATTTCCAAGCCAAAGGGGGTTTGGTTGGAGCCATATCCAAGGTCAAATTTTCATCAAATTTGTAGGAGTTCATTATTTCTTTTGTCATTCTTAAGCTTTTTCAGAGCTTACCCTTTTCCCCCTGCACATAAGATTATTTCTAGCTTTCTACATGGCCTACTAAAACTCTAAAAGGCAATAGTCCATGCTTGGAGATTAGATTTCCTTTTAATGTCTGAGGTTGTGGGTTAGTTAGCCAAATGGAGCCGAACCACATTGCCCATGTAAATTCACAGAGAGGCCATAATGAATAATGAATTACATTTCTAGAATTGAGGAAGCATCTTACTGAAATGACCCTTAGTAAACATTCCCACCAAGAAAGTAAGACTCACCCTTGAGTTGCACCCAACTTTGGAAAACATTTTGGCAGGTATTATGGGTTTTAGACCGAGAGTAGATTTTGACTGCTCCCACTCACTTCAACTCATTTTTATCACCCTCTACGTACATATTAACGAGGGATGTTTATGTGCATCTATCCTTTACCGTAGAAAGAGAGACACTAACATACCCTATCATAAGGTGAGGGATAGATGCACATGAGAATTCCTCTATATTAATGCTTTTACTATTATACATGAAAAATACAACTATTTTTAAAATATTTTAAATTTCTTTTAAATTGAAAGTTATATGGAAAATGCTAAGGAGGCAAAGCCTACTTTGAAAGAAATTAAGGCATGCATGTGATTCGCCCTTACCCTGTGTTTGGGAAGGGAGGAGGGGAGGGGAGAGAAAATTTGAGGGGAAGGAAAATGAAGGGGAGGGGAGGGGAGGGGAGGGGAGGGGAGGGAAAATTAATTTTCCCTCCTCTTGTTTGTTAAAGTTAATTTTCCCTCCTCTTGTTTGTTAAAGTTTGAGGGGGAAGGAAAATTCCCTCTTGCCTCCCTCTTTCCCCCTAGTTTTAAAGGGAAATTTTGGGGATAAACAAATTCCCCTCCCCCACTTTTCCTGCCCCCTTCCCAAACACCCTTCATTTTCACTTTCCTTCCATTTTTCCCTCTTATTTTTCCTCCCCATCATTTTACCCCCTTCCCAAACATAGTGTTAATGTCCTTCTCCAAGGAGATTTTTCCGGAGACATAAATGCAAGTTGTCCTTTTCTATTTTTACTCTTTTTCTTTTTTTTTTTTGCCAAAATCTTCCTTTTCTTATTATTCTTTTTCCCAAATGTTCTATTACCGGAACCATTTATTAGAAATTTGAACTTCTCCAATGCATGTCATCTTCTATTGAATGTAGCCAAATTTGATAGCATCATGAGTTGGCACCACCATGAGATTAAGCGTGTATAACAATATAATATCAAAATGATATGTTATATATTAGGGTATGTAAATGCGAAGAAACTGCCCCTCTTTAAGTGGAGTTTCCCCAAAGTTTATATTAGTAAGAGTCTGCCCTACCATAAGGTTGAGTATATAATTTAAAATGTCACATGCATAATCTTACAATGAGACCCACTCCTATCAGCGTAAAATTTAGAATTAGCCCATTAAAGGCAAGGGCCAACTATTCTTTTCATCTTTTCCCTAGTAAACATTTTTTAAAAAGGCTCAACTCCAAACACAAAAAAAAAAGAAGAAAAGGTATAATCATATTTACTCTATTGTTTACTTATTCAGAATGATTTTAAAGTATTACATTCCTAGAGTTCAATAACAGCAGTTGTAATTAGTTGGAATCATTTAAAATGGATTTGCATGTCTACATTTACATATGGGGAGCGTTGCATAGCGCCCGGGCATTTTTGAGGGGAAAACGCCCCTCACCCCTCCTAGTTGAGTCTATTGGGATGCATGATGATCATAAAAGTCTATTGGATGGAAAGATCTATTTGAGGCCTAGTTATATGTAAAATCTTGAGTCCATAAGATCATCCTAGCCTTTTGATCTATGGCCCTAAAATTTAATGATTTAGATGCATCATTTTATCATGGTTTCAATCCAAGGGTGAGCAAAAGTTGGATGGCTGTCAAATTTAGACTTGTAACTATTCATGGAGGTGTAGTGTGTGTGAAAAAACTAAATTGGCTCAACATAAGCCCCATGACAAAAGAAAGATGGGCGGAAAACCGGGCGTTTTTTAAAGTTGGGCATTTTTTAGAATTTCCCCCTACATGTTTTTGGGCTATCTTTCTCAAACTCAATAACACTTGGTTGTTGTTTCTTACTTAAAAATGTGTTTCTATGATCTGCCTTTTCTTACTCTTTGGCAAAATTGAAAAGGTGGGTTTGAATCAAAGTCCAAATTGACCCTGGACCCTCTATAAGTAACCCTGGTTGTAGGGATATCCCTTTGCCCACATTAAGCTTGCTCCATGCAAAGATGCAATAAAACATGCTTTTATCCATGAAAAATGCTCTTCCCTTCCCTCACTGTCTCATTGTTCGCCCAAGTATGATCGATCCAAGCAAAATTGGGCAAAGGGATTCCCCTGCAACCAAAGATTGTGACAGATCCTAACTTAGCTTAAATTCCCCTATTTGATGTGTCTTTCAGAATGTGTTTCCTTGTAACAATCATAGAAAAGTTGGAACATCTCTTCCTATGAATCTTGCATGCCCAAAAGAATATAACCACAACAGAATTGGAATCCAGAATATAGACCTAGCTAACTTTGCAGCACAAACCTTTTTTTTTTTTTTTTTTTGATGGGTAGGGTCCAAAAGATGCCTTAAGCCCTCACATTGGATTCATTGGCTGATACATGATCCAAGAGGTGATAAGGGTGCCAGCTGCACCTGGGTCTTTCATATTCTATTGTGGCCACTCAAATCAATGGTGCATTCTATCATCTCTAATGATTCCCTGTGAAATCCTTCCAACCATATAAAATTGAAACCACTTTGAAATGAAATGAGGAAATAAGACCTATTGAAAAATAGTTGTTTACTCTTGGCGTTTGTTTACCAATTGATAAATAGGACTTTCAAGCTTGATACTTGCCCAATTGGATAGATGCATGCAAAAACACCATTGAAAACATGATGTTGAGGGGTACTGTTTGTTTGCATTAAAATATAAATATATATGAATTTATGGAAAATGAACTCTAATAAAGGATTATTAAGAGGTGAGGGGTGAAGAATGAGGTGGAGATGTAGATAGGACTTTCACTTGTCTATGTATTGAATCATTAGGGTGATGATTGAGCATTCATTTCCCATCTTCTTTTGTTTGTTTTTTTTTTTTTCCTAAAATGATAGGTTATTATTTAAATTTTGTATTTTTTTTAAATACTCGCCATTGATCTTTATTTATAGCCATTGACGGTTATAGGAGTCATGGTCAAATGAACTCCACCAAAGATTATTAAAGAGGACTTGACAATTCTACATGCGTGGAGAAAATTAGGTTTTTTCCGTGACTCCAAGATTGCTATAGATTCAATAATAAATCCTCATCTTCCTTTTCCATGGGAAATTTACTATCCTTATAGAAGATCATTGAAAAAAAAAAAAAAAAAGATGTCTTAACTAGAGCGCGTTTTTTGGTGATTAGTAGAAGCATTAATAGTGAAGCACATTATCTAGCGAGGGCAGGGCTTTGTACAAACACTGATGCCTACATTAGTAATCATTCTCTCAAAGTCTCCATTGATTAATGAATAGACCGCCATATTTTCCAAAAAAAAGAAGGGGTAGATAAGACACCTTTGAATTAATAGGGTGATGGTTAGGTATTCATTTTTCATCTTTCCTTAATTCACTTTCCATTAAAGGAGAGGTTATGTTTGTTGGTCATCTTTGTTTATTCACGTTTGATCTTCATTTTTGTCCAATTGATGTATAAGTTCCTATCTATGCAAACAAGCGGGCCGTAACAGTGTGAATTTCAGGGGGGGAAATTCTAAATCTATAGAGTTAACATTTGTCATAAAATGGAATAAAATGGACGTAAATGATTATTTGGACCATCACATCAGCTATTTATAATTTTAGTTACGCTCTATTTGCTATAATGAGTAACAAGAAATAGGATGCACTACAGGGTTCATTAACCCTATTAAATACAAGCGGGGTTCGAAGAAGACATTGTAAGAATTCAAATTTATTGTGTGTTTTCATTTGCCCACTATAATCCCATTAAAACGGAAAGGAGAATTTCTATTATGACATTTGATTAGATTATTGGCAATGCCCAATGGTTTAAGGTACAATTTTTTTTTTTTTTGTCCAAGGGGTGTTATTTTGGAGAAAATTTTAATGGGAATTTTATATGTTGAAATTTCTAACAATAAAGTGAGTTTTTTTTTTTTTTTTTTTTTTAAAGCGGTAACAAGATTTCATTTAAGAAAAAAAAAGGAGATACAAGAACATCAACACAAAGGAACAAAGGAAAGAGAAGGTGCAAGAGAGATGTGCCAGCCCAACCTTAATTACATTAATACACCCACCAAAGGAATCAACCTATTGACCCCTTGCTTGGCTCACACATCAATAATGGAATTAGCGGATCTAAACACATGATGGAAGGTGACATTTATGTTAATCGATAACTCCCTAATTTCATAATTAAAATGAAATTGAGATTTTTGCTTTCTTATTAGAAACCCAAGCGATTACATTAGAAGAATAGTTTTCCATAAAAAGTGCACCACCATATCTTCTAAAGAACCTAAGATCTTCCAGAATAGTTAGTACATCTACTTCATTGGAACTACACACACCAACATTCTTAAAAAACATAAGTAACACCTCACCCTAGCTATTGCGAAGCACACCTCTAATCCCTGCTTGAGCCAACTTACCCCTTGAACCACCATCCACATTGAACTCTAAAACCCCATCCAAAGGGGGATGCCAAGGGGTTGATTTCCTCCCCTTAGAAGGGCCACACCATCCATGCTCCCCCAACTTGAAAGAATACTGTCAAAGGTAGGCTTGGACAACTCCTTTCTAATCAAAGAGCATTTCGCAATCCTAAAAGCAACTTTAGACGTCAAATCAATCATTGAAGAAGAAAAACTCCTAAAGTTTCTATCATTTCTCTTCTTCCAAATAGACCATAAGATAGCAAAGGAGATTATCCTCCATAAGACTCGCTGACACCCTACGAAGCACCCTCCCAACCAAAACTCTACCACATCTGCAATATTCTTAGGGCAACACCAAGCTAAACCGCATCTCCGAATAAAGTTGATCCAAACCAAAGCTACCACCACATAATGAAGAAAAAGATGGTTGATTGACTCCTCCTCCTTGTCACACACCACACAAATGTTTGAAAGATAATTAGAAGTAATCCCTCTCCTCCTTAAATTGTCAACCGTGAAGATTTTACACACAACAACCAACCAATAAAAAACCTCAACCCAAGGAGGAACCAACCCCAACCCCTATGAAATGAAATTCCCTCCAAGGTCAAGTAAAAAACTTTAGCCAAGAACTTTCCAGAGATGGATTGCTTCCAAATATGAGTCTTTAGATTCCTCACAAAGAAAATGTATTAGTAAGAATACTCAACAACTCCTCATAACAGCCCCCTCCAACGGCCGAAGAATCCTCCTAAAAGAGACCCCTAAATTATAAAACCACTCATCACCTCAAAACATTCACTGACAAAAGAGTCCTTTTTAACTACAAACCCGAAAAGTCTAGGAAACATACTACCCAAGGGACCCACACCCACCTAATCATCCAACAAAAACCTAATATTTATACCATCCCCCACCAAAAAGCCCACCCCTTTATGCATAGTTGCCCCTCTAAAATTTGGTTAATCTCCAATAAAAGCAATAGCCCTTCACATGCTCAACCTACTATAGCTTAAGTCCAATCTTAGGTCACCACCCCTACTTATCATCGCTATATTTAATGGCAATCAACCTCCGACAAAGAGCTTCCTTTTCTTGCCTAAACCTCCACCACCATTTGGCCAACAAAGCCTAATTCTTATTTTCCGAATTACAAGACCAAGTCCTCCTTTTGATTTAGGTTTGATCACCTCACTCTATTTCACTAAGTGTAACTTCTTGTTATCCCCATGACCTTCCCATAAAAAGCTCCTCTGATTACGGTCAGGCTCTCCATCACCACCTTTGGCATCTTAAATAGCGACATTTAGTAGATTGGATGAGTAAGCTTTAATAAGGCTGATTTTCCCACCGAAAGATGGATATTGCCTCTTCCAAGAAGATAACTTCCTCTAAATTTTTTTTATCACCATGCCCTCGTAACGTCTCGACCTTTGCTTAACTCCAATAGGCAACCCAGAATAAATAATAGGAAGCCTCCCTGCCCTACACTTAATGATGTTTGTCAAATCCCTAGTTGTCTCCTCTGAACACCCAAGTCCCACCAACACACTCTTAAAAATATTTATCTTCAAACTAGACACCAACTGGAAGCACCGAAGAATACTCCTTAGAGCTACAATTTCTTCCTTTCTCGAGGAACTAAAAATAACAGCATCATTTGATTATTGGAGATGGGTAATTGCATCTCCATTCAACCCCATCTCAAGCCTTCAATCTCCCCTGACTGTCTCGCTTTCATCAAGAGCAAACTTAAGCCTTCAATGACAATCGTAAATAGAAATGGAGAGAGGGGATCTTCCTGCCAGACACCTCTAGTAGCATTGAACAACTTTGATAGGGATACATTTACCAAAATAGAAAAGAAGTAGTAGAAATGCACTCGTGAATCCACCCATGCTAAATTTCTCCGAAGCCAAACCTAATTAGCATATAGTCAACAAAATCCCACTCTACATGATCATATGCATTTTCTAGGCCGACTTCGAATAAAACTCCTTCTTTCTTAGACATTTTCCTGGAATCCACGAGCTCATTAGCAATCAACACTCCATGTTTCTAGGTCAACACTCGAAGTTGTTGTCCATGGAACATTGGGAAGTCCTTGTTTTATTGCTAGAATTTTCAAAATACCCAACATCTTGAAATGTCGTTTCTGGCCTTTCAGTTCAAAATCCTCCCCAATAGAAATTCTTGAATTACTGCAAATAAGGCAGCCCTTAATCTCCAAATATCTCTTTTATTTGGAAAGAGCTCCAGGAGAAAAGGGGCATGAAAAAAAGGAGAATTTTTGCCAAGTTGACTTCATCGAGGAGAGTAGAGGCACAGAAGAGAGAGAGGAGTATTGGGTTGGATAGTATCCCCTCTTTCGCTTACTACAATCAGATGGACCATCACTAGGACGACTTTGGGGATGAAAAACGGTTGGGTTTGGGTCAAGTATAGGGACCATATCAGAGCACAAACCCAACTCTGGTCCAGGTTCCAGGAACATATACCCATATTTGAATTTAAACTAAAAATCAAAACATGGACCCTAACTCTGAATAAAGGGCTCAAACCCGAACCTAATCAAGTCTAAGTAACTATATATAGGGAGATGCTCCGGCGAGAGTTACACAGGTCCTTGAAAATATATATATATATATATAATTTTTATCATCCGGTAAACTTAATGTGTATAAATTTTGTATATGGATGTGGCATTAGTTGCTCAGGTCCTTGAGAATGAGATCAAGACCCGAACCCAGACCCAAATCTCAGTGGACCCGAAACCAGGCCTGAATTGGAAGTCTGACCCTATTTTTCGGTTCAGATCACTCAGGTCTGGCTCCATTGAACCCATACTCCATTGAACCCATACCAGACCCAAATTTTATTCAAGGACCTGTTCTTATCCCTCCACAATTCGCTTTATGCAGAGCCTGCATTTCCTCTTCTGCGGCACTACAAGTCCGATCTCACTAGATCAGACTTCCGGATCCCCGGAAATGAAATGCAGACAGAGCCGATTTACAGTTGATTCTTCATTGCAGCTCACGACGTCAAGGAAGGCACCGGATTTTCCCCTTTCCGTGGAGAATCCGCTTAAATAAGCCATACGTCCTCCTGTCAGCAAACTTGGGGTGGCAAGCCATGACAAAACCCGTAAACCCGGCCCAAAACTAACCAGGTTATTTGGGGTTTGGTTTAACATTTCTGACCCATTTAATAAATGGGTTGGTTTAGGGTGGGGTTCTTTCTTAGTACTCAATCTGATCCAACATCACCAATTGCACTATCACCTGTCAACCTAAACCAAACCCGCTCAGTTAATTAAGGGTTCCGTTCACTTTTTTGATCTGATTAGGAAAAAAGATTGGGGTTGAGCCTCTACATGTTACCCATAGTGTCAGTCTGGCCCAAGCCCGACCCAACCTGTTCAATGCACCCTACAGTTACTGCAAACACACTGGTAAACTATGTTTCAAAACCATATATGGTTAAAATAAGGTCAGCCAATTAAGGTCACTTAACTGTAACTTTAGATCGTTATTGGCCCCTGCTAGCCCGTTGAAAATTGGGCACAAGAAATAGGCTTGGTACAAGGCATGGCTCAACAACTTAACCTAAAGTGGTCAGGCAAGGTCTAAAGGCCTGGGTCAGTTCAACCACCTGGAACTACTTCCTACTCATTTCCATCCCCATCTCATAAAGCTTTCATCTATGCATACATTCTCTGTAATTTACCTAAGTTCCATTAAAGGAATTTCTCCATCCAAGCACCTTTTGGGAAATGAGATATGAGATTTCTTAGCATGAGAATCCATGAAAACCAATCACTTTATTTCTACATTCAGTTAAGAAAAACGTTTTATCATTGAAGCATTTGTGAGATTTGAGAATCCATGAAGAATAGCCTTCTCAATTTCTACATTTCCTGTCATTTTCTCCCACTCACATCCAAAGCCACTCAAAGGGAATGCAAACTTTTTGGTAACAACCTTGAAATGAGCTAGACTGGAACCAGATGCAAATGGGCCCATGAACCTCATACCCTACCCAAGTCCAATCACTTGGGCAAGTTGGGATGTGTATCTGAGAACTTTATAAAGAGGAGGAATATGTTCTCCCATATATTGTTGGAGGGAATATATGTGCAGGAAAATTGGAACCCCTCAGTTAGACTGAGTGAAAGAAGTTGTTTGTGAGTGGGACATTTGTGGATAATTTCTTGAGTTCAGATAGGTTTGAATGCCAAATAAGCAGGAAAGGTCATGGTCTCATAGATGTCACATTTCTTCTCTAAGTAAGAAGCTCCTTTTTTTTTTATATGAATATTTGCTGGAAAATCATTCTTATTCTTGCATAAAAGAGTTAGTTGGCATGTAACTTTGCAAGAAATTACATTTGCAAACTATCTCTATTAAAAACTTCCATACTATGGAGGACTGTTTGTGGGCCACGTTGGGCCAGTTCGAACCAAATCTTGTCCAAGGACATTCTGTTTACTTGTTGGGACTGATACAGAGGGGAAGATCCAGCCCACATGCTTGTAATATCATGCCCCTTTTGGTTAACTGTGTTAAGGTGGGCAGGCTTATAGTTAGATCTTTATAAAACAGAGAAGCAGGCCCAACTCATTTATTGCGCAAGAAAATAGACTAAGGCCCAGTCGCAGGCCTACACGCAGCTGTAATCCAGCCCAGTATGGGTTGTGTATGTCTCTAGCTTTGCTGAGTGAAGCAATTCATAATTTATCCCAAAAAAATTGAATGACGACGACGACGATGACGACGATGGTGATAAATCAAACAATATGCGTAAAATGAAATGGATTATAGAAAATCTGGGCATATAAAGAACTACAACATTGCTAAGTTTCTCTTGGGGCTGTTTTAGAACTTTGTAAAATGAACTTGAATATATGAGGGTTCATGTGTATGTAGAGTCTGTGTTACCTGTAAAGTGATGAGATAGCATCAATAGATAAGGGACGCACATTTTGTTCTCTGTGTAACCACTGATAGTATAACAAAATCTTGGAGCAACGGGCCGTGCCAATAGATGACTAATATCTCTGATTTTATAGGCCCTTTTCTCTAAGGTCACATTTGGCCACCAAATCTTAGAGAAGAGATTTTCAGTTTTTCTAAAGTTGTGGTAAATCCATATTTGACAATCATAAATTCTTGAGGATTTAGACGAATGGAAATCATCATTTGTTAGTATTTTCAGATCCGACCACCCCCCATAAGATTTGAAAATCCTTACTTAAGTGGATCTGCACTCTAAACCTTATTTTTCTCAGCTATATGCATCGATACACACCGATATCAATGTGAAATCATCAACTATACAAATCTCAATGAGGAATCCTTGCTCCAATGGTAGTGAATAATCATCAGAACTATGGACTCCTCACCTGTTACCAAACATGTCCTAAATGAAAATCTTTCTGAAGGTTCAAAGATATATATATATATATATATATATATATTTATTTTTTTTTTGCAAACTTCATTTTAATTGCTTTCCTAGTGTTTTAGATGTGAATAAATGAAAAAATAAACATAAAGGTGGTAGGAGCAGAGTTTCATTTAAGTTTCAAGTTTTGGACTAGGACTTGTAGACAACTAGCATTGGTCATGTGTTTTGGCAATTTTCCCAAACACATTATTTCAATGGGCAACGCTCACCTTCAAGCATATTACATATAGCCTTATTAGCCTATATGCAATCCAGTTTATGGGGCCTACTTAGACGCAAGTGTACCAATGAGAAAATAAAAAATTGAAAGGCCTCCTCCTGGTTAAGGGGGAATCCAAAAAATCAGTGTCACCAGATTATCATAACCCTTGATTAAACCACCTTAAAGTTTAATGACATCTATACCGTAAATTCTCTTGAAATTCAATCCAATGGTGAGTGAAAATTCACAGCCTAAAATTAGGCATGATGCCAAATTGGTGAGATGAAAGGACTATCAAAGGAGCTGCAATAATGAAAGGTGGCCCCACAGTGTCAGAATGCCCTCGCAGTTGCTTGGAGAACATTTCCTACTTCAATAGTGCATTAAACTCCTAGCAGAATAAGAATTAAGCTAATTCCTACATAAAGGAGGCTCTTGTGATATGAGTGGGCTTTGCTAGACCAAAGTTGCCATCATTTTTGGACTGATGGCAGCAGCAGATCATTTGTCTAATAAAATCTCAATATAGTAAAAAACAAAGAAAGAACAGGGAAGGTCGTAACCAAAAACTAGGAAGCTAACTGGTTTAGAAAAGGTAATACAAGATGAGAAATGCAAGGCATCTTACTAAACTAGTTAAAGAAAACGATAGTGTGTGTTTGATGCTGGTTTTGGAAAAGCAGCATATCAAGACCCTTTTTGACTGGAGAATTGGACCCTATATCTATCTTTTGTGTCAAGGAGCTAAGGCCCAAATCTACATGGAACAGGCAGATTCTCCTCCTCTTTTTTTTTTCCCCATGAGACATATTCCAATATTCCATGCCCTGGAATCCATCCTCCTTTTCCAAAGGAGCCATGTTCCTAGGTCGTTTCTCACTTTTCTATAGGGATGTGCAGTCAACAAGTGGGACCCATCAACATGGACCACATGTCTGTACATGATTGGCAATTTATGCCCTGATGCCGTTGGCTTAACTCAAAGTATGAGATGATCCTCGTACATGGTTCTTTCGAGATATGTCTTAACGGTTAAAAGAAAGAAATAGCATCAGAGTTGCTGCAAAAGGCAAAGCACAAGTACACGAAACAAGGACCGTATCAGATGCCTTTACCATGGAAGTTAATTGCCCATCTCTTTCTGGGGTGGTGTAGTATCGTTGTGTTATATGAAAGGCAAATTCTCTGTAGCACCCCTGTAGCTTTTATTCTCCCATTTATAAGAGGTTCATTTGTGATCAACCCAATCCTCATTATTCAATAGCCGGATCCAGAATTTTCGTTTGGGTGGTACGGTATATGATAATAAGATTAAAATTTTAAAGGTACTATATAAGGGTTTTTTTTTTCAAATCAAGCGGGTGCGACAACAATTGGGTCCGCCCATGGCTCCAGTCTGATAGCTTGACACTGATTTGGACTTTAGGAACTGCTGGATTTACACTAAGGTTTGAGGCATATATGCCCATTAAAGTTTTATGGAAGTGAAACAAAGGGCTACAACCATTTAATTAGCCTCATAGTTCGGATGTCCTTGATCAACATCAAAAGGTATATCTGGATCCCACTGCCTGCCCAGTTTAGTTAAACAAAGGGCTCGAGTGAATCTACTTCCAAAACAGAACAGGCTTATCAGAACAGCAGTCTAAGCTCCAAAGATTAGCAATTAACCACCGTTCAATAATACAAATTGAGTTGTCTTACCTGGCTAAGTTGACTTGATTCCTTCAAGATTTTCGAATATGTCACAACTTAGTTAAAATTAAGGGGACTTGGACAGTCGATCAAGGCCCATCAAGATAACAAGAAAAAAATTAATTAAAAAGGATTTACGTATTTTTTTAAAAAATTCTTTTTATATATTTCAACTGAAATTTTACTGACATGAGACAGACGCGTCCTTGGAGACCTTCCATTTCCCCTATTAAGTTTTCTGACCACCTTAAAAATGTATCACAAAACACAAGCCTAGGCATATTAAAAGAAATGAAATCAAAGGAAGTAGAGAGTGGGCAGTGATAAGAAAAGAGAGTTTCTGATGAACATAACGCAACAACAATTGATTGGCATGGTCTCACCAGCCACTGTGATGAAGTACACAACACTTAAGGCACCAATTCTTAGAATAAACCACTTGTGCTCTGATAGGGGATTAGAGGAAGAGACCTAACTAACCAAAACTCTCTACCTACTTCCAAACACACCAAACGTGTGCACTATTAGATCCACTGTTACTAATAAATAACATTGCGTGTGCTATTTTACTACTAAGACATGCTTGATATTATTACCCTACGATAAGTGACACAATTGTTTCTATAAAGGGATTCCCTCACCTTTAACATCCGCTAGACACGAGATAACAAAAGGTCATCTGTCCTATCCAACAGTCAGCAGCGCGTTGAGTGCGACTGAGGGAGCCCCTTGTATAAATATGGTGACAGAAAAAAGTTGCCCTGCATTTGAATGAGATGAGAAGCTCGAATTAGTTATTTTTGAATGAATAAAATTTCAATACTAGTAAAACTAGTTGATCTACCAGAAAGCAGGAAAAAAGAAAACTGATTTCACTATTCCATAAAATGATATGCCTGCAAATGTATTTTCTCTGCTGGTTGTTGTGACCCTGTATTTTCTATGCAACCAGTTTAACTGTAACTCTAGAAACAATGTCACATGTGACTCAGTTCACTAGTAGCAATACAACTCTTATTCACATGTAACCCAGGAAATAAAAAATAAACGAACCCTGCTTTATGTGTAAACCTAATTACCTGCCCTCAGTTTATCAAGACACTCTTTGTGTCAATGTGCTAATGTACTCACTTTTTTCATCAATATATTGATAACTACATGAGACATCTTTCTTCAAGAATAGCTGTGTCAAGAGAAGGGTTAGATCATTGCTAACAGAGAGTTCAGATTTACCATAATACACAAAAGAATGCCGGAAAAATGACAAGGAATATAAAAAGCCGAAACTAAGGACACGTCGTGATGGAGAAGTGGTCCTTGAGAATCGTTAGATCCATGCAAGTATAGAAGCAAGTACAACCTTTTCTTTTCTTGAGGCCCAGTACCCCAGACAGATTCCCAGGCGTGGGACCACTTATCCTGTGCCAAGTGGCAAATGATCAGGACCTCTTCTTCTTTTCCTTCCTTTTATTTTTCTACTGTATATCTGAATAAGTACCAAACTTACCAAAGGAGACAAAAGGGAATTATATGCCTATTCCATTCCTTGCTTTAGAACAGTCCCCAAGGGAGCATCTTTTCTTTTTCCTTTGCATGCTAATCTGTTACTGTTACTGTTACTGGATGCATCCAGTCAACAGAATCTTTTATATCTTTCCCTCCTATTCACTAAAATATCAATGTTCTACTTCTCATATCAAAATCCTGCAACATAAGTGTCAAACTTATGCAAATTGCAACCTCATTTACCGTTCAAGACTATAATAGGGACCTCAAAAAGCATCTGAATCAACAAACAACCAAACAGAACAATCTTGGACCTTTAGCTTGGAACTTATGCACATTGAAATATCATTTACCATCCAAGACATCTAATAGGATCTCAAAAGCAACATCAGCCAACAGCCCAACATACATGTTTACCTCTCTTTAAATTCACAATATTTCACATTCAGTTGTGGACAGACAGAAAAGTCCCAGGGTGAAATGGACTGGTAACCCACGTTATCCCGAGATGCCCATTTGCAGTTTTTGATAAGCAGTTAAAGAATATGGGCACTTTGGGAGGTTTCAAATATCAGATAGGGAATCTCAGGCCACAAAATTCCTCTTCTGGGTATAAGGTTCCTTCTTTGGCTGAATGGGACCAATGTGAAAAACAAATGTTCTATTCTTGTACCTATTGCAAGGCGTAAGTTGCTCCAGTCTGGAGTTCTTCCTGCATGGAGCTGCAGAAAATTGTAGTGCAGAATACGAATGGCAATGCTATTGCTTAAGAATTTGAAAAGGAGTTGTGTGGTGGGGTCCACAGATACCTAAAGCAGCCAGGACAAGATCTCTTTTCGAGTCGCTGTGAAGATTGGAATGGGCCGAGTGTTTCATTGGTTCTAGATTCTGCTGCGTCCTACATTTTTCCTTATATATAGTGCAGCAGCCTTGAGCACTTGTCTATGTGAAAACTGGTCAAAGTTCAGAAGTACGGGTTGCATTGAAGCAGCAGAAGTATATTTTTCATACTGTGTGCAAGCCTGTAGGACACAGGACAACCTAGTTCTGGTTTTGAGGATAAAGAATACTTAAAAGGGAGAAGCAAGTCGATTTGCCAGAGTAATCAGGTTCACAGAGTAGCACCATACAAAGGAGAAAGCAAAAGAGAGGTAAGAAGCAATCATACTTCAAATTGTTTAACCTGCCATTAAAGTTCTGCTAGCAACTTTCACCTTCCTAGTCTCCACCATACTCACATGCCAACGTGTGTGATGCGTATAAGGTCCAAGGCACTCATTAACAGGCCTATAAATAGATTTTCTGGCTTATAAATAGGCTAATCAACAGATCAGATGGGCTTTGTGGACATGCATGTTAGTAGTCAATTAAACTAAAAATGAAAATTATCCACATTCAGCATATATGCATGGTCCATCTGATGGGCAGAATGGCCTACTTTTGACAGGGAAAGGGGACCCCATTGCTAAGTGTCCAGGACTGTGCAAACCTCATACATTTGCAGTGTGATGTGTCTGCAAGTAGGTGTGAGAGAGAGTGAGTAGGTTTAGGGATAGTCCTCAATTTTTTTAATAACTTGGAGAAAGTCCTCATAATACCAGGTTTTGCAACTCATGTTGATCTGGTTCCTTTTAACTGCAGGAAATGTATAATCACCAAGGCAAGACTAGTTTCCCTTCTGCAAGGACATCCACCCTGCCTGACAGGCATTTATTTCAGCAAGGCACTAATTTGTCGGGTGACACAGGACTAGTTCTCTCTACCGATGCCAAGCCGAGACTAAAATGGACTCCAGAGCTCCATGAGCGCTTCATAGAAGCTGTCAATCAGCTTGGAGGAGCAGACAGTGCGTATTAAAATCAACCAAACAGAAGATGAAAGACTTGCACTGACAGCAGATAGATGCTGTTGGTTTTAGTCTTTCGGGAGGAAGAATTTTGTTTGCGTTCTCGGCTGATAAAAGGTTTCATCTTTTTGCAGAAGCTACGCCAAAAACAGTGTTGAGGATCATGGGAATTCCAGGACTGACCTTATACCACCTAAAGAGCCATCTTCAGGTAATACTGAGATAAAGAAACAATTACATTTTGAAGAACATTAACAGAAACTAAGTTATATTTCTTGTTGCAGAAGTACAGGCTTAGCAAGAATCTCCATGCACAAAGTAATGCTGGCAACAACAAGAATGGTAAGATGATGTTCAAAATTTTCTGCGACTTCTACATGTATTCTAAGAAATCAAATCATGTTGCTAATTGCTATTGGTATCTGCTGTAGGTTGTCTGGCAGCAGCAAATCAGATGTCCGAAGGGAATGGACCATATTCAAGTAATACAAATCTTGGGTCCCAACCAAGCAAGTAAGACAACTAAGGTTTTTGTTTTTTTAATATAAATATACACTAATGTTAGGCTTTTTTGTGTCAGAAATTTTCAAATAAGTGAAACACTACAGATGCAAATAGAGGTGCAGAGAAGGCTACATGAGCAGCTTGAGGTATAAAAAAAATAAAATATATATATATATATATGATAAATGCATTGAATTAGATGAAATTTATGAAATCACACAACCGCCATCCAGGTTATACATAATCATGTAACATATATAATTCATGAAATAAAGTTTCGAAGATCTTTTTTTTCTGGGAAAATTTCAAATAAGGCCTTAAGTCTTTTGCCTTATTTGAAAAAAGGACACAAGTTTCAAAAAATTTCAAATTAATTCCTAGGTTTTCCAGTAAGTTTTCAATTAAGGACATATGGTCGTTTAAAGGTATTTACTTGCGACTTTTTTTCTCGATTTTTTTAAAATACCAAATTACCCATCATTTAAAGCCATGACATAGTTCTGGTAGCCACTACATGCAACAGATCGCATGGGGGTACTGGTTGTCCTCGATCACAGTGAGGATGCCAGTGAAGAAAATGAGGAGAATATAGAGAAATGAATGAGGGTTCTATTTCAATGAAGGGTAATTTGAGCGTCTTAAAAAAATCGAGAGAGAAAGTTACCGAAAAATAGCTTTAAATGGACAGATGTCCTTAATTAAAAACTTTCGAGAAAATTTATGCACTAATTCGAAGAGTTTTGAAACTTGTGTCCTTTTATGAAATAAGACAAAAACACTTAAGGCCTTATTTGAGATTTTCCCTTTTTTTTTTCTAGTAGAAAATTCTGAAGATCTTTAAAATAGGAAAGAAACTTATTCCTTTCTTAAGGACGGCCTTTAATACAATATGCTGTTAAACACAATAATATTTCTTTGACTCTTCTTTCAATTTTTTGTCTTCCTTTTCTATATATTTTTTTGTGGACAATTTCTATCACCCTCTCAAGAAGACTTGCTTAAAATATGCATGCAAATATCATCAATTTCAAATGAATAAGAAGAAAAATGTTACCTTTTATGATAAAGCATTCTTTTAATTAATATGTATCAACCTGTCTATAACCGTTTAAAAGAAAAATGCTACACAAAAAAAAAAAAAAAAAAAGTTTTTGAGGCACTATCAAATATTCTCCTTCACTGAAAGTGTTAAATGTTTCACTTTATGTTTGTTTCACTGCATTGAAAGAAGAAGTTTTTTAGTATTTTAAGAACAAAGAAAAGTTAAAAAACCAGAAAGTTGATATATTTATAATACTTTCCTCTAAAATACTCATGACAATATGGAGTGATAATCTGAAAAAAACTCTGTATTAAACTGAATTTAGGTGCAGAGACACTTGCAGCTAAGGATTGAAGCCCAGGGGAAGTACTTACAATCAGTGCTGGAGAAAGCCCAGGAGACTCTTGGGAGACATAATCTGGGTTCTGCAGGACTTGAAGCAGCTAAAGTGCAACTTTCTGAATTGGTCTCCAAGGTATCCAACGAATGTCTCAATTCTGCCTTCTCTGAGCTGACAGAAATGCCGGGTTTACACACTCAGCAAACTCAAACATCACAGATCGCAGATTGTTCAATGGATAGTTGCCTTACTACGTGCGACGGGTCCCAAAAAGACCATGAAATACATAATGCTGGGTTAAGTTTCAGAACTTTTCATGGTAATGCACCCTCATGTGCAAAAGAAACCGTAGAGGACTCCAGAGTGGAAGATACTGAAGGTGCATGGTGTGGAAACCAGATCGAGAGAAAGAGGTGTTACTCAGAAAAGGTAATCTTCCCAGTACATTCAAATTCCAGTGATCTATCCATGAGCATAAGAGTTCCAGGTGAAAAAAGAAGCAGCAGCACCATTTCTGAGGCAAGGCGTAAAGAAAGAGAAGCAGAAGTTTTACTCGAACAACAACCGCAGGCTAAAAGATCAGGATTCCAACTTGAGAACGAGAAATCACTAGAAGGGTTTGGATTGCCCTATCTAACCTCACAACTGGATCTAAATGCTCGTAATGAAAATGACGCATCTTCATGTTGCAAACAATTCGACTTAAACGGTTTCAGCTGGGGTTGAGACGTTTCACTGTAACAAGGATGATAGCAAGAGATATTCCCATGACAATGGACACATTGGTTTTCCATTTCATTACAAAATTAATTACTTTATATTTGAAACTAGGAATCATAGTGTGTGGATAGATACATGGACTCTTTCAGTGCATCAAATGCAACCTGCCAGGAGGGCAGGAAGGAAACACCCAACAAGTCTATACTTCCAAAAAATATACACCCTGGACACGAGACATGAATCTGCATTGGACATGTACCAGACACATTGCTGCTACAGAAAACCCCCACAATTTTTTCAGTTGTCTTCTACAACAATTTTATGGACCTACTGTTTCTGTTTTAGAACCTATTATATAACTTATGCTTCTTGAACTTATGTGTTTTGTATATTTTATCAGATATTGTATATTGTATGGATATTAAGATGTGCCAAGTGGACTGGCACCTCATCTCTGTGTCTGGCACTTAAAAGGTCTGGTTGTAAGTTAGATTGGATAGAAGTTAACAAGGTGCAGATGCATTAGTAGAGTAGTGGCTAAATGAAGCCAAACACTTGAATACAAGACAAGAAGAACTTGGTTAATGATAAAAGTGAAGCCCAACTAAGAAAACAAAAGATGAAGACTCAGAGAAACCTTGACATGAAATGCTATGGATATGAATAGCATAGTTCACATGAAAAAAATATGATAGAAACAGGGAAAGACAGATCATAATGAGTTTGAAACTAAACCCCTTCTCTAGCCTTAACTAGAGACAAGTATTTCATTATGATAGAGGCAACCCCAGATATAATCAATACTTAAAATTTTAAAATCAAATTCTATATATGAGTTACTCCTATATATCTGTTGTGCAACAAAAACTAATGGAACATTTAAATGTCCACTGCATGCATGCAGTCATCATTTACCTGATGTGCAGCTGCTCTCACAAAATAGATGGTCTGATTAGTGAAAGTATAATACTTGTTCTAATGACAATGAACATGTGAAAAAAAATATGCATATGGTAAATGAGGGGAGGATTTTGAAATTATTGTGATTTAAAAGAACTACTAACACTAAAAATTCATGCATATAACGCAATTATCAAATATAGAGACTAAAATATCAACAAATGACATGTTGAGTATGTAAACCATTAGATGAAAATATTAAAATTTAACCTATATTTACAAATTGAAATGCATTTGGGCTCATTTGAAAGGAGACTCCATGAATAAATCTCACATGAGACCAATTATATGCCATTGAGTTGGAGTCAAGCCACAATTTTGGAAGAGATGAAAACAGAGTCAAATCCTACAACCTATGCACAAGAGTCAAGTTTTATCACTGTCGCTTTTCCTCCTTACCCCTTGCTAAGTATTCTATGGAATTTCTTGGGCACACTATATCATTATACCATATTCCAATACACACAGAAGTATGTTATTGTTTCAAATATCAGTAAACATAAAATCTTATTCTCAAAAACATCTGGACTTCTTGGTCACACTATATTATTATGCCACTTACAAGTATGTTATTATTTCAAATATCAGTAAACATAAAATCTTATTTCTCATAAACATCTGGGAGTGTCTTGTGTTATGGTTCAGCATGATCAAAATCAATCAACTCTATTTATATAATAAGGAACTGAAGAGATATAAAGGGACGATTTTCTCATCCAGTGGCTTTAGGAAACACTTGGATAAATACCATGTATCAAGGAATACACAATACACTGTGTGTGCGCCTGTGTGAGTGAAGAGAGACATGGAAGAAATTGAAAGTCATCTAGTTAGCATGCCTCAATATGGAGTATGAGCTACACATATAAGGTCCAACTGGGAAGCTCGTTAGGTAGCCGGCGGGATCGCGACCCTTTGTCCCGGCCATTGCAACACCTGTGTTGCCCAGAGCATAGGAGGCATGTTGATTTGATGCCATCCTCGAATCATTGCAATTGCTATTTGATCCCGTCATGCCGAGTTACAGCACAGTTGCAGCCATGGTCCAAAATAACATCAGTTGGAATGAGCTCACGATATGTATAAGTTTTGGTAGTTGTCATCACAGTTATGTGACTATCAAGATCCAAAACATAAATATATATAAAATACAGAAGACAAACATTTTTTCAATGGAATACAAAGTTTTTATATTTTGTTAAGCTTGGCTAAAGCGAGCCTATAAAACAATTTGTGGAATTATATCTACAAAATTGTTTTTCCTGGGGTCAATGTGGTCAACACAGGGTTCAAAGATGCGTTTCTGAGCCTTGATTGCAGCTTTGCAATCAAATGGGACATCTGCTCGATGCTGCATGTAACATGTGTTGATCATTGACATTTTTGTTACCATGCATAGTCAAAATGCCGTTGATTGGATTGGAACAAGGCTAAGTCATCTTGCTTTGGCCCATCGACTATAAATTAAGGAATCAACTGAACCATCATCATCATAATCACCCTCACCAGTGAGGCTTTATACCATTTATTTGGGTCAGCTTTGTGATTTCTACTTCAAAACCCATCCCTAAAAGGGGATATGTTCTTTTCACATCATAATCTAATATATCCTTTCCAAAACTTTATGCCCAATTCTTCATTGGCCTTTGTATTCCAAAATTCCATGTACTTATAAGATACAACACATTTTCTTCATATAAAGGGTTGTTTTTTATCTTCTAAGCACATGGCCAAACCCTTAGATGGAATAATCTTCATTTTTTCCTTTACCAGAACCATTTTTATATGTTCTTGAGATCTTCACCTCATGTATCTTGTCTTATTGTCCTTTCTTCATTGCCTAGCATTCAACTCCATGTAAGAACACAAGTCTTAACTGCTTTCATATAAAAAAAAAAGGTCCCTACAATAAAAGTGGTTCACATATTATAAATCCCTTGTTGATATGATAATTGTATATTCACCATCTCACCTATTGGATGATCCCACTTTTATCTATTCTTTTGACATTCTTTGACCACTATAACATAAGGAGAGAATGGAATGGGAGCTTAGGGTTCTTTAGCACAAAAAATACTTAAAAGACGCCTTTTTTATTTTTTTATTTTTTATAACGAAGGGTGTCCCAACCCTTTGTGCCGAACTAATCCCTATGGGCCCAGGGAGAGGTGGGTAAATCCACCGTGGCCCCAGTGTGGGAGTGCAGTTTCGAACCCTCAACCTCCAGGAGCAAACCGTGGTTCTAGGCCAACTGAACTACCTATCAGGGTTTAAAAGACGCCAATTTGAAGATCTAAAGTAAGAACCAAAGCCAAAAGCTAGCAATTTGCTCATGGATTTTGTTTGATGTAATAAAAAACAAATATTGTTTGAGGCAAGGGAAAATAAGATGATGATGATGATGATACTTAGGTTTTGATGTTTATTTATATTGGCAACTAACATAAATGTATTTGTCGGACCCTTCAATGCCAAGCATGCCTTACACTATATGACTTCAGAAGTGTAAAAATGCAAAGAACCCCCTGGGCGTTGATCACGCTCAAAACACTGTTCACCCCCTGGTAACAGTGATGTGTGATTCAGTTTACCAACTATGCTGGTGTGAAAATTTTGGGCTCAAACTCACACCATTTACACACCTCATGCATAAATCAACCCAAACAAACGTAAATGTGTGTAATTGTTACGCATGTGAACCATTTACATGTAAATGGTTGCAAACAAACGACAACTTAATGAATTGTTCACCCACATTCATTATACTTCTTTGAAAGTAAGACCCATAAAAATGTTAATTGGCAATTAGCTGAATGATATTCCATCACAATTAATATTTACTATTTAATAGTTAGTATGCACTAATGTAGTTTTTACTAGTTAGATACTGAAAATTTTCTTAGAAGACCTCCCAGATAACCTTCAAGCTAATATGCTGCATATCAACTTTGTTTCGTCATTTAGTTCTTTGATTTGGTGTTTTTCTTTGAGTTTCCTGTTCTAGAAATTCCATAACCTTTTTCTCCAAGCTTTTTTGTGCAAAACAACCCAAAATTATATAAAAGGGTTTGCATCAACCGTGATAGCGAATATATGGATCTTATCAGCCGATAATCCAACATGATTGAGAATGAAGATAATATCAATGTTTTAGTCTGGTCTAGGTTGATATGACCAATTTATTGGTTGATACACTATTTTGATCCATGGTAACTAGTAAAAGTTATGTGCCAAGTAGTAAAAACAATTCGTCTCATTTATGTGTCAACCAACATTTTAGTGGGTTTTAACCTTAATGATATATGTCATATAATTGTAGCCCAACAGAGGAACCAATTTTTCCCATTTAAAATCAAATAAACATCAGAATATTATTTTTCTAATATTCTAATTTCTTTTTTTCTTTTGCCCAAAAAAAATTGGTTAGAAAACCAATACCTAATGCCTGGTATACATATTCCTCATACGAAATGTTTTCTGTACTTCCCTTCTGATACCAACAGTTAGCAACTTGCATGTAACATTGCTTGTCTTCACTTAGACCACTTCCACTAATAATATATCTACATCAAGTTCATCCTCTTGTCTGCACGCAGGTTTCAGTGGAAGCGAAAAGGTATTTCCGCTTTGGTACGATTTTCACGTTTGATGCATAAGATTTTGTCGTAGAAAAGATACAAAAGATAACTTTTTTCCTTACTATCAAGGATTTCAAAGTCCAACCTTCTCCTTGTGAAAATGTGTTTCCGCAGAAGAAGAATGCACCTATCCACTTCCACAGCCGTACACAAACATGCCCTAAAGTTGTTCCTGAATATCAGAGCATATGAAAGTAATGTAACTATGGAACTAACTGGTTTTCAATTTTTACCAAGTCATGCTCGTTGTTTGAGGAACATGCAACCCACACATATTCTAGCCTAAGTCAAACCACTTGTCTAGAAAGATTTTCTTCATGGTTCTGACTTATCAGTGTACTTTCTTTTCTGGCTAGTATCACATCATTTACAAACAACATATAACAAATGTAGTCTTCCAGATAGTCATTGCTGTTATCTGAAACTTTGGCAAAGTTGGATATATAAGAACTTAAATGGAATATGCAAATCCTTCTCAGTGCTTATGGTCAAGATTTTCTATGCTAAAGCTTATAGCACGATCAGAAATTTGCATGTTTCCCAGACAAGAAAATGATTATGCAATTTCTTCTGAGTACGAATGGTCAAATATAATTGCATATACAACTTAATTCGTCGTCTTTAAAGTCACATTGAAGAATGAACAGAGAACAATTATTTATCCTGGTCCGATGGTGAGCAATAAGCATGTGACAGTTGCCTTAAATTTTGACAACACTGGCTATAATAGCTTGGTATCAATTCTCTCAAACGATGATGAGGTCAATCAAGGAAGAGAAATGTTAGAGGAAGCAGGTTTGCTACATGAGTCATCTCAGTATCCAAACTATTATGCAAATTTTGTAATTGCAGATATTAAAGTAATCAACAAGTGTAAGAATGCATCACATGCATGCATATAGAGAGAAACTAAGTAGAATGAAGTCATTTAGTTTGAAAGGTATTTCTGAAGAGAAGAATTTCTTCTGAACCAGGATTTGCGGAAAAAAAAAAAAGACCATTAACCATCTGGCACAATAGGAAATAGATCCAGCTTATGACTTAATTCGTTTTGGTTACTCACTTTGTGTGTGTGTGTGTGTGTTGTGAGGGGGGGGGGGGGGGGGGGGGGGGGGGGGGGCGGTTTGGTTTGAAAATTCACCACATCTGTTACGTAATAAACCATTAAACTGAATAGTCTGATCATTAAAACTATAGTTGTTCTATGTAATGAACAATGACAAGAAGTTCCAAGATTAACCCATCGCATGAGAAATAGCATCAGAGCTGCTGATATCACTTATTTTGAGGGAATAATAAGGCTTAGCAAATCATCAAGATGCTTTATGTCTCAAAGTTTATTTTCTATAAAAAAGAAAAGAAAATAACCCTACGTTACTTCTTGATTCTACGGATTTTCTTAGGCCCCCAAACTTCCATTCTACCTGCAGGGCATCCACAAGGTGCTCGAAAGATAAGAACAGTACGGCCATTTAGTGGTGCCATCCGTTTCAGCTCAGCTTCCAATTCCTTGTGATCCTCTCCTAATTCCAGTGGGCGCACTCCATATGCTGGCAGAGGTGGCATATATTTCACACACTCTTCTGATTCAAGCTGGATATCAAATTCAACCGCTTTACGAAGACCCTTGCAATAAGGATTCCCACACTTCCGAGACTTGTGATGGATGACTTCCCATGCCAAAATAACAGAAACAAACATTACAACCAAGCCAATTGCGTAAGCAAAAGGTGCAGTATATATGACTTCTCCAATGAGGACAAAAGCTTCAGGTAAAACCTCACAAGCTTCATCGAAAAGGAATTTGAAATACGGGACAGTCAGAACCCCCAGAGCCCCAAGTACCAGTAGAAATACAAGTATGTCAATGGCAGCAAAGGGTGAGTGGTCACAAAATGGATGGGATAAAGGGTTTAAGGACTTGCTGTGTTTCTTATTTCGGGAGTGGTTGTGGTTGTTTCTCTGGTCTGACATCGCTAGGGAATTTTTCTGCTGCTCAAAAGCTTTGCAAAACTCGATCAAACTGCGGCAGTCTACCATTGGTAAATTCATGTACTTCAACACTAAGTGAAACCAGCAAAAAGCTTCTAAGATTTTCCAAGATTCAAACCCTCAAGCAGATGAAACACTGAAGCAGTCTAGCAATTGAAATCCCACCAATCTGAGCAAATGACAATCCAATTATCCAATCTTTGCCATCATAAAAGTCTGAATTCACAACAATCAATCACGGGTAGCAAGTCCTACCAATTCTCTAGCATAATCGGCCCAATGATTCCAATGTACAGTGGATGGCCATCGTTTCTTTGAACTTGATTAACAGATGTTCACAATCCCAACGGAAAATTCTCTCAAATCCATAAAAATCATTAAAATCCACCAATCCACAGATGATTACCACAGTGAAATGTCATAATAAACAACTCTTTCTAACATAATTGATCAAAAGCCAACAAATTTCAACAGCAGGAATAAGCAATCTGTAGCTATTCAAAGAGAATCTGGTCAATCCAAGCTCGAAATATTCCAACTTTCAGCAACTTATCAGATCGAGTTCTAACACAAAGATCAAATCCGGGATTCCAGGCCCCTCAGCGGCTCTAAAGCTCAATTTTCACAACTGTTTTACTAACAGATGTCCAAATTCAAGCAGAAACAGATAGAACGCTGAGAATTGAATGAAATAATGTCAAATGGAGAAGACTTGAGAGTGCACCTGACCAATACGAACTCGCAGAACTGACTCAAATCCAGATCAGATGATTCCAAGCACTGCAACAGCTCCAAAACCTGAAATCTCTCGATCTTCTAATTCGAGATCACTATGCGTTCAGAAAACAAATCTTCAATGGAAGAAACGGCTCAACACCAGCAATCCAATCGATCGAGCTTCAATACTAGAATCAAAAAAACAGTTTCCAGGCCGTTCAAAACCTCCAAAACCTTAGACTTTTTACGATCGGATCTCACGACGATTATAGCTGTAACAAGTCCAAACAGAAACGGATGAAAAAGAATTGAAAAAACGAAGTGCCTCTCAGAAACACATGAAAGTCCAAACTGGATGAAAATCCACCGATTTCAATCGCGTTTACCTCGTTTCTTCTACCTTTCACGAACAGATCTCCACGGATTTGAGCCGTGATTAGATTGAGAATCAAGAATTTTGAAAGAAACGCATGAATGATGTCTCTGAAATCGATCCGATCGAGCTCAAAAAGGAGAGAGAGAGAGAGAGAGAGAGAGAGAGAGAGAGAAATCACATCGAATTCATCCGATCGAGGTCAAAAAGAGAGAGAAATCACATCGAAATGGAGAAGAAGAGAGTGACGAAAGAGGAGAGGATTACGTTTGAGGCATAGAGAGAGCAAAAGGAAATGAGGGGAATCAGTATTTATAGTTTCCAGAAAGAGATCTCTCTTTCTCTTTCTGTGATAAAAGACGTCAGAGTTCATCTGTTTCACGCCATATTACGAACTCAGCCGCTGCCGACCCACGTTTTGGTATGCGGAATTACCAAACTGCCCCGGGACATGGAGCTTTTTCCTTTGATATCTGGATGCCCAAAGGTTTTTTTGTGAGCGCACGTGCGTGGGATTTTTATTCTGGGTCAAATGGAAAATAATCAGATGGTGATCTTTGATTTCATCTCCACCGTTAATTATGCTGGCTGTCTGCCCACTGGATGGATAATTGTTGATGGTTTTTATAACTTGTTGGCCCGCTTTTAGATGGTGGAATTGGCCCCTTTGAATTGCACGCATGCCCATGTATTGATCCCTTGGTCTTCGTATTGGTAGTGATCGATCTATTACTCTCGGTTAGTTGTCCAACTTTGGGAGAAAAAAACAAAAAAAAAAAAACCCCAAGAAAGAGGTAGTTCAATTTGTCTAGGACCATGGTTTGCATCCAGAGGTTGTAAATTTCACTATCACACTCGGATTATAAGGGAGTTTATCTGACTTCTCTCTAATCCTGGGGGGATTAGTTCAGTCTAAAGGATTTGAGGTCATTCGATAGCAATTATCTTTATTTATACTAATTTGATTTTAGCAACTTCCATTGCTTAAAAATTTAGAGAATTTATTGTTGGATGAAACCTTTTGCAACAATTTACCCTTTTGGAGTAGAAGGCTACATGCATCTGATGTCTGTATGATTGGAAAATGCACAGAGTAATCACTAATTATTGAATGAATGTTGGATGATTACTTGATCTAATTATTCATTACATCCAATGGAAGTGACTGTTGGACATTGGACATCATCATTTGGCTTATCATCATTTAGTTAGATTTGATTGATGGTGAAAAAAGATGTCGGATTTTGTTGTGGGACCACTGCTACTACATAGGGCAAGTGGGGCCCATCTGCAGGTGCACCCTATGATATATGCATGAGGATTTAGTATTTTGTGACCATGTTCTAAATTGAAAAGGTTAAGATATATAAGTTTCCTTTTTTGACTTTCAATTGGGAATTAAACTATGTAGTAGAGACAGAACCCAAATCCAAACTTATCAAGCTCTTCAATATAGATATTCAAATTGAATCATGACTAGGGATGTAGAAGAATTTACATCTGGCACTCGTCATAGCTGTTTAATTTAGATGGATATATAAATCCATAAGACTTGCTCTAATTGTAAAATCCTTAAATCCTCGATTATATGGTCACGTTTGACAACCAAAACTTTGAGGAAAAAATTTCAGCTTTCAATAGTCATGGAAAACTCACGTTCAGTGATTGTAAAATCTCCAAAGGTTTGGATCTTGGAAAATCCTCACTTTTAAAGATTTTTATACTCAAATCAAGTTTTGTCATCCATATGAATTAATTTATACCAATATAGATGTGAGATTATCAGATATACAAATTTTCGGAGAGGAATCCCTATTTTAGGGGTAGTAAGAAGTCATCAAATTTATGAATTTCTCACCTACCAAATGTTCTCCATGTGAAGTAGAGTGTCTTGGATTTGTAGTGGAGCAACCATCAACTTCTAGACTCTGAATCAGGTTCTATACAATAGGAAGGTTTGTAAAATTTAGTAAATAAGCTTAAGCCTAACTCGGCAAGTCATGCTTCACTATGAAGGTGGGACAGTGGGTTAGCCATATATTGAAATTTTGAACTAATAGGCTAACCATCTGGACTAAAGTTTTAAAAAATGATCAAATAAATAGCTGAAGGTGGTTGCTTGGGTTTCTTCTGCTGTAGTTTCTCTTAGAGGTTTCAACTTTATCTTATTAATGAAATTAAGTTCTTGTCTTCACATATTGAAGTAGAGTTCAAGCATGTTGGTAGTAAACGCTATTGTGATTTGGGTTTTAGATTTGGAAATGCTATTGAAGTAGATTTCGGACAAGGCTTTTGTACCTTTTCCCCCCTTATAGCCTTTTTGTTGTTATTTGTTCTTCACCTCTATTTTAATGAAATGCTTTTTGTTAGGCCAAAAGAAACTGAATGACTCACAATCATGGAACAACATCCAATTGATTTTAGCTGGAGATCGATCCACAGCTTCCCTTTTTATCTGGTGGGCTTCTCAATTAGCTACATATCTCAAGAAGAAATAAAGTTATACCCATCAAATAAGGTTATAAGGTAAGTAAATGGTATGTTCCCAATGGTTGCTTAGCTGGTTATGGAAGAAATTATTTTATGTGTTGATCAATTGGTGGTGTATATGGATGTGTAATTTTTTTCCGATCACATAAATCCAGCCCCCTAAACTGGGTACCAAAAAAAAAAAAGAGTCATGTCTACAGTTAAAACTGTTACAACTCAGTTACTCTATGAGTGATTTCCACTAAGACTCAGATTGAGTTTTGTGCTGGTCTCTTATCTTGTCAATACAAAAGATACCATCAACTAATTGCCTCTTTGACAAGAAATGAGAATACGTCATAGAGAAGTGTTGATTTGATCTATATCTTTGTTTTAAACCCTTCAATCCTCACCACTTTAATTCTCTTTCAATAAAATCTTATCATGATCTCTTAGGAACACAAATGACAATGGGAAGCAACCAAATGAACCCTTAGTTTACATTTTTTCCTATCTGTAATCTTCAATTTTCAACCCACAGTTTTAGGTAATTCTTGAAATTGGAGTATACAGGTGTTAAACAAACCTCTATTGCAAAACCATTCCTTAATTTGCTTCTTCCAATCCCCTACTTCTTGTTTCTTTATGGCAAGTCTGGTTCTTAAAAAAGGGAAAATTTCAAATATGGCCTTAAGTTTTTGCCTTATTTCAAAAAAGGACATAAGTTTTGAAACTTTTCAAATTAGTCTCTAAGCTTTCCAGTAAATTCTCAATTAAGGACATCTGACCATTTAAAGGTATTTTTTTGGTGACTTTTTCCCTCATTATTTTAAAAATACCCAAATTACCCCTTTATTTGAAGTCGTTACATGGTTTCGGCAACCACTACATACAACCAATCGCTGTAGGAATACTGAGAGTCCTTAATCACCAGCAAGGAAAACGAGGAGAATATAAAGGAAGTAAATGAGAGTTTTATTACAATGAAGGGTAATTTGGGTATTAAAAAAATAAGAAAAAAATTGTTGAAAAATAACTTTAAATAGATGGATGTCATTAATTGAAAACTTCCTGAAAAACTTAGGGACTAATTTAAAAAGTTTTGAAACTTATGTCCTTTTTAGAAATAAGGCCGAAACTTAAGGACTCTTTTGAAATTCTTCCTTTAAAAATTATTTTCCAATGTATGGCCTTTATGAATCCTTTTAGCATAGAAGGTGGAAAGAGACCTTAGATAACTTTTGTATGCCATTGAAAGTTATGTCTAACTTAAAAATTAATTCTTTTGTTGTAACATGACTTGGAAGTTTATAATAGTCGTTGAAACCATTGTCATCCCCTGGACTAAGGTTCCTTGTTTGGACTTGTTTGCTTGGAAGCTTTCATCTTTGAAATATTCAAACAAAGTATGTTAACGTAATCAACTTCTTTATTATTCCTATGTGACCTTAAACTAATCTATAAAGGACGTGAAGGATGGGAGATTGGGACGAGTGGGTTACAAGTGGTCAACCCATTAAACAAAAACTTCAGGGAAGAGGTCTCCTGACCGTGGTCCTACTGTAAGTGGGAATTGGTCCAGGATGGGAGTGTGTGTTGATGGGGCTCACCTCAGACTGGTTCAAACCTAGCTCACTTTGATGTGGTTAGAGGCAAACCTTTTAGGCTGGTAGGTTTGCCAAGGTCAGAAATTTGGGCTCACTAAATAAATGGGTAAGCTGACCCGAAATTTCTACACTGATAGGATGGTCCCAATCATGAATTTTTTAGGGACATCTCATGAATCTTAGGGACATTTGGCTCATCTCATATGCCATGTGTGAGGTATCTCCTAATTTCACTTTAAAAGTTACATAACACGAGACCCTCTTCTTTCTATCAAAGCTATGAAGCAAATGATTAGTGGTTGACATGCTTAGATCCCTGGGTCTTCATGTGTTACGTTATGGTTTACAAGGCCCTCATTGGTTCAGGTCCTGTGGGGTCCATGGTGCACCCAACCCAAAATAGGCTTAATTGGACCCTAACATGATCATCTAAAATTATAACTACATATTTTAATCAAATGCATTGTATTTTATATAACATATAATTCATATCTTATGTACTAAATAGGAATCTAATACAAACGTTTGACTTGAGCTATCAGTATTTGGATATGATCTACACTAGATCCAGACCTGGGCTGAATTAATAATCTTGATTTATCTGATGGTCAGTTGCATAAATGAGTGGGTAATTGAGGGCCCATTTACAGCATGCTACTGTCATCATTCAAGGTGATAGCTGATCTGGGCACCTTAATTTTGATCTTGTTTGTGGTGTCCACGTCGTGCTTTAGCTTGAGATAAAAGGTACCTTCTTCCGCCCTTCTAATTCCATACTTAGTCAAATCTCCTATTTGAGTGAAATGAAGTAACTCAATATGAAGTGGCAAGAACTCACTGACAAACAGGGATTCCATGAGTGCTAGGGCTACCTATGATGCATAGATACAGCAAGGACACGTCGTAGACACGACTTGGGGCACAAATTTTACACAAATAGTCAAATATCGAATGCAATACGGCAAGATATGTTGCTAGTCTTGAAGTATCCATGCATCATAGCTAGCTACACATATTCAGAGTTTCAGATGTGAAGGCATGACTTATTTTAGCTATCTGATTATCAGTTTAGACTTTAGATACGTCCTTAGGGGGTTAAAAGTCTGTACCAAGTGTGATCAAGACAAGAATGTTTTGTAAATATGCCAGTCATCTAGGAATACAGTGTCAAAGTTTGAGTTGGTTTAGCAGGTACGTTTAGAAATTGCCACCTATAGTAGAATGTATAGCTAGTACTGAACTCTTTTACACCATAAATATATAGCCCATTAAGTTCGGGTTAGGACAATGGTTTGAGTTCTAAAATTGGCCTTCACCATGGATATGGACTCAACCTGAAAAATTCATCCAAATCCTAGACCATGCTCAAAACATTACATAAAAATATAAAAATACCTGAAATCTTTGCGGCATGGTAACGATGAAATGGTGCTGACATACAAGAATGACAAATGTGTGCTGGAATCTTGATGATATATACCATAAGTTAAATGATTATAGGCTCTTTTTTCATCTCTTGGCATTGACCCTGCATTATCATCCTTTTATATACACCTCTTGCCATCTTGAGTCAGAGATAATCTCTCCACAATTATTGTGCCATCTGAGTCAGTTTTCCTCTAACCTCTAATTTGAAGAAGTAACCCTACTCGGGAAAAAAAAGCTGAAGAAGAACAGTTGAAGAGAATCTGGGGGTACTGTTATCTACTTGAGCAGTGTGCATCAAGCGAACCTATATGGATTTTTCTTGAGATGCAAGCATCCCCCGTCACAAGTAATGGCCGAAGAAATTGGAGTTATATCAAAGAAAAGTAAAGTCGGATTTGACTATGAGATGGAAGTTTTTATTTATTTTTTTCTCTCTTGAGACGACAGTAGAAGTTCTAATTATTAAAAAAACATGAGATGTGGTCCTCTTCCTTTTGTGTGAAGACCTCGTCATGATCTTGGAGTTGCTCCAAACGCTGATGTTTTATGCTTCAATCTAGCAAGTGATTTTCATATGGTTTATTACTTCATAATTCTATAGGCCACAAGGGCGAGCAGCCAAGAAAGCAGAAGCTGGTAAGAAGCAACAAAATGCAACATGATTTGAAATTAGAGTGACTATACTTCCATTTCCACAAGAAAATGCCTCAGTAATTTTGATGACCAAAGATACATCTTACGAACGAAAACAAAACCATAATTAATAAACCAATTTCTACTAAGCTTAAGTTGAAGAAACCTGCATAGCAACAAGACACGAGTTACAACAAAAGACAATAGAAAGGCAAACGATATAAAGATATAAGTAGAATATGAAGGGACAGAAAAATAACTCAATAGAGACTACAAATAAGAACCCAACTACCAACTGCAAGGATGGTCTCAATAGTACCAACTACCAAATATCCATGACATAAATCCAAACAATAAAAAACAGCAAAACCTTTAACTTGTAATAGGAAACATATGAATGATTCTATCAAAAGACGTTTTTTTTTTTCTTTTTTCTTTTTTCTGGATCAAACTGACAGAGGAACGATGTAACAGCACTGGTACAACCTAAAAGAAAATTCATTCCTAAATTGCATTAGATCTTTCCAGTATTCTAGGCATAAAGTCATTTCTCACAGTTACACATACATGAACCATGACCATCTTTTAATCTTTATAAATATGTATCCAATAACTTTGAAGTCTGAATTGGATTTCAGATACTGCTCCAAGATTTCTACTATCAATGCAATCAGCTGTATAGAATACATTTATGAATGAGAAAAGAATACAGATGTTACAGAGACAGAAACAAACATGAAAGTAGAGTTATATTGAATACATAAATCTACTATCAGGGCCCTTCTCAATAAGATTCCTCCTCTCTCTCCATTCATAAATATGATTAGTCATGTGTAGATAAATCATAGTTATCTAGAGATTGTCACACAAGAAATATGAACCATGGCCACAAGCAAGACAGATATACACAGAATCATTGAGTTGCCATAGCCGACAGGGAGGTATTCAGTCCCTACAACCTGAGCCTAGCAAGAAATCATGGCAGGAAAAAAAGAAAAAAAATGGTGAGCTTAGGTTAGTTATGCTCGCTCATGTTTATGATTTTTGCAGGACACAGTAATGGAATGAGTCAAAAAAAGAAAAAAAAACAGGAGGAATGTTATAAAAGGTGTTGTTGCTACTTAAACACATGTGCAAGGCAAACGATGTGAGGCCCATTAGATGTAAATGAACATCGAACTCGATCTGTCTGGAACTGGAATCATAATAAAGTCAACATGTTAAGATACATAAAAATAGATGAAAAACAGCTGGAAGTGCTCAGCACAAGATTAAATCTAGAATTTGTTGAAATTCCCAAAATCATAAGGATTAGTGAAGACAGCCAACTCATCTCATGAGAATGGAGGGACTCTGCTGGTTTTTCTGAAGGGCAACTAGTCAAAACTCCCATCCAGACTTGACCCAAAGCTGAAGCAGCAGGACAACTCCTTGTGATCGTCTATAGTTGGAAAAGTTTATGCAATGTCAAATTATCTTCTTTATTTTTCTTACAAGAGATGAGTACTGACAAGCTAAGACAGAAAACAGGGAAACAAAAGGAAACGACTGAAAAACAACCCAACTAATGCTTCGAACTAGAAAAAGCCAACTCCTTCCAATGGGACATAATTTGGTCTGCAGAGTAATCTCTAAAAGATGGGTTTCTGGAAACCCAAAGAGCAACTGAAAACTTAGCTCTCTCCACCGAACTCCTATCGCAGGACACTTTCCTTTCAAAGCACATTAAGTTCCTTTCCTTCCATATCGTCCAGAGCACCACCAAAAATGTCAATCTCCACTACTCCTTCCCTCTAGGAGCCCCAGTTGGAGCCTTCCAAGCCTTGAAGAGCTCTTAGAGGGACATGGGGAAGACCCAACAACAGTCAAACCACCCCACCACCGATCTCCAAATTGACTGAGCTGTTTTGCAATTCAGCATGAGGTGGTCCACTGATTCCTCATCAATTAAGCACATAGGACAGCCATTAACAATAGTCATCCCCCTTCTCCTTAGGTTATCCATGGTGAGAATACTTTTTCTGATAGCCATCCACCCAAAGATAAGCACCCTTGGGGGAGACTTCAACTTCCAAATGCTACTCGCCGCACTCCTTTCCCTCGGATTGTTGGGAATAGCCGAGGAGGAGGAGACTGAAAATGTCCTGTCTTTTGAAGCAGTCTACACCCGAGATGCTTCGTTGTCCTTCAGATTCCTTCTTAAGGTGGGACACCAAACTACCTGACCACCGATTCTTGTCATAGATGACTTTACCTTTGCTTCCCTATCATTTGCAAACTTCAGCAAATCTGGAAACTGGGCCCCCAATGACCTATCTCCAGCCCACCGATCTTTCCAAAAGAGAATCCTCTCCCCTGATCCGATTTGGTACTTAATATTCTCCATGAAAAGTCTTTTAACCGATAGGATTCCTTTCCAAATTGCAGACGCTATTGTTGGGGCTTCTTGGACATCCCACCCGCATCTCGAAAGCCTGTATTTCCTATCCAAAACCCGTCTCCAAAGGCCTTCTGTTCCATCTCCTATCCTCCACAACCACTTGCCCAATAGGGCTTGATTCAACTACCTGAGAGGCCTAATACCCAAACCTCCTTCTTCCTAGGCTTGCAAAGGAGGGGTATGTTGTACATGCAACATAAATTTAGAAATGATTCACCACTTTGAGCACACCACCAGTAACCAGACAACTGAGGAGGGATTCGTTGTTGATCTGTCCACTTAGAATTCAGACTTCAGACTGAAAAATGAGCAATTAGCACAGGTTCATGTATATACATATGTAAAAGCTGATGAAGATCACTTGAAATTACCATGGACCAGGTATGTAAAAGGACCTCGCTCTATCTAATTATGGACCTTGCTCCACGGACTACACTTGAAATTATGGACAGAAAACAAATCCAAATGTAACTGTGGACCAAGTATGGCAAAAAAAAGGCCAGAATTTCATCCAAACGTAAAAAAAATAAAATAAAATAAAATAAAATAAAAAATAAAATAAAAAATGAGAAGGAATAGATCAGTTTTGTCAACACCCAATGCCCCAGTATATGACCAAATAGACCTGATCAGCTGCAAGTTCTCAATCAACATTTCCATTCCTCCCATTGCCTAGAAAATTATAAAATCTGTTGTTTCTCCTATTAGCAGCAGTGACTGCCAAGATAAAAGCTAGAGGTCTAAACACATGCACGCAAAAGGTGAAAGAAAATCTACCGCAGAAAAACAGCAACCTACTAGTAAAAGACCTAGACATGACAAAAGCTGAATATACAATACATTTTTTTTCTTTAAAAAGTGATAGGCAAAAAAGGGGCTGGTGTGACTCAAACTTCTGCCAATTTGATGGGAATGCTAACTGCACCATCCTGGGGCCTTTTAGATGTGTGTCAGAAAAGGCCACTGCTGAGAAAAACAGCATTTCACTGCTAAATGATTAGGCAGAAGCTAAAAACACAAAGATAAGCAGATACACATGTAGAAAAGTTACAACTTCTGACCAAAGCAGCTACTAAGTCTCATACCGTCCAAATTTAACTATGGACCAGGTGTGGCATAAAGAGGTCATTAAAGAGAAAATTATGGCATATATGAAAATCAAATAATCACCACACTAATTCACATGGCCAGATTTTGCAACCAAAGTAGTTCAGTATAAGCTAGACAAGTTTTAGAATGTGATCTCCACTAATTAGGACTGATATAAAATCATGTATACATTGACAGGGAAAAAACCCAGCAGTTAGATCTACCTATCCTCATATTTCACCATCCAATAAGAAACCAATATGTTTATAATTCAGCAGAAAATAAACAAACCCCAACTGCTCTGGAGGGTCAATCATCGAACTCAAAAAGACTATAATGAAAATCTCACAAACAGACAAAGAAGGATGGTTGTGGGGATGGGGAAGTGTGTGTATAGTCCGCTTAATCAAAATAATCAGTTAGAAACTTATAGCACAGTAAATTGGTTTACTTCTAAAATAAATAATCCAATATAGAATATCACAATTAGACCCAAAGGTACCTGAAATATATACATACCATGAAATGGGGGAAAGACTATGGTCAACCATCACGCTGGATGTCATCAGGAGTAGCAACAAAAACCTAATACAAAACAAAAAAAAAAAAAAAAAGGTGATTTGAGTGTGAATTTAAAAAGGAATTAAATCCAAATATAACAAATTTTTAAATCTATTGCATGTTACCCACAGGCTCAGATGAAGATGACGATGGGCCACCCCCAGTGAACCTCTGCACACACGTCATCACTTGGTTCAATTGGGTTCGCAACTGGACCATTTCCTCTTCCAAGGCAACCACCCTTTGTTCAAGTGTTGTCCTCTGAGCACTCTCAATCTCTGTTATCCTACGTGCTTCAACAGCTACGGCTCGTGCTTCAACAGCTAGAGCCCGTGCTTCAACAGCTAGAGCTCGTGCTTCAACAGTTACGGCTCGTGCTTCATCAGCTGCGGCTCTTGCATCAGCAATTGCAGCTCGTGCTTCAGCAATTGTGGCTTGTTCTTCAGCAGCTGCGTCTCGTGGGCCATGGTTATCGGAGGGGGAGACACCCAACCCAAATGTGCGAACCCGGACACGTCTATCTTCTACCATCACTTTGTATTGAATTGCTAGAAATTCATAATAAAGTGGGTTTAATTGGAGTATTTAAGACATGATGAATGAAGGTTCTGATGCGGAGATGTAGATTGGACCATGACTTCCCTAGAATTTAATTTACTAGAGTGGTGTCTTGAGAAATCATTTTCTCTTGAAGGAGAGATTATTTATTAGCCCCTACTGGATCTTCTCCCTCAATCCTACAGTTTCAACCACTCAAATGGAAAGGCATTGCTTAGAAATCCTAGACATCCAATACCAACTAAACAAACATACCTTCAAAAAAAAAAAAAAAAAATCCCAAAATTTCAGTTGTAAACTAAATGAAATGATTAAAGAAAGTTGAAATAAAAGAGTCTGCCTTAGAAATTCATTACCTCTCCAAAAGGGTAGTGTTTAATTTCCTCAATCTTGAGAGATAAAAAGCAAAAAATTGGTAAAGAATAATAAAACTACATAAACAGAAATAGATAAATAATGGCAATTTACAGTTAAATGGAGCCCTCCTTCACGTGAAATGGGGCCTCATAGTCTTCTGGATTCACAGTTAAATGGGGCCTCCTTCACGTAGCAATCACCAGATACCTCCTGTAACGACTCAATTGGACAGATTTTTTATTTCAGGTGATTGGGCAGACCTTTATCCTCACTCTTCTCAGGTTACACAGCCAAAACCAACCTCAGATCATTGCCCCATCGTTTTAGACTCTAAAAAGAAATCTTGGGGTCCAAAGCCTTTTCGTTTTGAGCTTATGTGGTTGGAAGAAAAGAATTTTGCTGATTTAATTCGCTCTTGGTGGTCCGAACTTCATTTTCAAAGATGGGCGTGTTTAAGATTAACAACAGAATCGAAGAGTTTAAATGCTAGGCTTCAATGGCGGATCTTCTGTGCTCGATTAAGGAGATTGATTCCAAGGAGGAAGTGGAGCAGCTGTCGGATAGTGAGATTTCTCTTCGTCATATCGTAAAAAAGAAGTTTCTTTCCAAAGCTAAGGAAGATGAAATTAAATGGGGGCAAAGATCTAGAATCCTTTGGCTAAAAGAGGGTGACAGGAATGCTAATTTTTTCCACAAATTTGCTTCTTACAGAAACCGTGTGAATCGGATTTCTGTTCTTGTGGATGGAGACAGAAGACCGGAAACTAAAGAGCAAATTTCTGATCATGTGTTAGCCTTTTATGCAGATCTCTTCTCGAAAGAAAACATAAATCGTCCCTCTTGATAACTTGGAGCTCCCGATGATGCGGACTGGCTAGAAAAGGACTTTGAGGAAGAGGAGGTTAGAGAGGTGGTCTTTAACCTTGAAGGGGATAAAGTCCCCAGTCCTGACAGATTTCCCCTTGCCTTCTTCCAAAGATTTTGGGAGAACATAAAGGTAGATGTCTTGAACTTTATGAGAGAATTCCATGATAGAGGCAACGTGGCAAACTATCAAAGCATATTGGTGTCACTTTCAATACGTTAATTGCGAAGAAAGCAACTGCTGAATGCATTAATGATTATCTGCCCATCAGTCTCATCGGCTCCATTTACAAAATTTTGACTAAGGTGCTAGCTACTAGGCTTCAGAAAGTACTTCCTCAGTTGATAACTGCTGCCCAAGGAGCTGTTGTTCATGGTCGCCAAATTCTAGACGGCGTGATCATTGCCAATGAATGCATTCACTCGAGATATAGAGAAAGAAAGCCAGGAAACATCTGTAAATTGGATCTAGAGAAGGCTTATGATCGGGTGTATTGGGAATTCTTGCAATGTTTAATGAGGAGAACGCGTTTTGGTGTCAAATGGCAGGGTTGGATCTCAGAGTGCCTGAGATCAGCTATCTTCTCTATTCTTATCAATGGATGTCCAACCGGACTCTTCTCCGCCACTAGAGGTCTTCGTCAGGGGGACCCGCTATCCCCTATCTTATTCGTTATCATTGGTGAAGCTCTAAGCAGGATGTTACAAGCAGCGAGTAATGCTAGTCTCATCAAAGGCTTCTTTCCCTCTAATGGTACCCAAGAAATATCCCATCTATAGTTCGCAAATGATACTCTCCCTTTTTGTGATGATAACGAGATTCATCTTCGCAATATCAAGGCAATCCTCTTATGTTTTGAAGCAGTGTCAGGCCTTAGAGTTAACTTCTTTAAGAGTGAAATGATTGCTGGGAGGGTGAATGAAGATCGATTGAAAATGTTAGCCAATCTCTTTGAATGCAAAGATGGATCCCTCCCATCTTCTTACTCGGGCCTTCCTCTTTGTTGTGGTGAAGCTTCTAAATCCCTTTGGTCCACGGTGATTGAAGGACTGGAGAAGAATCTCCCCTTATGGAACGCTAATTACTTATCCTTTGGTGGAAGAATTACCCTAATTAAAGCTTCTTTGGCCAATCTTCCGATATACTTCATGTCGCTCTTCAAGTGCCCGATGGAGGATATTGAGAAGCTGCAAAGATATTTTCTTTGTCACGGCAGAGAGAAGAAAAAAATTCCATTTGATGAAGTGGTCTCAAGTTTGCAAGCTGAAAAAAAGAGGGTGGTTTGGGTCTTAAATCCCTAAAGGAAATGAATTTGGCTCTACTTGGCAAATGGTTGTGGAGAATTGGGGATGATTCTCATGGCTTATGGAAGCAAGTCATATTCTCTAAGTATGACTTATTCTCTAAGTATGATACTTCTAGGGATGGTTGGTTTATTCGAGACGCTATTCCTCGCGATTCTGGTTTATGGAAAGGGTTCCTTGCTGTAAAAGAGTTATTCCTTAGACAGGTGAGATTCCGTGTGGCAAGGGAGATAAAGTTCGTTTCTGGATGGACCTTTGGGTGGGGGATGCCCCACTAGCAACTTCTTTTCTGTACTTGTTTTGTTGTGCCAAGTAACCAGGAGGCCAGAGTTATTGACTACATGGAAAGAAGAGGTGAGCGTGTTGTTTGGGGACCTGTGTTTCGAAGGAATCTAAACGAGATTAAGGAATCACAATTCTACTCTATGTTGCTTGTTCTTCATGAGGTATTCATCCCGAGAGGGGGTAAAGACAAAAAGAGTTTGGATGGCATCTGCTGATGGCATATTCTTGGTCACTTCCTTCTTCCTATCTATTACTAGAGATGCAGTGGTTGCCCATTTTAATTGGGCTAGCCTTTGGAGTATTAAAGCCCCGCCAAGGGTGATTGCTTTCAGATGGAATGCAATCCTAGGAGGAATTTTGACAATGGACAACCTACAGCGTCCACGGGTCATCATTGTTAACGCTTACCCCATGTGCTTGGCAGTGGAAGAGTCCATTGATCACCTCATGATATATTGTTTTATAGCCCACCACCTATGGATGTCGATCTTCACTTGGTTCCACGTATCTGGTCCTCTACCTAACTCTCTCCCATCTTTATTTCAGTTTTGGAGATTAGGTGTGGGGTCCAAGGAGGGAAGGATCATGTGGAAGGTATCTTTCTTGGCGGCTATTTGGTTCATTTGGAAAGAGAGAAACTTAACATGCTACAAAGGAAAGTCCTCCGATGTTAGCAAATTAGTTGACAAAGTCAAGTTCTTAGTGGCTCTTTGGGTTTCAACTCTTCCTCTCTTCAAAGGTATCTGGATGAATTCCATTATTCATAACTGGAAGGTAAAAGCTTTCTCTAATGCACACCATATGCGGGTCTCTCCTAGATGGCACCCTCAAGCTTAATTTTGCTGGTAGTACTTTGGGTAATCCCGGTCTAGTGGGTGTGGGAGGTGTTATTCGTAATGAGGAAGGTAATGCCATACTTTCTTACTCGGGCCCAGCCGGAATTTGTTCCATCAACAAGGCTGAATTGTTAGCTCTCAAAATTGGCCTACGAGAAGAAGTTAATCTCCATCCTCATCGATTACTTGTTGAAGGGGATTCTTTTTGCGCAATTCAATGGGCATCCCAATCTTCAAACCCCCCTTGGTACCTGGCGGATATCATTGAGGAGATTATACAGTTTTCACGTGGTTTCAATATATCCTTCCACCATATCAAGCGCTCAGCCAACGACGAAGCAGATATGCTCGCTAAAGAGGGAATTCTTCAAACACCGTAGCATATTTCTATATAGCTTGTTTTCTAGGGGTTGTTGGCTTAGCTCCCTCCTTTTTTTTGGTATTGGTTGCTCTCCCCAAGTTTGTTTGGGCTGTAAAGTTTTTTTCAAGCAATGAATTCAATCACCATTTAAAAAAAAAAAAAAGCTGTAGTATCATACATAAAATGAATTGATCCAGGTAGACACGTATCTTAATTATGTGAAAGGAGACAAACCTCATACCAATCTAAGCAGCTGTTTACATGCTTTTTCACTCAAATCAAACCATTATTCCATAAACTGCTGGTGGGGGATTGCTTAATCATCAGCAGTATAGTTTACTAGTGATTTGATTCGGCAAGACAGTCATCTTCATTCTGTGAAAGGGCAAACCTCATACCAACCTAAATATTACCAAAATTATCACATGCCTGAAGAACACTTTAATACGTGAATCAGTGCTAGCATTCAGCTTGGTCACCACAAATATTGAGTAGACATGGGCAAGTTGAACCCAGTCATCCAAAAGAAAGAATTCTTTTTTTTTAAAACACTCAATTTCAAAGATTATAAAAACCAGAGACAACTCATTCAGAAATGATACGCCCCAATATCCCATACATATCTCGTATGGAGCCAGCGTCGGTCGTTTCGGCTTGCGTAAGAAAGATCCCAACCTTTCCCCGCGCTACCTACACCTTGGGGGTTAGCCAACTTCCGGCCTTGAACCCGCCTTTCGGAACTACATTCAGTTGACTCCTTGCTGCCAGTCCGTGCCCTGAAACTTTAGGTCAAATCCATTTTTGGATCACTTCTTTCGGGGTTAATCCGACCCTCTTTCCCATGCATTTCTTAGGGCTTTCGGGTATGCCACGTCGCATTCCAGATTATCCAGATGCGCTGGGGGAGGACGCCCAAAGCCCCAATTGCGCCCTATCCAACTGCAAAAAAAAGAAAGGCACTCGGATACATCCACCGTCTTCAATGTCGAGATGGCGAAGCGAAACGTGGAGAGGGTCGACTCCCTCATGATGTCCGAACCTGTCGAAAGAGCCGCTTGACGGAGGCACGGAGCTGAAGACAACTTCGTTCTCACCAATGCCAGGGGAGAAAAGCGCTGGCTGAGCAGCAGCTCCAGCTCGAGCTCACTATTACCTTTCAGGCCCTATCTTATCATGCATAGCTTTGGTTCCAGAAAATCCAATCAAATCATCATTCAAAGAAGAGAAAAGAACCATGACAAAAGAACAGAAAATCAAAGTTATACAAGTTCATGTATTATTTCAGTGGAATTTGGAAAGGAGGCTTTGGGGATCAACATTTGATAAGTCTAGAGGATACCACGAGGGAAAGGGAGTCTTCTCTTGATGATACGACGGACGGCTCGCGTCGAGAGCTCCCAACGTAGCCACCGAATCCGAGTGTTGCAGCTCCAGATATCAACAGCGATGCCGCGAGGCTGAGGAAACAACAGATGGAAGAGAAATCAGTTTCCAGAGATTAGGGTTTGGAGTCTGAGAACATGAAATCGAGAGGAAAGAAGAAGAATCGGATATGCAAAACCGCCGTGTTCATACCTGATTAAGCACTCCAAAAGAGAGCGATTAGGGTTTTGGAGAGAAATGGGAAGAGAGATATAAGAGAGAGCGGATTAGGGAGGTTAATAATGTGAGATGTAGCGACCGAAAAATAAAACCACTCCTATAAGCCGCCGTCACTAAAATGTTACTTTACTAATAGTGTATAATCTATTCCTTTAATTATATCACTCCAACAAATTGCATATCTGCCGACGAACCTTTCCGACGCTGTGTAAATACATCGCAAATAATGCGCTTAGCTTATGCACCACAGCGTTGGCAAAATAATTACGCGACCTTACCTTCTACACATCGGAACATTCCGTCGGATGGCCCCATCTGGGTCTTGGAGTGAATATTTTCTTGGCATGAATTAGATTGTCCCCGGCACAGTACAGCGTCGGAAAGTCGACACACTAACTATGTTGGGAATTATGATTACCTAGTTGCCGATGTTGATTTGCGTCGATGAAGGTTCTTAACAATAATCAACGACGCTCGCATTGCGCGTTGCTGAATATATTTTAACATAAATCGTGGGATTAGTAATCTAAATCTCCAAAACGACAAACTCAACGCTCAACATTAATACGTCGGGAATAGTTTAACCGGCATCTAATAGCCGACGTGATGCCGGCACTATGAAGTGCTTCCATAAAACCTTTCCTGACGCAGAGTTCGAAATGGTTGACGCAAAGTGTGCATAGTCAAAATTGCAAATTGTTGTAGTGTATATAATTAATACTATAATTACAATTAAAGTAGAACTTTAAAATACCAATCATGATCGTCTTTATGAAGAGCATTATTGCCAAGCTTAATTTTTTATTAGATAGATGTTATCTTAAGCATTGAGTAGATACAATGAGAATCACTAAGAATCACCGATCTAGATAGTCTCTCATTTCCGATCTAGATAGTTTACCACCTCACCATGGATTGTGCAATCTTAGCTATTTGATTTGTCTGTCTCACAGTATGATGGTAAATCAGTTGGATAAGGATCGTATTTATGTGAGAAGCCTGCATTTAGTATCTTAAATTTTAAAAATCTCTCCACGAAAATAGGAAGAGTCGGGAATGAAAAAAGATTGTCACGTAGAATTCTTCTTCTTTAAAGCTACATAACAGTTAGAAGAAAACTCTAAATTCTCAAACTCTCATTAAGTCAAGTTTCCATCTCTCTTTCCAGTAATGCTGCCCTCACTCACACTTCTCTCCCATTGCTTCAACTTCTGATGTGTTGTCTTCCTCGTCTATCAAGGTACTTGTGCCTTTTGTTTTAGGAATTGAGACTTCCCGACGTTTCTTCTAACTTCCCAATTTCTGTTGTATGAAATGGGTTTCAAATCTGATTTATGCATTATTCTTACTTATGAAAAAATGGGTTTTTGAGCTGGGACTTCTCCTGATTTTTTTTTATAGAAATGGGTGTCAACCATTTCCTAGTTATTTTCACTATCGAATTTGTGGCCAAGTTTTGATTTGTTTAATGACTCTATGCTACTGTTATGGTCTAATATAGTTCTTGCATTATGTTTACTTATGAATTCATGGGTTTTTTTTATATGGGACTGCTTTTGATTTTATGCTCTTTCATTATTGTGACACTATGGCATTGTTTAGTTTGGTGTCTGGGACTTTTGATATAGCAATAGAACTAGTGTAGAATTTCTATTAAAATTTAAATTTTAACCTCTTTTTTAATCATGGTTGATGCACAGGTTAATACTTTTGGCAATTTAATTAGCGGTGTGTCTTTTGGGTTATTGAGTAAAATTAGTATTTGACAAGGGCTAAACTAATCTTTAGCGTGCCTTGACTTTTTTATTCATTGTTATTTATTATAGATATTAGTTTTAACATATAAATCAATTTATGCATAACTTAACCGTGTATCACGTGGGCCTTTCTCAACTACTTCATTTGGATGATATTTAACCTTGCGTTGTAGAGGCTTTCATGCTAGTAAGATCCAATATTCTTTCTCTTTAAAGCTAGATAGCGGTTGGGGAAAAAAAACTCATTTCTCCCATTAAGAGAAGCCACGTCAGCTTCTTAGGGCCCCATTTTTTAATGTATCCCTTTAATGTGTCTTTCCAAAAACACATGTGCCTTTTCCATAATAATATACATACGTGCCTTTTTAATAAAATTTGTCCCTTGGGCCCCATTTTGTGAATGTGTCTTTTAAAAATACATATGTGCCTTTTCAATAAAATATTTCTCCTGGGCCCGTTTGTGTCAATGTGACCCAATTCAAAAGGATGCCTTCCAACTCTATAAATTAAGGTGATTTTCAAAGTTTTTATATATTATTCAAAATAAGCAGAAATGTATACGAATCATTTGTTTTTAAGATGAAATGTGTATGCTAACATGGATTGAGGGAAGAAAGAGGTTTGAGTTTCATAATTTTTTGGTTGGTTTAGTTTTTTTTTTTTTATATTATTTTGTTATAAGTAGACTTATATAAAAGGGATATTAGCTTTAATATATTATTCAAGTCACATGAGACTTAACCTGTGCATCTCACAAGGGGCTTCATGCTAGAGCTAGATGACATGTAGATTAGATTAGATTTTTTTAGAAAATTATAATAGGGAACTATGAAAGATTTGAAGGAAGCCAATTAGTTTGGATTTTAATTTGAATTTCAAGTTTCTAATTTAGTTAGACAAAAGTTAGGAAATTGAAGATTAAACATAGCTTAGCAATCATTGGATTATTTTCATAATAATAACCATTAAACTTTCTAGCTCTATAATTAATGGGTATGATGATTTGATTAAAGATGTTACGGCAAGTTGAATAAAAATAACCCATCAAAATAAAAGCACTTGATCACCTAAAGTCAACAAAAAACTTAGACTCCTTCCAAATCATCAAAATATAATAATAAAAAATAGAACTACATGTCAAAAATAAATAAAATTAATAAAAAAAAAGAAAAGAATGAATGTGAAAAATAAACAGAAAAAATTAAAAAACATAAATCTAAATAAACCGCGTCCATCAAAAGGAAGTGGAGTTGGGCTGAAGTCTTTGTAAGGTGGGGTTGTTAATATAATACTATGTTATTAGAGGATCTTTATAGAATTATCTTTTAGATCTCATTGTTATGAGATTTCCAACTAGTTAGGGATCCCAAGATGTTTTGTCATCCCAAGATGATTTGTCATCTCAAAGATTTGATTTTTGAAAAAAATTTGAATAGATTCTTTATTTATAAGGATTAGTTGTGCCACATGTCACTATGAAAATCCAAAAGGGAACGCCATGTGTTGCTCTCTCATGAAGAGGATCACTACTTTAATATATATAACTAGTACAAAAGACCCGTGTTGGATAAAAAATAATTATATTTTAAAAGAAAAACTTTTATAAATATTTAAATGAATTATAAATGAACATCATCATATAATTAATAGTATGATCACAATTAAAGTAGAACTTTAAAATACGAATCCTAATCGTCTTTATGTCGGGCCAACTTTCTTCTTTATTCATAATAATTTGCAAGAAAGCAATCAGCAAGGCTTATTTCTTATTAGATAGATGTTATGGTTAAGCGCTTAGTAGCTACGATGATTCGAATCATCAATCTAAATAGTTTTTCATTTTGCAGGCCATAATTAAAAAATTATTAAAATTTTTGATTGGAAATATTTCTAAATATTTAAATAAATTATAAATGAATATTAATATATAATTCATAATAAAGATGGAAACTCATTAGAGAAATTTTAGATAGCTAAAAATATTTAGAAAAAGATGAAGTAAATAGCAAAGAATTTAGGACCATGATTTGATTATATTTGTGCTTAGCCATAAATTGAGTGTCATTTCAGAATTAAATGTGGATTTTGGAATTAATATGCTTCCACAATGAACTCCATAGATTAATTAATCATACCAAATATCCAAAGAAAAATAAGGAAAAAAACATCCATAATGGGCTCCATAGATTAATCTTATTGAATATTGAAAGGAAAATAAGGAGAAAAAAGTAGCAGAATACAGCATATGAAAGTAGCCCCCGCTATAGTATAAAAAAAACTCTTCGTGTATTGATTCTAAGAAAAAAAGTGGCCCCCGTAAATTGTGAGTTTGGAAATAAAGAAGACTTGAATTTCATAATGGAACTCATAGATTTATTTGGTTAAATTAGTAAATATAAATTATAAAAAAAAATCGTGATAAAGATGGAGACTCATGAGAGAAAATTTATGCCCCAAATTTTCGCAACTTGGTTCTAACATGAGGGTCCCACAAATTGATATGCAATAAGATTTAATACATATATGTTCACCGATCACTAAAATTATAGCCATAGAGCCTTTATTCTTTTTTTTTTTTAATAATAAGTGGGGCCTATTGAAGGTAATTAAAGAGAAGTTATTATTGTATGCTATGTTTTAGGGAAAGGATAAGTGTCTTATTTAAAGAATATCTTATATTTGCATTAAGATATTTTAGGTGATGAGATTAGATTAGAAGGGTAATTTCGGAATGTAGCATTGCAAAAAGTTTGAGAATGCACTACATGTCATTCCCCAAGAAAGCCTCTTGTCGCCACCTATCGCTCTCCCGCAAAAAGGGTGCTGCTTTAGTCCAAGAGACACATTTTATTGAAAAGGCATATATTATGTGTTTTTGAAAGGACACATCCACAAATGGGCCCCAAGAAGCTGATGTGGCTTCTCCTAAGGCCAGAATTGAGGATTACCAACATTCAGCTTTTAAGAGAAAGAATAATTACCTTCCTCTCAGAGATATCCTCACCAGTTGCATGAGTGGAAAAATCTCTAATACCTTTGTGACAGACACTTTGATGCATTCCATTCACACAAGGATAATATAATGTACTTGTCTCGATGTGGACGTGATTTTCAGGTAAACTTTATCTCAATTACATAATCAAAACCAACCAATAAGTGGTAGCATAGTTGGCTAAGGACTATGCATCTCTGCAGAGAGGTCTTGTGTTCGACACCTACGTTCGATGACCACCTTTCATAGTTTTACCCCGTGCATGTGGATATGATTGTGTTTGCATGTGTTCCTAGGGGCCGGGCTGGGCGGAGATACCCTATGTTATCAAAAAATAAAATAAAAAAGATGATAAAAACCGTTGATCTAGGAGTATTAAATCTTAAACTTTTCCTAATTTACACTTCTTAATGAGATTTAATTCAACGGTGGGTGTAAAAAAGGTTAATGCCAAATTAGGGTGGGCACCAATTTATTGGATTAGCTAGTGTGAGGGGGTTGAGTATATCATGAAATTACTAATGTGGTGATAAAAAAAGAGTAATCCCCCTTACTATATAATCCATTTTACCTGCCTCTTAACCAACATAATCCATGGAGTAAAAAAAACTTGGAAGTGGAATTTGCAATGACTTTAAATAATTTTGATTCACTTTCCGAACCAGCAGAGGGGGCCCTCAATATGAAATTAACCATTTATATGGTTTCCTACACCTCTTGTGCCTCAGTTCATTCCAACAAGCACTCAACTTGACTGGACCTAGGTAACCAAATGGCCTGACCCAGAGACATGCACATGGATCAAATTCAAGTAGTTCATAAATGGAATTAGATCCTGACCAATCACTTTTTCCTCGTGCACATAAATGGATCTAGACCCAGACAGAGAATGACTAATGGACCCAGACCGGACCGAACTGAAGCCCAATCATACATTATTATATATCATCATAGTAACTTTATTAATTGGGCCCCCCCCTATGCTGCCCCCCGCACCACTTTCTTGTGGGCCCACCAAGATCCACTTGAAGAATCGCCGATAAGTTTTCATTGCCTAAAATGAGTGCAAGTTGATCCAATGGTCAAGCTAATTCAAATTGGTGCCAAACTTGAGATTATTGACTATCACATTCACGGGGTGTCTCACTGTCTCCACTTTATGGTCCACTTGGATGGTTCAAAAGTTGAGCCCCACGAGGTGTTTTGGCATGCGGTGTGGTGCTTCGCGGATGACAGTCCCACTTATTGTAATGAGTCTAGAGGCCCTTTTTTTTAGTGAAATTTCTGCCAATAATTTACCATATCCAAGAATTTTTGGATATGATGTGACATGCTGTCCCTTGAATTTCTGAATCCTTTATTTCTTCACTAGCATTTTTGGATTCCAGACACATGAAAGTTTTCTTTTGACCTTTGGGAATTCATGCTGTCCCCTGAAATTTCTGATGCCATGTTTCTTCACTAACATTTCTGGATTCCAACAACATGAAAGTTTTCTTTTGACCTTTGGGAATTTTGGTGGAATTTTGGGATGCCCAAGCCCAAAAAAGCATCCAGAAATTTTACTATGTCTAGGAATTCAAGAATTCCCTAAACAGGAATTCCTGAAATTTGAGGAAAGAAACGGGCCTCATCCCCAGTTTTGTTGTAACAAGAGAGTCCTGTTCCGGCCAATCACGTGATGACACGTTTCAAACTTGCCCATCAAGTATAAAGTGGGCCATCCTGGTTCGGATCGAACTTTCACTTGGGCTTGGGCTCAGACCTGAGCTTTTAAGTCCTAGTCTAATAGGGTCTGGGCTCATGTTCGGCCCACAGACACACCTACCTTCGTGCCGCCCTCCAGTCTCCTTGAGATTTCTCTACTCCCTCCCTATCTCTACCCGGTCCCAGAGAACCCTTCTCTCTCCTCTTCAATGAAATCCCCCATATCAGCTTTATCACATACTCCATCTCTATCTCCACTCTCTTCTTTTTCCATCTTTCATCCTTCACATCTCACTTCCATTTATCCATTTCCAAGGCTTCTTTTGTTCTTTCATTTTTATGAGGATAGAAAGTAAAAGAAGAAAATAAGAAGAGAAAAAACGTACCCAAGTTTTATTCTCAGGTAAATTTTTTTTTTATTCCTTATTAATTTTCATATTAAGTTCTTCAGATTAGTTCTATTTTTATTTTTTTAGTTTGTTCCACATATCAATTGTTTTAGGGTTTCTGTTCAGATGTTACTAGTACAGTTTTTATTTTTTTTCATACACTGTCAGTACATTCAAACAGCTGAAGATACTCCCATGTAAAAGAACTTAATGTTTGTGAATGTCATTATGTAGTTCATATAGGGTGAATAGCATCACAATTTGTTGATCCAGTTGGAGGGTTATTGATAACTAGATTGAATAGAATACCCCATTATTGGTTATAGTGTAAAGTAGCCTATTTTTTTGTTTTGATCAGTGTGGACCATTTTGTGGAGTCATTGTAACAGTGAGATCTTCTTGGATCATCATTTTAGACAGGACTCGCGGAAATGATAGGAATGCGAACCTGATTAGTATTTTGGACTAGTGCTAGTTGGATTAGCCTGACTGTGTTAAGATCAAATAGTTTTTTTTAGTTTATCGTGAGTAGGGACTGTTAATTGTCTCATTGATCATTTGAGATATTTGAATGCATTGTTAGCTGCCAAAGTGGCTTATTCATATTAGATATCTTAATAATCAAATTGGAATTATTGTTGTTTTAAAGAAAATGTAATTAGTAGATGGAATTGTTGTTTTAGTGATTAATGGGTTGAACTCGTTAGATGCCGTGCGGTTGAGATCAACCAAAAGGTTAGATCATTGCTATTGGTTTGTAGATGGAATAGTGGTTGAGCCAGAGATCTTGATTGGGTTTTGAAATGCGCCCCTTAGGGGTGGAGCCCTACTTAGTTGTGATCTATAGACCAATTGGTCTTATTTAGTTTTCTATGACCACTAATTTAGTTGATCGCTCTCCAGCCATTTCCTTGGCCTAAAGGAGTGGCGATGTGCTGACTGTTATCATTGAATTATTCGATATGGATGATAATCCGGTTTAGTGGCATGATTTACTTTTTATAAAATTTAAATTATTTAATTTGAGGTCTACTTCAGTTCCCATCACCGCTCAAATGACAAGGTGCACTAACAATGCGCCTTTACTCACACATTTGAACTTCTTGAGAGGGACTGGGCAATTACAATTACAATTAGGCGTCTTGGGTCTTAGATTTAGTATTGAGGATTTGCAAACCCACAGACGCTGCCATGACGATTTGCAAACCCACAGATGCTGCCATGACTGCTCACATGGCTCTAAAGGATAAGCGTGAGTGATTGAATTGTCTCTCCTTATGCTAATGAAAATGACAGTGTCCAAAAATGTCAAAGAATCTTCTCAGGTTGATGACATGTTAAATGCCAAGACCCTCCTCTAAAATCAAGCATACAGTGACCAATGAGTTGATGGTGGGTACCCTCATACTAAATCTTTCATCGATGTGTTATGACAGGAAAAGTGGTATCCAAGACCACAGTGAAACGATGACCTACATACAACTGGTTGAAGAAATTAGATGTAAGTAGGTAACCATAAATGAAAACTATCAGGTGGAATCGATGATCACTCCCCCTTGGAACAATTTAGTATGTTCAAGTGTAATTACTATGCAACACAAGTTAAGTGGATGCTAGACCAGGTTATGAGCAAGTGCGTGCAACAGTAGGAGAGGTGACAGAAGGAGGGGATGTGGATCAATTTGGCGACTTGTAGTGATTGGAACCGTAATCAGAGAACCCACAATGGCTTGCTAGTTGCCGCACAGAAAGAAGGGAATTAGAGTATGAAACACCAAGAGGTGCTGACGAAGAATCTCTCAAAGTTGTGGTCAAGTGTTTCTTTTGCGATAAGAGGGGCATATCCAGAAGCACTACATCAAGTGAGAAAATGGTTTGTAATGCAGGTAATGACTTTATTCATGTTTATCTTGAATCTAATTCAGCAAGTGCATCCTTAAATACTTGGTGGCTTGACTTTGGTGTACCTATTCACATTACGAATTGTCGAATGCTCCCTTCAAAGCTGGGATCCAAGTGAGAATGAAAGGGTCGTCTACATGGGAAACTGGTTACAATTGAAGGTAGAGGCTGCAAGCACAAACCGAGTGATGTTGGATACCTGGGCCTAAATGGGACCATCATGAAGCCTTTAATGCATCAAGTATTTCTAGAAATTTAGTATCACTTATTAGACTTGGTGAGGAGGGCTATGCCTTCCAATTCAGTGATAGTCATTTATATGTTTATCTCAATGATATTTAATATTTTGATTGACATTGGAATAAAGCTCGATGCTCTATTTAGATTTGACTTATAGATTCTAATTTTGAGCAGTTAATGTTTTTATTGCTGGAGACCTAGTTTGACCCATTGCACAGTTGCGGTTGTCCCATTGAGGCTAGGCTCTATAACCCTAGTGTAAGGAGATTACTTTCTCAAACAATGTAGGTGTTTCTGTATTGGATATTTTGAGAGATCCAAAAGCTATGGATCTATTGTCCACCAGACAGTACATGAATATTTCAAACTTGGAATATGCGATTTCTTGAGGACAAGCACGACAGTGGGAGCATACAATCACGTAGGTTGAAGTACAACAATTGGATAAAACCTTTGCATCACAATCTGCCTCCCATGTTGATCCGTTAAATGCAGTTCCACACCATTCTGTTTAGATGTTGAGTCAAAAAATCTTTAAGAAAAAGAAGATATGCCATATGGGATAGCTACGTGGTCTACTTTCTAGACTCCGAGTTCAACTTAGGTGTGATAGGGGATCCGATACAAATTCACAAGCCATCAATAGTGTTGATTCTGATAAATTGGTTGACGCTATGAAAGATGAGCAGAAATCCGAGGATGATACCATAGTCTAGGAGCTTGTTGAATGGCCTTGCAAATGAGTCTACAAGACCAAATGCGATTCCACATGGAAAAATTGTGAGGTATAAGGCCACATTAGTCAACGAAGGGTTTAGTTAAGAAGAGGGTGCTGACCATCATGAAATGTCTTCATCCTTTAAGCAAGGACTCATGGGATCATCTTGATCATAACTCAATTTGACCTCAAGCTACGCCAAATGGATGTGAGAATTTCCTTTCTAAATGGGGGACGTGGATGTAGAACCTGTGTCACAATGGAAGGAGCTAATTTTTACAACCTTAAGGCTGTGGGTTTAAGGCATGTTACCAATAAAAAAAGGGTGAAAAGGTCTACATGGTCCAAACTGAAGGTTTGTCGTACATCATAATGTAAGGATCAACAGTTCCTTGTATTGAGAGAGAGAGAGAGAGAGAGAGAGAGAGAGAGAGAGAGAGAGAGAGAGAGAGAGAGAGAGAGAGAGATTTGTGAAATTTGTCGTATTTCAAAAGAGAGGATCGAGTGTTGCTCTTATACACAAAGTATTGCTAATTACAGCCTATGATTGATTCCTAATTACATGTGTATTCTAGTAAGAAAGGATAGAATATAATTGTGATTGCTGTTACACAATTGTATAATGTTGACCAAATTTAAGAAATCCCACACGTGGGTGTTCCATGTTTGAGCTTTGGGCCTCTTGGTCATAGGCTTTCCAAGGTGGGCCTTTTGCAGAGCCTACTTTGTTTGTGCTTCTATACTCCCCTCAAATTGATGTAGTTGTTTGTCAAGAGGCATCAATTTGGAAAGAATGTGATGATCGCAGGGCAAGCCGTTGGTGAATAGTTGTTCAGATGAAGAGATATATGGTAGACAGATATTGTCAGAGACAAAGTGTTGACGAATGAAGTGACAGTCGATGTCAACGTGCTTAGTGCGCTCATGGAAAACTGCATTCTTCACAATCCGAATAGCGCTTGTGTTATTTGCATTCAGCGGAGTAGGGTCTTTGATGAAGACGCGGATTTCTCGAAGAAGACGACGCAGCCATATGACTTCGCTGCAGGCAGAAGACATTGAACGATATTCGGCCTCGGCTGACGATTTGAAACTGTGCTTTGTTTCTTGCTTTTCCATGAGATGAAGAGGGGCCCAAAAACATGCACCATCCAGTCGTCGAGTGACGAGTGTCGGGACATCCGTCTCAATCCGCATCAACATATGCTTTCAATTGTAATGAAGATGTGGAAGGGTAAAGTAAACCATGATCCCGAGTACCCTTGACATATTGGAGAATTTGATAAACAGCTTGAATATGTGGTTTATAAGGATTGACTATAAATTGGTTGACAGTCTGCACAACATGTGATATATTAGGCTGCGTCATGGTTAAGTAGAGAAGGCTACCAACCAAATGACAGAATAGGGTAGGATCTGTGAGAAGATGCCCATCTTCTTTGCTGATCTTGACATTAAGCTCTATGGGAGTGGCAAATGTTTTGGCATTGTCAAGTCGCGCAGAATGAATCAAGTAATCAACATATTTTGATTGAGTGATTTGAATACCATCTTTGTTCCGTTGAACCTCCAGACCCAGAAAGTAGGTTAAGGAACCAAGATCCTTCATTTTAAAGGTACTCATGAGGTGAGATTTAAGTTAAGTGCTCCCAACATGATCATTCCCACTACTTATCATATCATCAACATATATCAATAAAATTGTATAGCCACGGGAGGACCTTCGAATGAAGAGAGAGTTGTCATTTGAGCTTTGATAAAGCTGGCCTGAAGGATGGCAGATCGAAACTTTTCAAACTAGGCACAAGGGGCTTGTTTGAGCCCATATAAAGACTTTGTCAACTTGTAGACATGCCGTGGAGGACAAGCATACCTTGGTGGCGGACGCATATACACAACCTCCTTGAGATCCCCATGTAGAAATGCGTTCTTGACATCCATCTGCCAGAGGGGCCAATTGCGAGCCACTACAACTGTTAGTAAACACCGAACTGTAGTCATTTTGGCAACTGGGGTAAAGGTTTCCTCATAGTCAATGCCGTGCTTCCTAGTTATAACCTTGGGCAACCAGGCGGGCATTGCATTCATCAATACTGACATCAGATCTATGTTTAATGGAGTTGAGCCATTTGCTTCCGATGATGGTTGTATTTGCTGGAAGAGTCACTAAGTCCCTAGTTTTGTTGGCTTCGAGGCAAGTAATTCATCTATCATTGCATCTTGCCAACATGGTATATTAACGGTCTGTTTATAAGATGTTGAGATAGGAGTTGGATCCAAAAAGGTAAGTAGTGCCGGAAATCCATATAAGGTGGAATCGAAATATGACTAGAGCGCCGTAGGTAAGGTGCAAAAGTGTTACCTTCAGTAGTAGTATCATTGTCTTCAGGAACCAGCAGGGTACGTGTATCTGTAGGTGGAGCAGTAGGAAGTAGTTCTCTTGGACGACATGTATAGACCTGTGTAACTGTAGGAGGGGAATTAGGAGATAAAAAATGGGGTAGGTAAGATACTTGGATATTAGAAAAAATGGGTCACTGTAAATAAAACGGAACGTGTTCCAGGAAAACAACATTTCGAGAAATCCTTTGTAAAATGAAATTTTCTATATGTTTTTAATATATATATATATAATATAAAATATAGAGCAGGGCTCTCTTAAGCTGAAGCAGTGCTGGTCCTACAAATCAAAGTGTAATATCTCTGTTTTTGGCATGATGGAACTGGAAATTCCAGTTCTGATTGGATTTATCTTGATTTTGGAGCGTCCTCATATATATATATATATATATATGGAAACAAATTTCCGAATTGGAAAGTGAAATGTCCGAATTGACCGAAATGTTTCATTTTGGAGTCAAGCCGAAATGGCGTCCGAAACGAACTTGACAACTATGCCTTTGATTCCTCAGGAAGGGAACGACGCGAAGAAAGACGAGTTTCTTCGCGAAGGACCTCTTGAACACATGTATTCAGATCAGGAGAGATTTCTCGATTCATGAGGGTTGCTCGTACTGGTTCAAATTCTGCACGGAGATTCATCAGGAATTGACTGACATGGAGTTCTTCCTGAAGTTTGAGAGCTTGAGGAAGAAATGTCACGGAAATAGATTGCAAGAGCATCTGGTCCCTCTTTGCCCATAAGGTTAGAAACCCATTGTAGTATTCTTGTGCAGTCTTATCATTTTGGTAGTATTTTGCTAACTCCTTGTCTAGATGGAATCTGCGGGCTTTATTTTGTTGATGATATATTTTCTTCATGTGTGCCCACATATCATAAGCTTGAAGTGCTAATGTAAATGTGGGGTCAATAGAGTTAAGAATCTAGGTTACCACCTGAGCATTTTGTTGATTCCAAGTGGCAATAGACTTATCAGTCGTTCCAGTTGGATCTGTAACTGGCTTGGTAGTAGTTCCATCCAAGTAGCCCAACATCCCTTGTCATGCAATAAAGTTCTTAAGATGGAACGACCAAGACAGATTTCATTTCATTGAATTTGACAGAAATAACATCTACTTTATCCATGAGTGAAATGGCCAAGTACTAGTGTCCAAAGGAATGGACTGAAACACAAATTTCAAAATTTCAGAAAAAACACCCGCTGGGCGACCATAAATTTTGAAGAAGGGATAATAGCTTGCTCAAATGGTATTTTTCTGCTGATCAGCCTTCCAGGTTAGGTTGGTGGTCTAGTGTGTTAACTTCTGGAAAAAGACCACTGTATTCTAGTGGTTGGATTTGATTTTTGAGCACCAAAGTAGAAACAATTTCAGAAAAATTGTTCAACTCGGAGAGCTATTAAATCACTGACCTATTGGGCTGATAAAATCTCAAAAGAATGTGGAATATTCTAGTCAATATTGGACGACACTGATGGTGGAGTTTTCTGATGGTCCCACTTTCTGGAGGTGGGGCCCACTGTTTGATCTGGCTGATATGTCTGTCGACTTCCTCAAAAAACATGTTGCCAGAAATTTTCTTTTGCAGAACAGAGGTTCTGAATGGCTGAGGTGAATCCCGTAATCTGCAGAAGCAATGCTATTCGAGTCTTCTTCCTCCTTTGTTGCATCAAATGAAGAAAGACAGCCGTGGCTGTGGCTGTCTTTGATGGACGACTGGCAGAGACACAGACAGGGACTGTTTCCTGAAGAACAGTAGATGATTGAAGGTGTCCTGGTGCTCTGATACCATGTAAGGATCAACAGATCCTTGTATTGAAAGAAGAAGAAGAGCAAAAGAGAGAGAAATTGTGAAATCTGTCATATCCCAAAAGAGAGGATCGACTACGCAAAGTATTGCTAATTACAGCCTATGATTGATTCCTAATTACATGTGCATACAAGTAAGAAAGGAAAGAATATAATTGTGATTGCTGTTATACAACTGTATAGTGTTGACCAAATTTAAGAAATCCCACACGCGGGTGTTTCCGTGTTTGAGCTTTGGGCCTTTTGGTCATGGGCCTTCCAAGGTGGGCCTTCTGCAGAGCCTGGTTTGTTTGTGCTTCTACACATTCGAGAAACCTCATATAAGTTTAAGAAATCCATTTACAGACTTAACAGTCTTCGAGATAGTGGTATTTGAAATTTAATCACTTATTATCGGCTTTTGATTTATTGGTAACAGAGTAACACTGCTGATCTGTGTGTCTATCTCAATGTCAGCGGGAATAAGATTTTTATTTTTTTTTCTTTTTCAAAGAAATGGTGACTATCTTAATAAAAGAAAAGCTTACTGCAATGATAGGACCTTTTCAAAAAGATCAAAACCACAAACTCAAAAGAAAACAAGTCACATATATGCAATGCCATCAAAATCTAAAACCAAATGCAGGTGCTGTACTCCCTCTTTGGCTAGATGATCTGCTAGAGAATTTGCACTTCACTAATTTTCTTGGTGGATGACTTCCTTCTGGCCGCTAATGATCTAGCTATGTTGAGATAGACCAAGAAGACATTTGAGGAGTTGTATCTGTGTTGTGTGGGTGTTGTTGTGTGTGAAACCAGATCTCCTTTATTTTCTTTTCCTCTCTGTACTTTTCTTCATTCTATTTTTACTCTCTATTTTAGCTCTTTTATTATGAGCCATTGGATTGAGTCAATCCAATGGTTCTAGAGCTTCTTTCTTTTAAGAAAACCCTAAGTGAAAAGAGAATGGGCATTCCTTTGTATTTCTTGGTAGAGAGAATGTAGAGATTGGGAGAAGAGGCACAGAGAAGAGGTTCTTCAAGAAGACTAAGAAAAAGGGGTGGAAAGAAAGCTTTGAAAGCTTGCAACTTTGTAAGTGGGTTCTTATAGCTTCACTTGGTAGTTGGCTTGTAATCTTCATTAAAGGTAAAGAAAAAGCTTTGCATCGTTCTCTCGTGGATGTAGATCACACATTGTGACCGAACCACGTAAATCTTGTGTTTTGTGTGTTTCTTGTCTTGTTTTATTTCTCTACATGATGGTGGTTTGATGTGTGTTTGCCTTAGTTGTATTGCCATAGCATTTGGTTGGTGATTGGTGTTGGAGAATCACGTTGCCTAACAAGTGTTTGTGGCAACTCCCCAACAACAGAGTTGGAGATGTGCTCTATTCGATCGGCATCGAGATTTATCGCGATAGTTCTCAATGATTACTTGATTGTCTCAAAATGGCATCAGAAGAGGGTATTGAAAGATTCAATATGCATGGGATGCCGCCCTTGCTCCTACTTTCTTATAAGTAAGATTGATTCAGTAAGGGTGATTGCCCATAAAATGATTTTGAATGTGGACAAATGAAAACCTATCATATGCTTTTGTAGTAGGAAGCCTTATGTATTCTGTTGTATGTTCTTGCTTCGTCAATGCATTCAGAGCCAGACTACTTGGCATATATATGGATAGGCAATGATAAATTATATTAAAGATAAAAGATTACAACCAGAAATCAACTCACCCTATCACAAAGATTGGGGAAGACAATGGTATAAAAGAGATATACCAAAGAAAAAGAAATAGAAATTACACAGCGGAGATGAGCAAATCAGAGGATCTTCCATCCCTAATTTCGCTAGAGAATCCACAAAACTATATGAAAGCAATCCAGGACAAATTCACTGGATGCTAGGAAATAGGTGATAAGGTATGTAGAAGGTACTAAGGAGTATGGACTACATACTGATATATAGACACTCTTCTGATCCCATTCAGTCAAAGGCAAAGATCTCTGGGGAATCAACCCGGCCTCCCATGATATTAAACCTCAGGGGCGACCCGGGCAGACTCATCTGATCGACTGAACCCATGGGGGACTGAGTCAGCCCCCTGAACCTGAGTTTTCAATCATTGTTCTCTACCACCATCTCTGCACTCAATATTCACCCCGAGTCATACTTACAATATTATGTGATTTTTGTTAGTTGAGAAATTAAGGCTAGATAGATCATGGCCAAGAACTCTATTTCACGGACGCTCAAGGTATGCATTTAATGAATTTAACGAGTTTCATGATAACATGTTCTAGATGCATGTTTAATATGAATATGCAATTTCAGTTTAAGTTTTTACATCTATAAGTTGCTTCCGTAACCCCTTTAGGTTCCAGAGTAGCCTCCCTGTCTGGTTCATATTTTCAGTGATTATCATGCAGTCTCCAATCCAAATAAGCTATAGTTTGAGATTGATGCTCACCTGTATTCCGCCAATGAGGGTGCTGATTTCTGTGTGTATTGGGCTCATGACCTAGGCATTCTGTATATGCCCCTATCATCTTACTAGTAGAGTCTCGAATTTTCCTCCGCTTCTTGCCAATTCCCTTTGAGGATACAGGGCCCCATCAAAGTTTAGTTCAAAATTAAGTTGTTGGGGGGGAGTGTTTAATGCTCTGCTGGTATCACCTGGATTGACCAGTGGACTGTGTTTCATGCAATGCGGCTTTTATTCATGTGTCATGAATGAAACTATGCATGTCTCATAGTCGAAGTATAGTTTTGAGGAAACTGCTGTTTTGTCCATCCATTCATTTTCTTTTCTTTTTCTTTTTTTTTTTTTTTGAATGGTCCATCATCTATGCCTTTTTTTTTTTAACTTGTTTTTTAAAATTTCAGTTATGTTATTCCATCTTGAATGTATGTATGTAGACAAAAGCAAGTGGGACACTGGAAGGTGCTCTCTATTGCAACTAGGAGGTTGTGGATTCAAGTCATGTTACAAAAATTAAAATAATAATAATAAAATAAAAATAAAAAGGAAAAAAGAGGAAAAAAGATGTATATATGTATGTATTTATGTTCATGTTATAAAATCCATATTGGCGGCTGAACTGGACAGTTGAGTGCACCCGGCCCATGGTGTCACATGATGTCAGGTAAAAACAAATAAATAGCTCAGAACCAGTTAAAACCTATGGTTTATTTACATTGGCGGTCTTGATTGGTTTCAACTGAGGGTTTTTTAGTCACTTGGATAGGACTGTGCAGGACTCTGTTTCAACCAAATCCAGTCTGGTTTTGAAATCATTACTTTATGCATATACGTGCATTTATTTTTGTTTCTTTCCTTTTCTGAGAGGTTACGTGGTTCAATTTTGTAGGTGTTGATATGACTTCTGACGCACCTTCCGACCATGATCAGAAGAGGAAGAAGTGGAGTCCAACAATGGACTGTTATTTCATTAAATTAATGCTGGAGCAGAAGGCCCAAGGAAATAGGATTGATGGTCAATTCACGAAAAGGGCATGGAGTCAAATGACCAATCAATTTAATGCCAAATTCAAAGTTCATATGGATAAAGACCATTTGAGGAATCGGGTCAAGACTTTTAAGAAGCAATATGACTCTATCAAGACACTCCTCAATCAGAGTGGGTTTGGTTGGGATAGTGTTCGAGAAATGGTAATTGCTGATGATGATGTTTGGGATGCGTACATAAAGGTGTGTTATTTATTCAAGCAGGTTATTTTGTATTTTACACACAATAAATATGGGCCTCAGAAGTGTAAATAGCTTACACACTACATATGCAGGTGCACACCAACATGAAACAGTACAGATCTAAGTTCATGCCCTACTATAATGATTTAGCTATCCTATTTGGTAAGGATACAACTGATGGGAAGTATAGCTATGTGATTCCAGAGACAGATGTGGTGGAGGATGGCCCACATCTTACTGGTGCTGATTACATAGATTATGTGCTTAGAAGTGATATACGTTGTCGTGAAGATTTTCGTATGGATTCTGAGGTGTTCTATAAGTTGTGTGATATTTTGCATAGCAAAAATCTACTACGACACACAAAGGGACTTCGGATTGAAGAGCAGCTGGCGATATTTTTGTTGACGATTGGACATAGCAGGCGGAATCGAATTTTGCAGGAGCGGTTACACCATTCTGGTGAGACAATCAGTCGCCATTTCAATAATGTGTTGGATGCAATTGTGTCACTTGCAAGTGATTTTTTCCAATCACCTGGTTCTGCTACCCCACCAGAAATCGTGAATAATCCCATTTTCTATCCATATTTTCAGGTAATCGACATCTACCCAATTTTAGTCATTGTAAGCCACTGCTTGTCATGTTAAGGGGTGTTAAATAAATGTTCTTTTTCTTAGGATTGTGTGGGAGCATTAGGTACAACCCACATTGCAGCAATAGTTCCTGCCGAGTCACAGATTGCATTTCGTAATCATAATGGATTCATATCACAAAATGTTTTAGCTGCTTGCTCTTTCGATATGCGGTTCCATTACGTCCTTGCAGGCTGGGAAGGTTCTGCAGAAGATTCACTCGTACTGAATTCTGCACTAACAAGGGCAGACAAACTTCATGTCCCTGAAGGTTTATTTTATTTTATTTTAATGATTTTGTATATAGTTAACTGTGCTATTATTTAGAATAAAATAAAGAAGCATCCCACTGACATATAATCTTTGATGCAGGAAAATACTATTTTGTTGATGCAGCGTATGAAAATGCACCAAGTTTCATGGCTCCATATGTTGGTTTCCGATACCACTTGAACCAATTTGCAGATGGTTCCCTGCCAGAAAATGCACGAGAACTGTTTAATCATCGGCATTCTTCATTAAGGAATGTAGTCAAGCGAACTTTTGAAGTCTTAAAGGCACGGTTTCCTATTTTGAAGTTGGCTCCACCGTATCCATTTTTTACACAGGTGAAGCTTGTCATTGCAGCATGCATTATTCATAATCACATACACAAAGTGAAAAGAGACGACTGGCTGCTAAGGGAATACGAAGCAAGGATATTTCCAGAAGTAGAAGATCAATCCATACAATTTCAAGGTCTAGATTTTGAAAGCGCTCTACAAGTGAGGGACGAAGCCTCAGAACGGCGGGACTCAATTGCTGAGGCAATGTGGAACGACCGTGTGCGAGCAATTTAAATTGGTTTGAACATACTATTTAGTATCTTGCTTTTGATAACTAACCATGTGTGCAGGTTATTTTTTTAAGAATGAACAATTTTAGGATGGGTGTTTAGATAATTACAAGATCACCTGTAGCCAAACAACCACCTAAGGAATCCTTATACTTAGACAAGCTTGGAAGTTTTTTTTTCCTTCTTTTTTAAATTTTGTAAATTAATAGAACATTGAAAGAGAAACTTGTCCATCATTGGTGAGGCCCTCTTTGGAACTTCTGTAAACTCAATGCAGGAAATCAGGAATTCAGGTAACATGGTTTACTCATAAATGGAGATTCATGTGTTTGGATTACCTGAATATCAGCAAGTTACAGTTGTTTTGTTTCCTTGCCATGACCAATTACAGGCAACTAGATTTACAAGCAAACTGAGCAGGGCAACCAAGTTCCTGAAAGGATCCAAACTGGGCCTAGAGAAATGCTAGTCACCATCTTTGACCCTCTAATTGCTTTCAATGTAATGCAAACTGCTCATCTAGTTGGTCCCATCTGTGACCAGCCACTTGAAAAACTCCCATGGTTCAGAGAATTTTGTGCACTGTAGGATGTTGGACTTTTTTTTTTGGGTCCAATAATCGTTTCATGTGGATCATAGTTCTAAAACCCGGCTTGACTCAATTGAGTCAGGGTGAGTCAACTTGACTCAAAGGTCACAGTATGACAAGTTGAATGAGTATAACTGAGGCAGCCAAGTACTCTGTCAGACATGCCTGAGTTACCCCATTCAGCAACCTTAGTTGAGGTTTGAAGGTATTAGAATTTCGAACAATGGTTTTAACAGTGTGAATAGTATCAACAGGTAGTTTTTCATGGCCTGTGTGGATGGGCATTATGGATCACCAAGAGATGTCCATGGCACGGGTTGCCCCGTGGGCCAAATTGCCTGACCAGTTTACATTGGCTTGGGCTAACTTGGTTTTGTTTAGAAGTTGGGTTTGGCTTTGCTTAGATTTGAAAATATAGCTCTTTGGATCAGCCTCTAAACAAACATCAAATTCTTAGTAACATTCAAAATTTTGATAGGGTTAATGACCTCACCCTTGAAGTTATTTCTAGCCCTCCATAAGGCCCACCATAAAACCAGGGTCAATGCTATAGGATGATGGGTATTTAATAGAGGCGTCAAATCACACAACTTTGTGAATTATTTCCACCCAATCCATGATTCCTATATTGGTAGAAGCCTGAATCAATAGTCCCAAATTTGAGGCAAACCAAGTGGCTCTAGCATGATAACACATATATGTGTACTGTATTGAATCCTCCAGGGAATCACAAATAGGAGGGTTCTAATTATCCAATCTAGAGATAAAAGAGTTCACCTACTGAAATAGTACTCTTGGGACATTTCCATCCAAATGATAGAATTCTTTGCTTTAGATAACAAATATCTGCCTCATATTAAACAATTCAAAACCTCTTTGTTGTTGATAGCAGGGAATTCTCTTTCTTTGAAACATGTTAGGTTTTTAGAAGTCAGTTGCATGACCTCCAAATCTAATTTCGCATAACTCTGTTTAGCTGTAATTGGTTATCATGCTAAAAAAATAACCCACAGATAAGTCAAGTGATCCAAACACATGAAACTTCATTGATGCATTATGCCAAATTACCTGCACCCAGTTCATGAAAACCCAAACGGACCATTTATAAAAATCATGGAAGTTTTTTTTTTTTTTTTTTTTTGGAGGTTTTCCAACTCTTTGGGCCGGACTAATCCTTTCGGACCCGGAGGGAAGCCAGGTAAACTCTCCTATTGCCCTAGTGTAGTATTGCACTTTCGAACCTACGACTTCCAAGTGCAAACCGTTGTCCTAGGCCAGCTGAGCTACTCCTTGGGGTTAAAATCATGGAATGGTCACAAACCCAGCTCACCAGTAAAGAAAGTATACTCATTTAATGGTGTCCATTTCAGATGGACTTACAGAGTCACAGTGATCCCTCACTGCCAGCTTCAAAAAAAATTTAACCACCATAATGTTTTTCTTTTTGGGATGATCATGGTCAGGCTGTATATATGGATATTTAAAGCTGGTTTCTGTTCCCAATTCACAGTATCATTTATTATGACCCGCAACTTTTCTGCAATGAAACATATAAGTTTTCATGACCGCATAAACATGTGTTTTGAATTTCTCGAACTATGATCTTAATCTTAAATATAATACATGTAGATATTGATCGAAAACAGCACCAGTGAGAAGAATCTCACGTAGACTTCAATAGACTGCTATGATGAAGTATAGTTAAACAACGTCAACAATTCCATATTATAGGCCCATGAATGATGAACCATTGACCTGGGAGGCCATCTTTGGACCATGCACAAAAGAGCAAAGTCTTTAAAATGCGGAAAGTTGTTGTGGAGCTTATTTGTTTGCATTAAAATACAAATGAATTAAATGGAGAGAATGGTTAAAAATGAAGATTGAAGGCAACTTTCCAAACATCAAATGACAGTTTTTTTTTTTTTTTGGGTTTTTTGGGAAATAGAATTAAAAGGAGATGCTATTTGATGTTCTTTTTTAGAGATTCGCATTTGATCTTCATCTTTCACCATCCCATGTATTCAATTCCTATATATATATATATATTAATGCAAATAAACAAGACCTTAACGGCAAAGAAAGAAGTAGAACAATTGAAGGATGAAGGGGAAGGGATAATCTTCATTCCAAGATAAGCATTAAAAGATTGACTTGAGGCTACCACTTGCACAATATATCTGGAGCTTGGACTTGTTGGACTCCTGGAGTTTTCATGGACTTAATTGTGAAGGGATCAACCACATGTTGATATAGATGATTGAAGAAGTTATTAGCATAATGAGGTGGTTGTGTTAGAAAAGAATATAATTAATAGAGGACCAATGGCATGATAACATATAGTCGAATGAAACTAAGGAATTTCTAGATAATTCACTTTAAAATTATAAAACTCCTCCTTAAAGTGCTTTTTTCAAGAAAAACACCAAGCTTGGCTCTAAGAAGTTCAAATGGTCATTTGGAAAATGACTTAGCTAAAATAGTAGAAACATAATTGTTTCTCACCTCTGAAACTTGGGACAGACTGCTGTATTAACCACACATTCTTGTGCAGTGAGAGAAGCAACCTTGTACTCTACCTCAATTCTAGAAAGAGACATTGAATTTTGTTTTTCTCAATATCATGAAACACATGCTAATCTTTATGAGATAACATAACCCAGTGTAGACTTATAATTATCTAAGATAGGGGCGAACCCCTAGAAGATTTTAACATGCCCCAAAATCCTTTTACATCGTGGCGCCCCTAAAGCAAATTTTTTCGTTCCATCCATTGATTAAGTCATAGCCCAAATCGAGAATAACGTTACTGTTGAGTGCCATAGTCATATATATATTACCCTAATGTTGTCAATTCAGCGTGAAGTCCGAGACCTTGCCTCTAAGAAGCTCCAACATAGAAGATCAAGTTAAAGATGAAAGTTTAAGTCTTGAATCAATATGTGGTGTATCAAGTTAAATTCTTCAATTTGTGCCATATTCAACTAAATTGGACCCTAGACAAACCAAGGAAAAGCTCCTAAAACCATTAAATCAAATAGCTAAATTAGGAGGGTGAAAAATGGCTTAACAGAGCAGTAGATTGATTCAGCTGTGAAGCATGGGTACGACTAACCGTAAGCCTCCACGATTAGCTCATGGTCAGCTTTCCAGTAGCTAATCTTTTTTCATTTTTTGTGCTCTACGATTAGCTCTCGTTAGTCTCATGGTTAGTCATAAGTGCTCTACGACTCGCCGTGAAGTTAGTCGTGGAACAACTGCCCTATGTTTTTTTTTACTGGCAATCAAACTAGTCGTTGAGGCTTGACAGTTAAGCGTAAAATGATGTAGGCTAACCGTGGACTAGCTGTTGGAAGCTCTTCTATTTATGCTTGAGCTCATTCCAATGGCCACATCTTTTGGGATTTTGAGATCCCTCTTCCAACACAAAACGCCCACTAAGTAACAAAATATTAGAGCTCCTAAAATCCAATTTTACACACACTTAGGCTCCTAACAGGCATATTTAAGAGCATTCAAAGCTCTAATTAAGTGTGATCAGTGGAATCACTCCTTTAGAATAAACTTCAAGCCTCTCGAGCAATAATTCTCACTCACCTTAGGCTTGGTCTCATCATTCCTCTTGATTGAGCACTCATTGGAGCATATCATCAACACCAAGGAAGCAAAGAAAGGAGTTAGAGCTTCGAGCTTCAGATTCAATCATCAAGAGCACTCTCGAGACATCGATTTTCATATAGAGGCAAGTCTATAAAGTTTAATTTTATTCTTACATCATTATAAAGTGGATTAGACCTTCGTAATCGAACCACTATAAAAGAATAAGTGCTAGTGTATTAGATCTTAGTAATTGGACTACCGTATCAAAACAATTAAATATAAATGTTTTGAATTGAGCATTTTGGAAAACCTCTCCTATTGTGGAACACAAAGAACCATTGGTGTGTGAGTGGATGCAGGTCAATGACAGAATTGCTATTAGTGATTGTGTGCCTTTTATCTCTTTATATACTCTCTTACTTTACATTCATACATGTAATATTTAATTTAATATTAATAAAATAAATAAGACTATCAACCAGCTGAATTCGATGAGGCCAAGGATCTGAAAGATTCTTCCTTCACGAAGGCTTAGCTTTATGCTAGCATTAAAGTGGGAGTGGTACAAACTTGAAAACAACTTGGGTCATTACACTTCAAAACAATAAAGTGACTGAGATATCCAGCTCTTTCATCTCAGAGTCAATACTAGAAGTTTATAGAACGCTCAGGCTCAGCCTTAAATTTGCAATTTCTCTATCATCATTCATTGCCCATCACATCCTGTCGTCCACGTAGCTGTTGAAGAAAATCAATGAAAGTGGTTAAAAACCTGTTATGAAGTTGCCCATCCTTGTCGTTGATTTAAATTTAGCCCATAGGTTTTAGGTTCCTGATTAGTTGCCCATTTCCCATGGCTGTTTTTCTGTTTCTCTTTGGTTCTAAATTCTTGGGAGTCGCCCAAATTTCTTGGTTGGGTGGCCCATTGTCTACAATGCCCCAGGGTACACTTTTTGATGCATTCAACATTCATGGTGCGGTTTTCCAATTCAACACCATTGAGATCGTTGACTGTAAGTTCTGGCTTGTAAAAAGTTCATTCATGGAAATTGTCCAAATTCCATGATTGTGCATCCAATTATCAACATCAGGAAACTCTTTGATGCATTCCCCATTCATGTTGGTTTAGAGGTACCAACACCCTTGATCGTTGATATGAGCCCCACATGTTTGGAATTCTTGCATGGCTGTTTGGTTCTGGGAGGCTGGATCTACTTTCCTTAAAATTTCCCCATTTCCAATAGTTTTGTGGCCCATATCAGTGAGGGGTACTTTTTGACGCATTCCCATTCAAGGTGATTCGGGACACAAGTATCCTGGTAGTATCCGGATAAAACTCTGTCGGATCCTCCCCCAAGCAATACTTGGAATCAGATCTTCATTGTCTAAACGAACTCGGAACATACCATTGGGAAGTGATTCAGTAATTAGACCTTTGTGAATCAATTTTTGTTCTCTCATTCCAGATAACACCCTTGAAGTATCAACTAATGGAGGAGTCTGTGGAATTTGCAAAAATCCCATGGTTGTGGTGTGTGGTCCATTATCAATGCCAGGTAATCTTTCATGATACCGGTAAAACGGTTAAGGTCCATGAACCGTTAAGGACAACATGATACTGGATCCGTAAACCATTTCAGAATTGGTTTTTTGGCTCTGGAATCAAAACCAATATATGGGCCGGGTATGGATTTGGGCTGGGTTTATGTAGAGAATGATTTTTAAAAAAAACATGATTTTTAAGAAAGATTTTTGAAAATTGAGGTAATATGTCGGGTCTCGGATCCACGGGTCCGAACCAAGGTAGAACTAGATCCGGACTCATTTACTTATCGGGGCCTAAATAAGGAGCCAAACTCGGTTCTTAACGGGTCGGAACCTCTGGATAAACGGAGAATCGGGGACCCATTTTACATCCCTATGCATATTCCATTCATGGTGAGGTCACTGTATCAACACCCATGATCGTTGACATAGGAAACATATAGGGTTATCAAAGGGACGTGCTGGGTCAGGGCTAGGGCCTACCCTTGCCCTACCTCATATATGTGGCCAGGCTTAGTACAAGCGAAACCCTTGCAAGACAGTACTTAAGGCTCTTACCCTACCCTCGAAGGCTAGGATCGGGAGAGAATTTTTTTCTGTTTTTACTTTTTTCTAACACCTTCATCAATTGCAAACCTGATGCTAACCAATTCAGTTTGTTGGATGTGATTTCGGTATATTATAAAACCACGAGGCTTTGGGACAACTTATTATAGCCTATATATTCAAAAGGGCTCGTTTATTTGGCTCGAATTGGATATATGAGAAGTCATTGTCTGATGAGCTGAATTATTTGCATGGAATTGGGTTGTATAAGAGTTTATTCATCAATGAACCTATTTTTATTAGAATGGAATTGAAACATACAAGAATTTATTGATGGAATGGGTTTGCATGGAATTGGAAATGCACATGAAGTTATTGATTAAAATGGCCCTACTTATTCGCATGGAATTTAATACATATGTAGATGAAAAATGTTCATAATTATTTAATATAAGGAAAAAATAATTCATACATTTAAACACACATATGTATATTATATTAGGGAGATGCTCCTATCAGAGATATCTCTCACTTTATATGAGAGATATGAGTGAGTGCTCTCACATTTAAGTTGTTAGTATTGGATATAGATGTGAGGGCCCCAACACAATCTCTCATTTAAGGTGAGAGAAATATCTCTCACCTTATATGAGATATATAGGTGAGGGCCCTCACATTTAAGTTGTTAGCATTGGATATAGATATGAGGCCCCCCACACAATCTCTCATTTAAGGTGAGATATATATATCTATATACACACACATATACATATAAAGATGCCCCTATGAAAGATATCTCTCACTTTATATGAGAGATATGGGTGAGGGCCCTCACATTTAAATTGTTAGCATTAGATATGGATGTGAGGACCCCCACGCAATCTCTCATTTAAGGTGAGATATCTCTCATAGGAGCATCTTCTATATATATATATATATATATATATATATATAACTTAAATGTGATGACCTCTATCCATATCTCTAATATAAAGTGAAAGATATAACTTATAAGAACATCTCCCATTTATTTATAGGGAAATGTTCATGTGCATCCATCCCTCACCATGTGGGGGACACTTCACATGCATATCAAATGATGCTCATCTATGTAACTTAAATGTGAAAATCCTATCCATATCTCTCTGAGAGATATCTTTCATAGGAGAATCTCCCATATATATATATATATATATATTTAGCTGCTAGGACTGGTGGGCTAAGGTAGGTTGCAGGCTTTATAGAATTAGGCCTTATCCTACCGCCATGCTATATGACAAAGAAAGAAAAAACCTTCATTTTATGGGTTTTGCCAGGCTGGACCCCTTGTGAGAGGACCAACTTGGCAAGCCTAGCCACACATGATAGAAATTCTATAGGTTTGTGCTAGAACTCCCCATGTCCCCTATTGTCATCTCAGTTGGGAGTTGGGACATAGAGCCCACTTACATATGTTATATATTATAAATGACTGTGTTATGTGGAAAATGTTCTCACTTGTCTGTAAGAGAGATAAAATAAAAGTAGAGTAAAGTGTCACATTAGGCATAAAGTTAAAAGAGGATTGGGTTGAAATAAAATGAATAATGGGTTATTTTGCATGTTTTGGATGATTGTGCTAGAAGCCTAGAACTCCCCATGTTCCCTACTGTCATCTCAGTTGGGACATGGAGCCCACTTATATATGTTATATTATTATAAATGACTCTGTGTTATGTGCAAAAATGTTCAAACCTGTTTGTTTGGAAGAGGAATAGAATAAGAGTAGAGTAAAGTGTCATATTATGAATAAAGTTAAAGAGGATTGGGTAGAAATAAAATGTATAATGGTTTATTTTACATGTTTTGGATGATTGGTGTAAAGTAAAAATGAAATAAAAGGTTATAAATGAAGAGGATGAAGTAAAAGGGACTTTCTATATATTGTTGGAGCAACTTTGATGAAGTGAACAAGAATGAAAGAGTAATATATATCAGCAAACATTGTTATTCCTCTTGTTTTTTTGGGGCCATCTAAACACATTAAAAGGTAAAACTTACTACTCTTGAGGCCAATTCCACTCTTCTTTCACTTCACAAGTGCAAACAGACATGGTCTATGATGTGAGATCCATAACCTGACTATAAGTGTAGTCCAACTCTATGAGCTACTTGGGTCCACCTTTGAGCAAACCTTTTACTCTTGTCATCCCGTGATATGACGTCATGTCCAGTTTTATATTTACTCACTGTTGGATTGAATGTGAAAAAACCTATGATTAAGACACCATTAAAATTTAAAAATCAATGGTTAAGATCATATGGTAGGGTGAGTTTTTGACCCTCCCCTGTCCATGGAGGCCTTTCCATGTGCACTCTTCACATTAATAAAAAAAAGGAGAACATTCTCCTTTTTTTTTATATCCCATGTGGTTTAGATTCCATATCTTATAATTTATAAATTTTAATTATATATATTTTAAATTTTGTTAGATAGGAATTCCATTTATTTCACTTCTTTTCTTGTTTTTAAATGTGGGCTCCCCATTTGAGTGATGCATTTTGTGATTAAAATGGGGCCTATCTATGAATAGTTTAAAATCTATATATATTCATGAGCTGTCTACATCTGACTCTTTGTACAAAGAATGTATGCACACTAGTAATTCCAGTCAATAATTTTAGCAGCTAATTTGTAAAAGTTAAATTTAAGAATGATAGAATTCACCAGCATTTCAGAAATCAATTGTTACTGACTCTTCGAACTCAATGGACTAATTCTGAAAACTCATGCAAAGAAATGAGCCCTCACAATCACCTGATTAGTAATAAACTGCCTGTTCTGTTAAATTCCCACTCATTCTCTAGTCATGATGTCTATACATCAAATCCAAGCAAACTCTTCCCTTTATAAAGGCTAACTAATATCAACCCCATCAATTAACTTTTACTCCTTGTCCCCCTCCCATGTACACTGAGGCTCATTTATATCAAATCCAACCCCATCACACTCACTTATCCACATAAATCAACAATCACCCCCAATCAACCACTTACCTAACCCATCTCAACCGTTGGATTACACTCACTAAACTAAACTTCAAAGTCAAAAGCTGATAAAATCCCATTCATTCAATCATGGATTAACATAATCATAGAGTCTCATATGGACTGATACTTTTTTGTCCAATCCACCTACCACTGTTGATGCTCTGCATTCATGTGGGCCCACAGGAAGAAACCCTATAAAACACATTCCTTCCATTCTACTCCTACTCCAGCTCACAATCCCCCACACAAAATCACTCTCCCACCTGCAACTCCAAGCCCTTTCTTTGTCTTCCACATTCAAGAAACCACCAAACAACCCATAAAACCCACAAGTCTCATTCCACCAAGCTCCCTTCATGGGGTGCACCATTTCCCGTAGTCACCCCCACCAAAACCCCCTCGACTCCACCATTCCCCGTGCTCTCTCCCTCCCGAACCCCCTCATCCACCACCCTTCCCTCTACAAAGGCGACTCCCACCACCTTGTCTCACTCACCTCCACCACCTACGGCTCTCTCCATCTCGACCCATCTCCACCGTCCAATTCCACATCTCCTGACCACCCCACCACAATCATCAACGCATGGGAGCTAATGGACGGCCTGGATGACCCCAAAACCCCACACAAACTTCAAGATTTGATGATGATCACAGCAACGAAAATGATGAAGAAGAAACCCCTTTGGAAACACCTCTCGGAGGAGACCCTTCTCTCAGAAATGGACCCAATCGTCATCTCAGCCCTCCAATCCCCATCCAAGGATCCACAACCGTTGATCAAAGAACCCCACCACTCCATTTCAGAAAACAGGGTCGTCGTCTACTTCACATCTCTAAGGGGTATTAGGAGGACGTACGAGGACTGCTGCGCCGTGAGGGCGATATTCCGGTCGATGCGGGTGGCCGTGGACGAGAGAGACGTGTCAATGGATTCGGCGTATAGGAAGGAGCTGGAGAAACTGGTGGGGTTTGTGAGTCTGCCTCAGGTGTTTGTGAAGGCGAAGTATGTGGGTGGGGTGGAGGAGGTGAGGCAGATGCACGAGAGTGGGGAATTGGGGGAGATGGTTCGTGGGGTGCCTGTTTGGGAGGTGGGGTTCATGTGTGAGGGGTGTGGGGATGCAAGGTTTGTGCCTTGTGGGTGGTGTAATGGGAGTAGGAAGGTGTTTGTGGAGGAGGAAGGGCAGCTGAAGAGGTGTGGGAAATGCAATGAGAATGGATTGGTGAGATGCCTACAATGTTGCTGTTGAGATTTGGGTTTGAAACTTTGGATGAGTTGGGATTTTGCAGGAGAAGATTGCTGAGTTTTGATGGGTAGTTCTTCTTCTTCTTCTTCTTGTTGTTTTGGGTTTTATTGATTTGTTGTTATTTACTGACTTGTATGTATAATTGGTTTGGGGATTTATGTTTGGTCTAATCTCTGAACAGAAATAAGAAAATGGAATTCATTTTTCCTGTTTTCTTTTCTCTGATTGTTCTTCTTTCATTTCTTTTGTGATTGTTCTGCTCTTGACAAAATGGGGAGTGAGATATGACTTTTTAATTTTTTTTTTTTTTTTTTTTTTATTTTATTTTTTTTATAGCTGAGTTAGATATGAGTTTGGGGTGCTAATTTATTAGGAGAAACAACAACTCTTTTATACTTCATTTTAATGGATATGTAGAATGCTTTTTGCCATTTTAAATTGGAAAATAGGAAGTGGTTTTTTTTTTTTAAGTAGAAATACAGATTTTTTTTTTTTTAATGTTTAGATGGAATATAAAAAAGTTTGCATTGAAAGATGAATGAGATGGGTTGATAGGGATACTCCATTGGCATGATTAGGCAAGTGGGTGGATTTGCCTTTAAGACAACTAGTAGGATGTTGGTGGGTCTATTTGCCTTGCTATTTTCAAGAGGTAGGTGTGAATTTTATCATTTATGAAAAAAATCATTTTAAGTGCTAGATATAAAATGCAATGATCAGTATTAGTCATTCTTTAATTTTCACTTGTTTTTAATTTCTTGTGCTAACACTTCAATTCTCTGTCTACCGGCTTATCTAAGTCTTCTATTTACATGCTTAAATAGTTTTAAACTGTCTTCATATTCTCTGACACCCATTAAGAACAGATATGTGGCTTCCTTATGTTCAAAATTGCTTCCCCCATTCATTGGCACAATGGAGCCTATGGTTAGACTGATTGGGTTGAAGTGATCACATGATTAAAACAAAATTAATTTGTTTGGTTTTAAAGTTTTAACCATCATTATTATAAAAATCTTATTTCATTTATGTAGGATTGACTGTGCAAGTTATACTTGTTCATTCAACCCTATTCATAACCATGTCTTCGTAAACCCCATAACATATCATGTTATCTTACTATTCGACTTCAAGTTTCTGCCTCACACTTGCCTTGAGTGGCTCTATTAATAATTCATATAGTTCAAAATGAATATCATTCTCTTCTTGATATATATCTAAAAATTGGGGACATTCATGTGCATCCATCTCTCACCTTAGGGTGAGATAACTTTTCCTTTTTGTATATGAATATTGCTTTCATGCATATGACTATATATGACTTTTTTTCTTTTGCACATGAAAATTTTCAATTATGGAAGTGTCTCTCACCCTATGGTGAGGGATAGATGCATATAAATATTCTCCCTTAAAATTTTACTTCACTGGGAGTTTGAGTAGATTGAGCACATAATTGATAATGTGATTAACACAATCCCACATTATCAATAATGTGTCCATTCTTACACTGGGATCAACTCCTATTGAATTAAAATTTCAAAATGGGTTGTCGGCGCATTTTATCATTCCACACATCTACACTCATGGAAAGCGCGTGGGAGACACTCGGATGATCCCATTCGTACATTTATGACAATTAATTATGGAATAAAAGTTCTCAACCAACAAAGGTGCAGTCTGGTTGATTCTGCTGTTCTTGTAAGAACAGAGCCCACGTTCTTTGAAGAGTGCATGCGGTTGGATATTCTATTTTTGTTGTCTAGGACATCATTCATTAAGATAGCTACCCAACACTGTTTGATATTATGGCATTCATAAAGTCACCATATCTTTCACATTGTTTATTAGTTACTATGCAAGCCCAGCTGGGTGGGTTGAGCTCATAAAAGTTCATGAGCCCAAATGGGTATGTTTGGCTCGAACTTGGCTTGATGCCTCCTAAAGCAAACTTGATTTGAAATCAAGCAGAACTTGGGCTTGAGCTCAAGTTGATATGGCTGAAATGCCCCACAGGAACTGTTTGTGATTCCGTTAATGATCTCACTAGCACAATAAGCACTGGTATTTCCATGCATTGCAAATTAAATATTCATACTTTAAAAGGGTTATGACTTATGAGAGTGCCTATTTTTGTGATCCCAGAGCAAATGACATCAAATGGGAATAGAAAAAAAATTGGGGTATAAAGGGAACAGAAGAGGTGAGGTTGAAAGAGGATTTTTGGAAAGGAAGAAGTTGAACTTCCAAACATAGAGAGCAGACCTGAGTAGTAGTTTGATGTAAAGAGATAAAGAGAAAAGAAGATAGTTGTATGAGATGAGCTGTGGTTAGAGAACGTGAAACTTTTGAGAAAAAAAAAAAACTAACGATTAAAATTATAACTGACAATCAAAACTAAAGCCAAAAGTACCCTTAGTTTAATATACTATCATTAATAAATTACTATAAAAAAACCAGTCATAATCACATTCACCATCATTCCAACTGTGAATCGATTTCAGATTGGTATAAGTCATGACTGAAGCCTTATCTATCAGGTGATACAAACTCAGTTTCTGCCGAGATTTTTAACCATGATCATATATCATTTTCCACCTTTCTCCCATTCCTATGTCTTTTGCTTCTCTTTTACAGCCTAATTTATGCTTGCCATTTGTCAAAGGCCCCTCTCATCTGTGGTCCTCTTTACTAGTACTTCAAAAGTGACGTTCATTCTTATCAGTGACGTTCATTTTGGATGAAATCATATCTTGAGAATACGTCTTTACAATCTGATGAGTCTCCCATCAGATAAAATACACAGTCAAAATCTAGAATCACTGAACCTGTGCGGCTTCAAGATAGGTCTATCTGGATTACCAGATTGCAATCTACAGCTTATGGTTTGTAGTTTCGGATCACTTGTGTAAGATACAGTCAGTCCTTTTAATTTACAGGTGGGTTTGCTTTTAGATTTATGATTTCAAATATCTAATACTATGATCCCATATTTTTGCTTTGGACTTCTGATTACAAAAATTTGGCTCACAAGAGGAACTAGATGGATTAGGATTCTAACCCATTGATGAACTGAACCCTGAACTAAATGCATATAAGATTAGTTTGATAGTTCGAGGTAGAAAACCGACCTCTGATCTAGATTCCTTGTGACAGATCTGGGATTGCAAGGTTGTACGGCAGTCAGCAAATGCTATCATCCACAATGAGAAGGACCAGTTTGATTGCCTCTCTAGGTGTGGCTTAAGTTCCAAGTTCCAACCCAGTCTGATAGTTCAGGGCTGGATCGATCCTCTTCGCGTTCTGGTTGGGTTTGGATTGACCTAATTACTAAATGAGTTGAATTCATTTGGATTTGGATAGGCTCCACGCTTACCATCCAACTGGCACAATCCACCCAAACCAGATTCAGAAGTTGAGATTCAGGTCGACCAATTACCTGATTCAACTAGACCCAAACATTGTGGTCACAGGTCAGGGTCACTTCTCTGGCCACTACTTTTAGTAACATGGAAAGCTGACTGTTTGATAGCTCCTTATGTGTAATGAGCTGGCCCCATGTCCAAGTAAACGATGAAGGTAAAGTGATAGTCACATGGGCACTGTACTGTAATTTCTGTCCAATTTCAAAAGAATCCAAAGTCCAAATCCACCACAGGATAAAGAGAGCAGATGATGATAACACCAATTTAGAGGCAAGAAGTGGGGACCCCTTGCAGAGCTCAGCTGGAGTTGAAAAGGAATTGGGCGGTATCCGGTTGAAAAATCACTGTTGTGGGTCCAGCTGCTGGCTCTGAATCTGACTATGATAACCTGGATATATAGACCATTCTGTGCTTCCAATTAGCCCCATGAAATCTGCATTCTCTGTGAGGTACGGTCTATCTTATGTTTCAGGTCACTTGGCGTATCTATGATCAAGTTCCATCCCACGGACATACTATCATTCCAACAACCTCAAATTTGACACTTGTTCAACATTAATTACTTACCGTTGGATTAAACTGAAAATAAAAAAGGATATTTTGACATAAGTACTAAGATTGGAGAGAAAGTGAAAACGACTCCTTATCCGAATAGTAAGGAGTGACAGTTCTCACTTGGCTGTCAATCTTAGAGACTAGGTCGCCACCTCTTCCTGCCTGTGTAGGCTCCTTTCCTATATATGTGTGCGAGCTCTCACCTTTTCCATGTGTGTGGCTACTGGGTGGGTTACAGTAAAAAAAAAAAAAAAAAAGATTGGAGAGAAAGTAGAAGTAAATGGAGTAGAGAAAATTTTACAAATGGGTTAACTTGGGCTCAACTCTTAATGCCTACCCACTGAATTCAGGCTCAAACATTAGGCCCTCTAACTGAAAGAGCAAAATTTATATATGTTTCAAGTCAGAAATGGACTGGGACAAGGCCAATTCTAGTGTGAATTAATTATAACCAGCAACAAACACCCATGCCAAGCCCGGGAAAAGAAATTAGCTAAGGAAATAATAAAAATAAGAAAATGCCAAATGACCCAACTAATGATGATTGCGGGCCTAGAATCAACGGTTCTGATCATCCCCATGACCACAATAATAGAGTGCATAGAAGGGGTCAAGATTCAATACCCATTTAATTGAGGCTGACTTTCACTAAGACCTACATTGTTGGCCTGTCAAGATTTTCTTCTTGTTTTTTGGTAACTCAGAAAGCCCGAACAAGTAGGAACGAGACTCTACAGGCCTCCTGAAAACCCTTTGCACGTTGTAGTGTGTTTTTTTTTTTTTCGGCTCCACCCACTAAGAAAAGGAGGGAGTAGGGCTTCCATGACAAAATGCAGGCATACTATCTTTATATTGGTTACATAGCCCATTTCCAACTTTTCCACTTTTCCAAAGGGGTTCTGTCCGCTTTACTTTTGATCCCTTGGGCAATGAAGTGGTCCCTCATGAATCGCTAATCTGGTCTATTAGATAATTCCGAGGGTAGCTTAGTTAGCCTAGGACTACGAGATTGTGGGTTTGAAACTGCACTACCACATTGGGGCCATAGGAGAATTTTATCTGGCTTTCTTTCCTGGGCCCGTAGGGATTATTCTGGCTCAAAGGGCTAGGAACTCTACTTTATCAAAAAAAAATCTGGTCTTCTAGATGATGCATGAATGCCAAATGATGCATGAGCTTCTAGTTTAATTGCAACCCAATATAATTAGGAACAAACATATAATTAATTTTAAAGAACAATCCCTGAACTGAATTTCTATTAACAGTGTCTTTAGCAGTAGACCGAGACTATATTCAATTGTTGAGCTTGGCTTCCTGTGAGTGAGAAGAAACTTGATATTTATAAGAACAATGGATGTGCTTCATGTATTCTTGTTGGATGTTATGCCTTTTATTTTACTGAGCAAATGGGCTTTTATTTGTCTATTTCTATTGTAAGCTGATCAGAATTGTCCTCAATCCAACATTAGCTTTTGCTCTGATGAAAGCTGATCTTGAGTTTTCTAGAGTTGAAAAGGCTTTAAGCATCACACGAGCACTTTAAATCGTTTGAAAGGTGGCCCCACACGCATAGATTAATGAGTCACTTGAACTTATCATTGGTTAATCTTAAAAGTTATCACTCCTTGTATAATACAACTTAAACATACTTATTCAGCAATGATGAGAAAGATGACAGTGACAATGACGACAAACTACAATGTTGATGAACAAAAATGAATGGTTGTCCCATTGTCAACTATATGGTGCTGAAGCTTGGGTCCTTGTGATTTGGTGGGCCATTTGGTAGGCCAAGAATGAATTCACTCATAAGTCCATAACCATCAATCCCACTAAAATTTTGAACAATGCCAACGTCTTAATGATCAGACCATTGTTGGAAAAATAAGAAATCCATGGACCCAGGCTTTAATCTAAGAAACAAAGACGATATGGTTCATGTCTACACTGATGTTGCTTTTAGGATAACAGATAAAAAGAACTTCCTTTGGCTTTATTTTGCAATTGAAAGGAACAACCTTTGGTGCAGGAGCTTGTCAAGGAACGTGTGCTTATTCAGCAGAAGCTGTAGCAAGATCGATCCTTCTTATATTAAAGAGGATCCAGGTCTTAGGCCTATTGAAACTGCAGATCTTCTTAGATGCGCTGGAAGTGATACAAGCCATCAATGGAGTGGAGGATTGGTCGATCAAGACAATCTGTCAATATATTTCTTGTGTTCCTTTCTTCCCATTTTGACTCCATTCTGTTTTTTTACATTCCTAGAGATCTAAATAGGGGAGCCCATCTGCTAAGTCTTGCTACTTGTTGAATGCGAACAATGTGTGTGTGAGGGATTTTCCAGGTTGGGATAGAGATATCATTGGTGAGGGGTAATTTTGCTCATCTTTTGGTGTTGGTTTTGCTTTTGATCTCTCCCTTGTTTTGTTGTTTTGGTGCTTCTATTTTAACGAAAAGAAATCTACTTGGTGCTGAGAGTAATATAGAACAATAACCACGAGTTCTGTAAAAATAACAGAGATTGGTATGGCTTTGGGCACATCCAAATAAACTGTAAGCTCTAGTTCTTTTATGTTGCTACTAATTGACCATGATTTGTGTTTTTTTTATGGAATGACAGGTTGAGAAAACCATGTGAAGTAGTATACATGATTCAGCATTGATCCAATGGTATTTTATGATGGGTAGTATTGTGATATCATGAGCATTAACTTAATCCCATCTAAACTTGAAATGCATCAGCTAACAATTTCATTCTATGTTCTTTATGCTCAGACTCTACTTCCCCAGATAGGGCCAACCTCTATATGTCTCCAAGGTGTACTTACATGATCTTGGCTTCAACTAGTATGGCCAGTTTAAGACTAATTAGGATTTCATCTATAAAAAAACAATCCAACCAGCAGTGTTTTTTGTTGTAGAGATTCAGGTTCACTGCAGAGGCAGCTTACAGATGGATTTTTTAATTCTAGAGGAGCAAGATGATCGGAGCTTCTATAATACTATGCAATTACAAGTACTTGTCAAGTTGTGAAATGAAGGGATGCTTCTCTAGAACTATCCATGACTTGATTTTTATTAACAATGTCTTTAGGAGGATACTGGGGCTCTGTTTCTTTGTCGAGCTTGGTTGCCTGTGAATGAAGAGAAATTTGTTATGTATAGTAGAGGTGGCAAACGAGTCGGGCTGGGCTAAACGGGTTGGACCCATTTATTAAACTGGTTAGATGCACTTAACCCACACCTGACTCGTTTATTAAATGGGGTTAGAAACTCCTAACTTGCACTCGCTGCGGGTCAACACAACCCGACCACCCGCATTTACCCACATAACCATTGCGGGTTGGGTTAACCTGCACAAGTTGCACCAAAACCTAAATTTATTAACAGGAGTTCTCACATGCTTTAACCATACCCAAAGTTTAAATTAGATACAAGCTGATAAGTTAATTTAAAAAATCGAGATAAGATCTAAATGAACAATCCTAAACTTTCTAAATCTTATTAGGGCCTGTTTGTGCAAGGTAGGTTACAGTGGAAACCTACTGCAGACAAGGCGCTGTAATTTCCGGCGCGTCCTTCTCTTGTTCGATGCAGCCACGGAAATGATGCATTTTCCTATCTCTTGTGCTTATTTTCAGCGCAGGGAGTGGATTATGAGATCCTAGCATGAAGGTTGGAAACGTCTTCCGCGGAAGAGGAAATGGTGCTTTCCTCTTTCGTAGATGCGCACAAACACTTCCTTAGTGCAATTAAAAACCTATCTTGATAGGAAATATGGACAAGCTCTGCCTGGATTATGATAAGCCTAATGTTAATTTACTTCATATAGGATCTTAAATTAGACTTAAGCTCAACTGATATTGGGTTGAAAGTTTAGGCCCACACCTGAGCCATGATGCTATAATTCACCCTTCTCTATAGCTTGTGTCGGCGTATGGAGAAAATATTGTGGAAATTAACTACCATGAACTCAAACATTACTTGATTATTTGATTTTATTTTTGTCATATCCATTATACTTTCTTCAAATCCACAATCTTCTTAAGAGAGAAGTGCACATAAAAATAATCTTGAGTAAGTAAATGCGCTTGGTAAGCGCTTCGCTGTAGCCAAGCTTACTGCTAGCCTATCGGCTAGAGCCAAGCTTCGACCGCGACTGCTCGTCGCTTCTGGCCGCCTTATTCCGTCACCCGAGATCCAAGTCAGCACCGGCAAAGATCTATTGATTCCTCGCGGCCGGGCCGGCTTGGAAGCAAGCTACCGAAAGCTTCTGGCGACTCGCTTCTACGCCCGGCCCGCCGCCTATCCTATCGGCTTGAAATAAAAGGTCTACTTTGAGAAAAAGAAAGAAAGAGAAGAAATTATTTATACAATGAGTATTATATATATATATTTTTTTAAATAGTGACTATAGAAATAAAAAAGCAATACTAGTAGAAATAAAATAAAGTTCTCGTAACATGTAAAATAATATATAAAAATAAAAGGACAAACGGGTTAAGCAGGTTGACCCTAACCCGACCCGTTTAAACGCGGGTTAGAAAATCTTGACCCGCAACCGACTGGTATATTATGCTCGGGTTATGCAGGTCATATGCGGGTCGGGTCGGGCTGGATTGACGTGTCGGGTTGGGTTTTGCCAGATTTATCAAGTGTAATATCTCTTCTTATAGATTAATATCTGATACGTGGCCCATTGGGCCACATGATATTAGATTAAATTTTCGTGGGGGAGGCCCCACCACAGTAGCTTGCTACTGGGGTCCTCAAATGTCACCTATGTGTTGCACGACAGCATCGGCATGGCGCACCCTTACCAAAACTGAGTCTGAACTTTCAATTAAGGGATCATTATCCCATAATTTTAAATTTATTCTTAATCTATGCTGGGACCCTCAATATGAGTTTTCCTTTAAGATCTTCTCTTAAAAAGGTACTTACCAGGCTAAGATACTTATCTACACTGCCCAATTCGAGTGGGCTGCGCTTCTACTTTCGTTCCTAGAAAATATGGGCTCATCTAAAAGATGTGCATAGATTGGGTTTCACTACAGCCAGACAACGGTTTCGGGTCGGAGCCATACTTGACCCAGATCCAGACTCATTTTTAAATAACGGTTTTGCTTCCGGTTCCAGTACTGACTCGGACCTGTTTTGTTGGTTCTGAACCCAGTTCAAATAGGAAAAACTCGGATCCAATTTCAGAGCCAGGTCGTTCTAGGTCAAACCTATTTTGTTGTTCCAAACCAAGTTCAAATAGTAAAATCCGGATATGGAGCCAGGCCCACCTTGAGGACCGAATTTAGTTCCAAAATCTGTTCTAATTTCTCTTCATTTCTTTAAATTTTTTCTTAAAATAAGGCAATCATTCGATTTATAACAATGCATTAAGCCTACAACCTCGAGGACTATAAATAAAAATGTAAAAAAAATTGATTTTGAGCTACAATTTATAGTATCAAAGGCTCATTTGTCGTGTCCCAGGCCCATGGGTCAAACCTTAATGGACCCAAAACCGGACCCATTTATCCATTGCAACCTAAATTGGGTTCCGAAATCGAAACCTGTTTATGAATTGGAACCTAAAATAAGTCTTGTTTACTTCTTCATGTTTTAAGTTGTATTTAGTTCGGTGTTCTAATCATTTCCATCGGTTTATTTGGATGGTCCATATTAGCTTTATGATTATGTTTTCCCATGTTGGTCTCTCAACATAAAAAAAAGGGTCCGATTTTGTATTCATTCATGTCATGGGTGCTTGCATAGCTCAGGCCACAATAAGGGGGCATGTAGAGTGTGTGTAATAATCGAAGCGTTCGAATTTTGGAACGAATATTGTAATCATGGCTGGTGTTTAGGGATTGGGTAGGCCTGTTGGGCCTTTAAGACAGGTCCATTTTGGGATTAGGCTGGGCATAAAAGTAAGACCCTGTCACCCCGTGGGATCAAAGTATAGTACGCGTATGCTTACCTTAATTTGAGAGAGCCCATCTTGTACTGGGTTTGGAGAGAGCCCATTCCGCCCTTACGTATTCAATGACGGAACTCACTTTTCATATGGAAGGATTCGATCCCAATAACCAAGATGATATAAATTTTTGACAGTAGAATTTAATCAAGAGTGGACACCACCCTTTTTGTTCCCTTTCACACTCACTAATTGCTTCATATTTCATGAACTTACCTTACTACTGAAGTAAAGTGAAGGGTAATTCAAGAAAAGATAAAAAGGAGCGGTCAAATAAAAAAATACTAAATTTGAAAACAGCCTCTTCCTTAATAAAAAAAGAGAAAATGTGAAAAATATACTTTCTCATGCCACTCAATGACAAGAAAAACTTGAGGTTTTCATTGACCAGGCTGGGCTAGGCCGAGGAATGTCAAAGACGGCCCGACTTCTAAACTAAAACCTTAAGCTGGCCGCCCAAGCTTGAGTCGGGCTCGATGAGGCTGGCCTAAGCCTAGCCCAAGTGGAAATGATGAAGCCCGAGCCCGACCCATGTTCGACTCATACAATACAAAAAAATGAGTTTCTTACCATGTCCTAGACTAGCTCAGTTGGTCTGGTCACATCTCCTGCAGTGAGAGGTCATGGGTTTGAGTCCCCCATTACTACTCTTTCCCTTATAATTATATTTGAGAACTTTTGCCGGGCGGGGATTCCGGATCTGAACTACTAAGTCCAAATGAGAAGATCCTGGCATGGGCCTATATTATAACATAAAACCCATGCCCATGGTTTAAAATCTCGGACTCGGTCGAGGTATCGTCCGAGCCGAAAAACCGATATGATATCGGTATCGGTCGGGATATTGGTCAGTCGCGGTTGTTGTGGTTTGAATTTTTTTAATCCAAACGAATTCGCAAAAATATCTAAAAAATCCAGAATATTAGAAAATGCTGGAAAACAATATATTTTTTTCTATTAGTGACAATAATAAATCAAAATCACGGTCACCTTAAGTTATGAGTCTTGTCTGTGTCGCAATTCGCTGTCTTTTTCAATATTTTATATAATGCAACCATTATTGATGCTCATGATCAATTTATTAGTACAAAATATAAGAAAATAAAGATAATATGTCAATCATCATGTGATGGAGTATGACTACTGCTCTAATGAGTAAAGGAGATGAGAGGAGAGGAGAAGAAGATAAAGATCAGGAAAAAGATTAAAAAAATAGGGTTTTGACATTTTTTTTTGAGACCTCGGTCGATATTTTGAAAATATCGGCCGAGATCTCGGAAAAACCGAGATAAAGGATATCTCGGCCGATATGGGCCGAGATATTGGAGATATTTGGCTCCGAGATATCGATACCGATACGATATCGATATCTCGGGGCCATATTGGATCAGTATGGGTCGATATCGGTTTATATCAGCCAATATGAATCGGTATCGGTCGATTTTTTCTACCATGCCTATGCCTGACTCAATGCGGGCCGGCCTAATCAAAGAGGCCCTTACAAAGAAAGAATCATTTTGTTAAAAGAAAATTTCAAAAAGCTATTCTCTCTCCTTTTGATTCGACCAAACCTTCTAATTTTGTTCTCCCTTGCATTAACCATTCAGATCACTTCACCTGTAAAGTAAATTTAGCAAATAAGCGATTTACTACTTATTTCATGTGACTCAATATTATTGTATTTAAACAATAATCATACATGCCCATCTATCACTGTTTGGACCAAAGCCCCTACCTGTGACCCCACCAAGATGTAGGAAAGGGAAATAGAATCGTTTGCAATGCAATAGCAGCGAGTGCAAGATTTCCTCTACTCAGATACTTAGAGAGGAGGAAAATTGCAAATGCCACTTTACCACCGTACATAACAGCGGAACACCTGCACGTGCCAGTTTTCCTCCGTTTAGAGGGGAGGAAAACCTTAAATGCGACTTTACCGCTAACCGCCCATACAAATAGCGGTAAAGCTACGAAAGCACCAAAATTCTGACCTAAGCATACCTTCTCATTTCCTTTGACATAAAGATTCAATAGTTGCATGCAAGTGACATAGGCCTCGCTCACTATAACATGAAATTAAGGAATCTAAGATATGAGTCATTCCTTTGAGTAGGCAAGAACTACGTGAACCGCAAATTTAGGAAGCACCCATTCACCATGTAATCGAGATCTCTGTGGCATAGAGGTCAACTATGTGTACCAAGTCCCAACGATAAAGTAACCAAATCTAATTGGGGATCCATCTTGTGGGGTGGCTTCTTTAATTTTAGACGAGAGTATATGATATTCGTCTTGAAAAAAAAGGTAAAAGCCCACTCATTTTGAGTTGAAGCTTTAGGATTCATCCGCGAATGGGATGAGATTCGTCTTGAATGGTATGGACTAAAGATGTGTGGGCCCAAGGCGGAGTTTGGGGAAATCGTCATCATGTAATCGTTTTCAATTGAATAGAAAAACAACATCATAGCCAAACATTTTGGAACGTTTTGCTACTTTTTCTTATGTAAATAACTACAAAACGCGTGTCCCGTGACTCGAACACCCGACCTATGACCTACCAGGCTCTAATACAACTTTTAAGATCTTACACCACATTGAGGTACCACCTATTCCAAAACCAATTTGTAATAGGAAATGTCACAACAATGGTTTTATGGTAAGGGTGAGGATTCAACCATAATTATGATAGTTCATTAACAAAGTGTACTTGACCTAAACACAACCATTGCAGCTTTGAACAAAATTCATTTTACACCGTCCAATTGATTGCATAAGAACTGGTTTGCTCAATCAGAACCGTTTATACATCTTTCTAATACGCAATATAGCTCCTTTAAAAATAAACACAATCAAGGTGCCACCACTCACCAAGCAATGTCATCAAAGCCAGAAATTTCCAGGCCTTATAGTATTCTTGAATCATTCAACCCGCAATAAAGAACTCGAGTCAACTCTACATAAAGCTCGGTCTTTCAAGAAACTTAATCACCAAGTAACATCGTAGTCCTAAAATAGTCCTAAAATCTGTACAACCTGAACCTATCACCATTTTTTTAATGAACCAAAATGAGTACACCGAACTGCCAAAATAATTCTCCAAAGGCTGAGTCTTCAGTAGACCACTTTGTCAATAAAATCCAAAAAATAAACGTAGGAAGTTTCCCAGTAATTCTTCCTTGAATAGTATATAACTCGATGTAATCATCTGAAAGGAACCCATCAACTAACCACAGTTCATCCTTGACCCCCACACTTTGGGTCTTTGAAGTTTTTACTTGTGTGTCCACATGGTCAGATGACCCAAATCAGTATAGTTGAAACTTGGGTGGGGCACTGTCAAGAACCTGTCCTATCCAACTTGAGCTTTGGTGAGGTTGGGTTTGGCTAATATAGGTTTGGGTAGCGGGTATATAGAATCTGGGTGGATTTAAGGTTGGTTGGGTTCCAGTTGAGTATATTTTAGAAATGATATATTTCAAAGGTGAAATTGGGTCAATGAACTTTGGGCAAGTTCTGGTTAGGTCGAGTCGAGTTGGATTCAGGTGGAGTTTGGTTAGCCCCAAACCCAGACCAAACCCATGCGAAGGGCAATAATAGGATCAGGGGTCATCCAAATATCACTCCAAGTCTCCAATGACACAATTCTTGCTTTCATTCTAGTGACCAAAAGTTGAATAATATTATGACTTCTGTTTGATCACAAATTGAATCCAAACATTTGATAACAATTGGATCATAGTGAAAGAGGGTTAAGCTCAATTCATGAATGATGGATGGGCCATAGGTATCAGGATTGATCAGTGCAACATCTTCATATTGACCATCTATTTTAATGGTGTATATTAAGTGTTGGTGTTGAGATGTCTTTTCTCATGATGATCTACATGAGCCAAACTCAGGCCCCACATGTGCAAAATCTATTCATAGTTTTCCTTATCCTATAGAGTTGTCCACCTATAAATGCTGTCAAGTTCACAAGGGTTGCATAAGACAATAAACAGCAAGAGCAAGTGCAATGAGCAAGAGCGAGAGCAGGAGAAAGTGAAGGTGTTTGGTGCCTGGATGAGCCCTTTCAGTGGTAGAGTAGAGCTAGCTCTGAAGCTGAAAGGGATTGAATATGAGTACATAGAGGAAGATCTCTCCAACAAGAGCCCTCTCCTTCTTAAGTATAACCCAGTTCACAAAAAAGTTCCTGTTCTACTCCACAATGGAAAACCAATAGCAGAGTCTGTAGTCATATTGGAGTACATTGAGGAAACATGGAAGCAGAACCCTTTCCTGCCCCAAGATCCTTATGAAAGAGCCATGGTCCGGTTTTGGGCCAAGTTCATTGAAGAAAAGGTAAGGAAAAAGATCCCCTTTGTAGGAGAACATTCTGATGTATGACACCAATAGTGAAAATTCACAGTTGGTTTAGGTGTTTCCTGGTGAGGAATACCAATTTACACAATATTGGCTGTAGGGGTTGTGAAGAAAAGAAAAATCCTCTTCAGAATGGTATTTGTATGCACAGGCCATTCTGAACTGAACTTGAGCTTGAGCTTGACTGTCCGATCCACACAGCTTGATCTTAGCTTGAGCAATAGTTGAGTTTGGTGAGCCAAGTTTGAGCTTAAGCTTCAGCTTGGGCAGTTCCTCATCCATAACCTAAGTCTAGTGGATTCTACTAGAGTTTCTCAAGCTTTAAGAAAGATTACCTATAACCTTTTTTTGAACTGAAAATTCCACTGTTGTCTTATTTCTTCTTCCAAAACTGACCTTAACGTTTTTTATAATAACAAAATAAGGTTCTATTTTCAACACAATTTCCATTTCAATTGGATTTGAGACCAACATCAATGTATACTAGTGTAAGGTGTGTGATTTTAAGTAGGAATTTCAAAGTTGGACACCACTAATGAATTAATAGGGCTGGCTACAAATTTTTTTCAGAGGATGTAGGTTTTGGGGCATTACCATCCTATGAGCTACACGCCAATTCCTCTTTGTAGGGATCACCATCAAATTATTCATGTGTAAAACAAATAATTACAAGCAATTCAAATTTCAAAGCTAGATCACAGGTGGGTGGCTGAAGAAAATTTTCAGAGGATATTAGTTTTAGGCACTACAATCCTATGAGCAACATGTTGGAAGTCATTGCCAATTCCCTGCAAATGTTACATAATGAGTTATGAGTGAGTATTAATCAGTTTTTGTAGTTTTTATTTTAGTTACTTACTTTATGCTAATGTTTACAGCTGCCAGTAAGTTAGAGAGTTTATAGGGAAATAATCCAGTCACAGAATTATGTGGCTAGTATCAAGTATTCTCTGCAGTAGTTTCTCTTTTCTGTTTTACTGTGTGACCAATTTTATTCTGATATCTAGCATCAGCTGTATATGTCTATGTTATGCAGTCAATAAAACTAGTCCTTTAGTTTTTCAGATAAGCTTGCTGTTCTGTATTCTCTGCTTTTGTTTGCTTTTCTTTTCACAACATGCCTTTGACTCTTATCTGATTCTTTCATCTTCCCTGTTTAAATTTTTATGAACAGTGCACCCTACAAATGTGGAAAGCCTGCTGGAGTGAGGGGAAAGAACAAGAAAAGGCCATGCAAGAAGCATTGGAGAACTTCAAGACCTTGGAGACTGCCCTTCAAGGGAAGAAATTCTTTGGCGGAGAGGCCATAGGGCTGGTAGACATTTTGACCATCTTTCTAGCTAATATAGTTGGAGTGGTTCAAGAAGTGGTAGGAGTTTCATTTATTGATGGAGAGAAATTTCCTGTCTTGTACCAATGGATCGAAGTGTTGGTCAATACTAGTGTTGTTAAAGAAAGTCTGCCCCCTAGAGAGAAGCTACTTGCATTCTTCAATGCACGTAAAGAAACCTTCAAAGAGTCAGTTAAAGGTTTAATAGTGTAATACTATGTATGTGGAGCTAAGTATGTAAAATAAGAGAAGGAATATGTTCCTTCGTTGATGTCTATGCCTTTTTTAGTACATTTCTCTGTGTAATGAATATGGGCTTCTATCAAATCTCCTATTGGACTTCCCAAGAATGATAAAATTTAGGGACATCCCAATGATCATGCTGACGGACTCTTCTGAAAAAACATCAATACCCAAACTCTTACTAGATGAGGCAGACTGCCAGTGGACATCTGGTGTGGCATTATGAGACACTCAAAACTGTTAACAAAACTGAGATTGAATCTTATGGCTACAAAGCCAGCCATATAAATCCAGTGTTTGCTCCCGGAACTGAGATTAATACCATCATGTGTCTAAAATCAAGGTGTAAATGTTTTGTTATGAATCCCATAAGTCTTTAATAAGTATTCTGATGACAAATGTTCCAGATGGGTTTTCTATCACTGGAATATAGTTGCACTTCCAAGCTGAAATCTTCTTAACATTTATTCCCAACAATTTCATTGTACGTTAGCAATAATAATCGTCAAAAGCTTCCACAAAACCTTTCCTAAATGAAAAAATTACCTATTCTGAATTCTGCATCCAATACTAAGACCTTCCTCATATTTAATCCAGTTGGCCAAAATCTTTACCATTTCTAACAATCCGCTTATAATTTTCAAAGCTTCTACAAAATCTTTCCAAAACCAAAAATCACCTGTTCTTTGTTCCACATCCCATAAAGCTTTATTTGGGCAATATTTGGGTTTAAGAAAGTTTGAACAAAGCAAACTATTATCATGGAAGAAATCCCAGCATGTTTTAGCTGGAAGTGCTGAATTATTACTTTTAGACCGTCTAATACCTAAAGCCCCACCACAAATAGCTAGGCTTGTACAGTTCATTCCTTTTAATGGCGTACAATTTCCTCTTACCATTCCGACCACCCCACAAATTATAAGAATTTCATAGTCATCTTCCTAGTCATGTATCTGACATGATATTATAAATTGGGATAGTAGAGGCTACAAACTTTAGAAGCATTCTTTTACTTTCTTGGGATATGGTGGGATTTTCCAGGATTTCTTCTTTCTCTTAATTTATTAAGTAAAGATTCAAATCAAAGGATTTTTTTTTTAATTTAACATTAAGCATTCCCCAGATATTTCTCTTTTAATTTTATTAACAAACCAAACTAAGATTGGGGATATAGTATTAAATCTTTTGCTACATCCAACCATATAATAAGCTAAACTAATGCAATAATCGGTGCTAAGCATAGGCATGACTCACACTACATGGCTAGGGTCCGGCTCCATGTAGCTGCTTTGGAGATGTTCTTGTTCAATAATTACATATAAGTATTGTTTGATGTGGTGGCTAGGTTAGCTTTTTGTAAAATGCTATATATTAAGACTTCAAATAGCAAAACTTGTACATTATTTTCGAGTTTTTACAGAGGCTGAATAAAAAAGTCAAAATTGAAAGGATTCTGGTCAAAACTGAATCCAAAACCCTTGCCTTTAATAAATTATAATAGTAGATTTGTTAACACATTAGCCTCAAACGTCACAATAATTATCTAAATTTTCTTTTGCCTCCCTCTTCTCGTAAAGGTGAAACTATCATCCAAGAAGAACAAATGGGAAATGCTTGGGCCACCACTAGCCACCTTAATTGTTTACGTTGATAAATATACATTCTCAATAGAACTTCTGCCTTTATAATAAATGATTTGGTTCATCCATCATACCCACTTTTAGTAAACATTCCTAACAGAACTTCTACCTTAAATAAATAGATGCACTTCAAATCTAATGGTCCACATCTTGGATAGGCCACAACCTGCAACACAAAGTGCTACAAAATCCAAATGGCATATTATAGAGAAAATTACACGGCAAATTTTTTTCATTTGTTTGTTTGGTACTTTATTCATGAGAACACAATGGAGTGCATATTATCAAGGGCTTTAAATTCATGAGTTTAAAAAATACAATTCACCAATACCATGGATAGTAAATGATTGCCTAGTGAACGACCTATTAAATGAAATTGTAACAAAATGAGATTTCCATAGCTAGTATCTTCTTGGTCGTTGCACTGCAAAGATAGTTCAAGCTCTAATAAAGTTTACACTGAGTGACCAGTCAGCAGTGTAGAAAAAATTAGAAATTAATCTACTTCTCTGGCTTCTAGGTGGTGCAGGTCCTCTGAGGACTTTGACTATCCCAAGGCCAGCCCGAATATGTTGAAGTTAAGGCTTTGAAAGACCTGGCCCCAGGGGAGCCCTTCGACGGTCCTACTTAAGACCGAATCATCTTGGGCACATGGTGAGTCCCATGGGACCCACTAACATAGATCATAGATCACACAATAAATGACAACCACTTCTCATAATCCTAACAATAAATGATATCTGCTAACTATCACAATGAATGATCGTAGTAATTTGGCTGTCCCAGTTGACTTTATACAACCAGATATTTATGATTGAGGTGCTCTTCTTAACTCACTAATTAGTTAAGTATATGGCTTACTTTTGTATTTTTTTTACCCCCAACCAGGCTGGGCTGAGTCTCAAGAGAGAGGACCACATGTGCGAAAAGTGACATATCTAGAGTTCGAACCTGAATAGGCTGAAGAAAACTGCCGTTTGTTACCACTTGTTCTCAAGTTTTGAGCGCTTTAGTTATCTAATTACAATGAGTAGTGTTAAATCCCATGCATGCAGTTAAATCCCATGTCATGACTATTATTTTGTGCCTGATTGTTCTCCATAGTAAAATATAAAACTAAGAAATAAGTGCAAATGAAAAAGGAAATTACAAATATAAAAACTAATTGCATTTCATAAATGCAATTAATAAATTAGAAGAGGCCTTTGAAAATTAATTTGTAAATTGATTGGATTTTAGTAAACTGAAAGTCTTCAATTACATGAAAAATAATATTTCAAAGCTGCCAATTCAGTAAATATTAAATCATTACTGATTGCAGTTCAATAACTGATAATCCAATTAGTTTAGCCCCTAATTAAAAAAGCTGGATCTCATTAAACTAAGAACCTCAATTCAATTAATGTGAAAGTTATGTCTAAGTAAATAAAAAACCCAAATCATTACAAATCTTAGAGAACCGAAACTTGATTCAAGTGGGGTTTTGGGTTCAGAGCTCAGCTTTGAAAAATGAGGACTTTCAAATCTTATGGTGTTTCAGACCTAAAAATTTTCAAAAAAAAAATGACAATATCCTCTAGCCCAAATCATTTGGTACCTATAATTGCCAAACGTAAGTTTTCCATGACTTTTGTCTAAAACCGATAAGATGACGTACCAGGTTCTGATAACATTTTTAGGATCTTACACCCTTTGGTGCTACCACTTATTCCAAAATCAATTGGTATTGAAAAATGACACAACAATGATTTTATAGTAAGAGTAAGAATTCGACCACAATTATAACCGCTCAAGAACGAAAGTTAACGTTCACCTCAACACAACCATTGCAGTTTTGAACAACATTCATTTTACACCGTCCATTTAATTGCATAAGAACTAGTTTGCTCAATCAGAACCGTTTATACATCTTCCTATAACGCAATAAAGCTCCTTTAAAAATAGAGATAATTAGCGAAAGGTCCCTCATATGGGACTTGTAAGGCCTCCAGTCCATCAACTTTTCTGCTAAGGCTTGTAGTCCATGCAGCCTGGACATATTTGGATGAGAGGTCCCTAGACACGTCACTTCATGGAGAGAGGTCCCTGGACACGCCACCTCATACATTTTAATGACTGATTTGCCCTTTTAACTGATTAGGCATAAAATTTCAAAATTTTAAATTTTAAATCTTCCATTCTCCCTCTTCTTCTTCTTCTTCAATCTGGACAAGGAGAGAGCCTGAGGTTTATAGGATTGGATTGTGCTGCGTTTGTGATCGACGGATTGGAACCGACCCAAAATTGACCCAGAGATCTGGGTTCCTTCTTCTCCCACTCGGTCCCGATCCAATTCAGATCTGTAACTTTTTCCTCCCCAGCAACCGGAGACTTTCTACAACGACGACGATCCTCCTCCGGTCAAGTTCCGACGAATATGGCGATGGGTGGTAGCGGCTTCAAATCACAAAACTGGCCTGAAATCAACCCAGTGCAGGGTCGTCTTCTTCTTCGAACCTATTCTACACTAGTCCGGAGTCCGGCAGCGAACAACGACTTGCGCGCGATGGCTTGTGGGGTCTTTACCGGCAACGGTGGCGCTGCGATTTCGGCGTCAGGTCTGCTTCTTTGCCACCAGCCACAATCCGAACCAACCAACAAATCCAAACTCTTTTCTCCAATCACAGTTTCTGAAACAAAAGAGGCTCCAACCCACTTCGTCACTTTATGCCATAAAAGGACAAAAAACTCTTTCTTTGACCAAGACAACCATATTGTGAAAAGAATGGTGGCAAGAACGGATCTTCAAACCATGTGGCTTCTGTTCCTTCTTTCCAAACAGAGATCGACTTCAACCTTGGCGTGAGATCGAGCCTTCAGTTCTCTTTGGGGAAGAAGACCGATTTGGGTTTGGTTCCGGGTTGTGTTCGGGTCGGTTTGGGCGGGTTGGTTCCAGGTCAGGTTCGACCTGGCCCTGTTTCAGAAGTCCATCCTTATTCTTTATCAAATTTATCTGAGTTTCTGTAAAATTTATCTGAGTTTTTATCAAATTTATTTGAGTTTCTGTCAAATTTATCTGAGTTTTTATCAAATTTATCTGAGTTTCTGTCAAATTTATCTGAGTTCTGAACAAATCTATCTGAGTTTTTGACTACTTATTTGAGTTTTGGAACAAATTTATCTTAGTTCTAAATAAATCATTTGTATTTTCTTATATCATTTGTGTCCTTTTGAATTTTATTTGTGTCTTTTAAAATTTATTTGTACTTTTTGATAAATTTGTTTAACTGAGTTTTGACAAAAATACTTGAGTTTCTGATAATTTTTTTCTGAAATTTGAAAAATTGGTTTATCTTAGTCTTGGAAAATTGGTTTTAACGGCACAAAATTTATTTTCATTTTTTAATTTTATTTACGTATTTTGGATTTTATTTGCGTCCTTTGAAATTCATTTGCGTTTTTTGAAATTTATTTACATTTTTTTAATTTTATTTACGTATTTTGGATTTTATTTGGGTCCTTTGAAATTCATTTGCGTCTTTTGAAATTTATTTGCATTTTTTCTGAATTTTTCTTTGGATCTGTTTTGAGATTTATTTGAATCTTTTGAAATTTACTTATAGTTTCTGAAATTTATTTTGATCTTTTTAAACTTATTTTCAGATCATTTTTTTTTAAATTTATTGCCTTTTTTTATAATTTATTGCGATTTTTGAAATTATTGCATTTTTTAAATTTATTTGAGTTATTTTGAAATTTATTTGTGTGTTTTTAGAATTTATTTGAAAATCTCATGATTCCATTAATCGTGGCCCATTGAATGATAGTTGACTATTATTAAGGGATATCCCATTAATTATGGGATATGATTTAAAGAAAGGGTAAATTAGACATATCAGGTATGGGAATCTGTTAGAGGACTTTTGGCTGCATGACTTTTTTTTGTGGATTATTTACAACAAAGTCATACTTTAAGGGACCTCTTGCCGAATCCCCCTTAAAAATAAACACAAGCAAGGTGTCACCGAGCAATCTCATCAAAGCCAGAAATTTCCAGGCCTTCTAGTATTCTTGAATCATTCAACACGCAATAAAGAACTCGAGTCAACTCTACATAAAGCTTAGGTCTTTCAAGAAACTTAATCACCAAGTAACCTCGTAGTCACTTACCCCACAAGCAGATGTAACGTCGTAGTCCTAAAACTATAAAAAAATTGGCATTCGACTTATGTGCCACATCAATCCTAGCCTTTGAAAATGGACAATTGTCCCACATCCTATCTCAACCGTCTATTTTCAAGTTGTTCATTCAAAGGCTGAGATTGTTCTACAAGTGGTGTTTTCTTGTCATGATCTATCAAAGATGGAGCTCATAGATCAATGGTCTAGAGGTTTCATATGTACCCAAGTGTAGGTTTATCATAATTGTCCTCGATTTAGGGATCCGAGAGTTAAGAGATCTTTCTTCTATAAATAGTATACTAGTTCCCAAGGCAAGAACATAAGAGAACACTAACTGCAATGGCTGAGGAAGTGAAGCTGTTTGGTGCATGGGGGAGCCCTTTCAGTCGCAGAGTAGAGCTAGCTCTGAGGTTGAAAGGGATTGAATATGAGAACATAGAGGAAGATCTCTCCAACAAGAGCCCTCTCCTTCTCAAGTATAACCCAGTTCACAAGAAAATTCCTGTGCTAGTGCACAAGGGAAAACCAATAGCTGAGTCGATGGTTATACTAGAATACATTGATGAGACATGGAAACAGAACCCTTTACTGCCTCAGGATCCTTATGAGAGAGCCATGGCAAGGTTTTGGGCCAAGTTCTTCGAAGAAAAGGTCAGTATATGCTGGCCTCAGACTTGATTCAATCCTTTTTGCTTTTTCCTTTTTTGTTTGTTTGTCTGTTTGTTTTTTTTTGGATCAGTTACTTTCATTACTTATTTTAAAATATTGCAACATTTGTCACCTTGCTGGGTGCACATTAGCCTTTTTGAACATTTATGATGCAGAGTTCCCATTTCCCCTTCCATCATTTATCTTATTTTCTCATTACAATTTCTTGTACACAGTGCATGATGCAGGTGTGGATGACCTGCTGGAGTAAAGGGAGTGAACAAGAGAAGCACATGCAAGAAGCAATGGAGAGCTTAAAGACCTTGGAGACCGCTCTTCAAGGGAAGAAATTTTTTGGTGGAGAAGCCATAGGGCTGGTGGACATTGCGTGCATATTTTTAGCTTATTGGGTTGAATTGATTCAACAAGTGGTTGGAATAGTATTGATTGATGAAGAGAAATTACCCATGTTGCACCAATGGGCTCAAGAGCTGGTCAACACTAGTGTCGTTAAGGAAAGCCTGCCACCTAGAGACAAACTGCTTGCATTCTTCAAAGCAAGAAAAGAAGCCTCTACAAATGCAGCATAAGGTTACTGGAATTGCATATTGTGTACTCCTAATAGTGAAAGGAAGTGGCTAAAATAAATGAAACAAGAGGTGGAACTCAGTTTCTTAGTGGATGTCTCTGTCTCTAGTAACTTTTTTGTTTTTGTTTTTAGTGTGTTTGTATAGAATAAGATGTACTATCTTAAATTATATTAAGAATGATGAGGTGTTATCTATTTGTTAGTATCCTATATTATAGTAAACTCATTTCAAAGATGGACAGTACGCCCTACTTATGCTCAAATCAACCCTCTCACATACATTTGCCCCCATGAATAGCCAATCCGCCCAATTTTGATCTTACAGTTGTCCACAGTTGGAGAGAATCAGGGGAAAAACAAAATGCCCCTACAACACTAACAAACTTTGAGCTTCAAAAATCAAGGATTAGGATGGTCTGATTAGAGTATTTTCACAACCTGTAATCTCCATTGTACTCCTTTCATCCTTATCACTCATACTATATCAGTTGGACCCCTTTGAAACAGGGGAGTACCCATTGGCTCTAATCTTATTTTGACGAGATTGGAACGTCAACCACTGTCGGATTGAATCATGATGAGATATATAACATAAAATTGTTGAAAGTTTATGTCCAAAAACCAAGGGTTAGAATGGTCTTTTGTGATAAATGTGTTAAATTTCCTCAACTAACAATTCCTACTAAAATCTTGGCGTGAGCATAGGCAGAATAAATACTTTTTAATACTCCCCATCGGGTGGAGTCCACTCCTCAATACTGCCTCTCAGGTGGAACTTGGTTGACGCACTTTCAGCAGTATACATTTTTTCACGCCGAGTTGTTCCTCTTTGGATTCAAACTCGCGGCCAACTGACTATAATGCCATCTTAAATTTTCTCAATTAATCATTCTTACTAAAAACTCGAGGCATTATTAAAAGCAACATAAATACTTTTTGGATACTTGGGGGGGGGGGGGGTGTTTTGGGTTTCATGGATTATTTATTTATTTTTTATATGATTCTTATGTATTTGCTAATCTATATGTATATTTGTTTGAGCAAATCTGTGGGTTTGTTTGGCACGATTCTTGAGTGATTCTTATGTAGGTTCTTAATAGCATACAATCACTTCACCTTAGTTATAGCATCTAATGTTTAGCGTCATTCAAATTCAAATCTAATTGCCCTCCTCTTGGATAGGCCACCTGCAACACAAGTTGCTACAAAATCCAAATGGCATATTATAGAGGAAATTACATGGCATATTTTTTTTTCATTTGTTTGTTTGGTACTTTATTCATAAGAACACAATGAAGTGCATGTTATCAAGGGCTTTAAATTCAAGAGTATAATAGCAGAATACCTAATTGGACTTTGGTCGTATTTCAGACTACCCCCTGTACTTTGGTCTTTTGTACTAAACATACCTGTACTTCTAATTAACATACAAAACTCACGGATTATGTTAGTATTAACAACGTAGGTTGTATAAATGGTATCTGGTGGATATTAGCGGCAAATTACTTACCCAAAAAGACTTATTTGCCCTTGGGGAGAAAAAAAATCGCTGGCCCGCTTTCTTTTTTTCTCGTTCCCCCTTTCCGAATTTCTGAATAGGAAAAAACCCATTTTTATATAAGCTTCTTCTATCTCAGTTTGTGATTTTGAGCAAATCCGTAAATAAGACAGAAACTTGAGATGCATAACTTGGTTATTTGATGAAGTGAGGCTGGGAATTGTTGGAACTCACGTTCAAAGAGATCGATCAGATCCTTAAGTTCAAATGACAATTTTTGCATTTGCTGAGGCATTTTCAGTGATTATTGAAGAAGTAGAATATTAGATTCAGAATTGGATTTTGCCTTGAATGATGTGGGGACGGTTCTGAGGTCTGAGCCGAATAATCTCATGGCACAAGAGATTGCGGAAAGGGTTAGGGAAGAGCTTGAGAGAATAGGCATTCAGATTGATGATAAACAGGTCCTGGCTCTTGAATGCAAAGAACTTGCTTGTCATTCAACAACGTCAATAGTTGTGAAAGAGAAGACTAAAAAGAAGAAGAAGCAGGGCAGCAAAATAGAGGATAAGGCAGTTGTAGAGGAACAACCCAAGTCTAATGACCAAGAGGGTGATTTGGTAACTGTGTGGGGATATTTTACCAGTTCGGGACTTGACGCAGTTCGGCTAGTCCATCCCGATCTCGACTTCTGGAGAGGTTCCACTTCGGCTGAAGACTATCCACCCGGGAAACCGGGTAAACAAGGAGACGCGTTCTCATTATGAGACGGGCGCCGAGATCCACCTCGACAGTGTTTAGCCGGGTTCGGCACCTTGTCAATCAGCAATTAATAAAGGCATGTCCTGGTTCAGACGGACAAGATGGGCGCCGGATACGGGAGAAGCGTGGACCTCATTCCGCCGTCACATCAGCAATCATCTGAAAGATCAAGGTATGGTCTGACAGGACATAACCTCCACCAACCCCCATTTATGGGAAAAGTATGGTCCAATGGGACCGTACCTCTACCAACCTCCACTCAGGGAGGATCTGAGGACACCAACATCTATAAAAAAGGCACGACGCAGAACAACAAGGGGTAAGCAATACGAAGCCTCTCTCCCTCTTCACTGATATTCCCTTTGTTCAGTAACGAGACTAACTTAGGCATCGGAGAGCCTTCGGCTCTTCACAGCCAAGGCCTCTAACCCATTCCTTCTTCTCAGGTGGAGAGAGTACTCCCTTCTATCAGAGGCTATTCAGCAGCTCCCAACAAAGCAAGTCCGTGTTATTTTAGGCACTTACAATTGGCGCCATCTGTGGGAAAGATTCGATACAAAATGCCACCTAAAGCAAAAAAGATCGCCGAAACACCACGGGCCATGCCAGTACCGCATTTGCCGGTGCTGCAAGAAATGGCACCATCTGGTGCGCAGCAAGAGAGGCCCCCGAGGCCGCCTTCGCCAGTATTACAGGAAGTACCAATCTCGTTGGAGCCCGCAGAGCAACAGAGAACGGCGTTGGCGCAGCCAACGCTAACGCTACAGGAGCGATCCCCTCGACAAAGGAGGGCCGGGAAAGAGCCTCTTCGAACGGCTCCTCCCCAGCGGGGCAGCCAGCCTCCCAAGCGTCCTCAGCGACGAACGGCTCCTCCCCGGCGAGATAGCCAGCTTCCACAGCACCCTCCACGACAACCATCTCCCCCTCGTCAAAAGAGAATCTCGCGCGGATCCCGTCTTGCAAGAGAGCCCCTAAGGGACAGATCTCCGACGGCCGTCGAGTCTAGACGAACCCGAGGGGGTAATCCCAACTACGATCCGCGAACTGAGGAAATTAGAGCACAAAACACCATCATCCAGGAAAAGGAGGAACTGATGCGCCAACTCCAGCAGCAGCTGCAGGCGGCAAATCAGGCTCCACCTTCCGGTGTCCATTCAGTTAGGCAAGATCTGAGGCGAGCCCTCGACAGCAAAAGACGTCATCACACTTACGAAGAAGGCTCTAGTAGCAGCCCTGGCGACACCCAAGGAGAAAAGAGGCCGAAGCCGCAGGATGAAGGTGGTATGCCGGAATGGCTTGACCACCATATAAAGCAAACCATCCAGCAGAACCTGGAGGTGGCCGGCTTCGCCCGCGACCGGCTGAACGTCTACAGCTCTGGAGAGCTAGGCGTCTCCCCATTCTCATGGGAAATAAGAAATTTCCCCCTCCCCGAAAAGTTCAGCATCTCGAGATTCACCCTCTATGATGGGACCTCGGATCCTGCGGCCCACCTAAGGCACTTCACCCAGCGGATGTCGGTATGGGGCGACATTGGACACTTGAACTGCAGGGTGTTCTCTACCAGCCTGGGCGATCTCCCTCTCCGATGGTTCTGTGCCCTCCCAGGTGGATCGATCTTAGGCTGGCGGCAACTCACGGGCTCCTTCCTGGAAACGTCTCAGGCACATCGGGTCATTCCAAAAACCAACCAGGACCTGATGGCTATGAGGATGAAGCGGGACGAGAATGTAACTCGATTCGCCAAAAGGTTCTGGACCATCTATAGCCAGATCGAAGATGCCAACGAACAACTGGCTGTGATTGCATCTATAGCCAGAAGGGCTTCCCACAGTAGGCAGGTGCTTGCTGCCGAGCTAGAACCAGCTGCGAAAAAAGCTCGGGCTGACAAGCCCCGCATCTGGTTCTCAGATCACGACCTCGACGGAGTCCGCTCTCCTCACAATGATCCCTTGGTGCTCACTCTGAAGCTCGAAAATTTCATGGTAAGAAGGGTACTCATAGATCCTGGAAGCTCGTCGGAAATCCTCTATTTCGACTGCTTTAGAAAACTGGACCTTAAAGCAGAGGATATGCAAGAATCTCGCACCCCTCTTGTGGGGTTCAGTTCGAAACCAGTTTACCCCAAAGGGAAGGTCTCCCTGAGGATCCAGGTCGGAGGAGCCAGCAGACAGGCTGACTTTCTAGTGGTGGATGTGCCATCACCCTACAATGCAATACTGGGAATGAGTTGGCTGCACAGCATGGAGGCCGTGCCTTCCACCCATCACCAGAAGCTGAAATTCCCGTTGGAAGGCAAGAATGGCAGGGTTGAGATAATAACAGTCGGAGGTGACCAAGAAATGGCCAAGCAATGCTTGATGGCCGTTACTTCCGGAGAAAAGGAGCCCCAAGTACATATGGCCGAGCTGGAAGCAGAATCAGAGGACTACGGCCGAACTCCCGAACAGAAGAGTACCGAGGACTTGGCCGAAGTCAGAATCGACCCCCAAGACCCCGAAAGGTTTTTCTTACTCGGTAGCCAGCTTACCGAGTCGGAGAGGGCCGAGCTCCTCGACTTCCTATTGCAAAACAGGGAGGTCTTTGCCTGGACCCCCTACAAAATGCCCGGCATCGACCCAGAAATCATCAGTCACAAACTGAATGTAGATCCAAGACACAAGCTAGTCATCCAGAAATCTCGGCGGTCAGGAACCCAGCAAGCTGAAGCGGTAATGGAAGAGGTCGACAAACTCCTGGAGGCGGGAGCAATAAGAGAAGTCCACTACCCCGAATGGCTCGCCAATACTGTGGTGGTCAAGAAGAAGAGTGGGAAGTGGAGGGTCTGTGTTGATTTCACCGACCTCAACAGATCTTGTCCCAAAGATAGTTTTTCACTCCCCAAGATCGACCAGCTGATCGACGCCACCGCAGGGCATGATAGGATGAGCTTCCTTGATGCTTATCGGGGGTACCACCAGATCCCGATGTATGGACCGGACGAGGAAAAAACAGCATTTATAACTCCCAGGGGCCTCTATTGCTATAAAGTGATTCCTTTCGGGTTAAAAAATGCAGGGGCGACCTACCAGCGGCTGGTCACAAAAATGTTCCAAGCCCACCTCGGCAGATCCGTGGAAGTGTATGTTGACGACATGGTCGTCAAGTCCAAGAAGTCAGAAGACCACTTGGCCGACCTCCGACAAGTTTTCGACATCCTGAAGACATTCAGACTGAAGCTAAATGCGTCGAAATGTGCATTCAGAGTCGGCTCTGGTAAATTCTTGGGGAGCTTGGTCACCAGACAAGGGATTGAGGCTGATCCAGAACAGATCTCGGCAATACAAGCACTCCAGAGTCCGACCACGACGAAGCAGGTACAGAAGCTCACTGGGATGGCAGCCGCGCTCAACCGCTTCATAAGCCGCGCCTCAGACAAGTGTCTCCCTTTCTTCCAGCTCCTGAAAAAGAGTTCAAAATTTCAGTGGACTCCGGAGTGCGACCAGGCTCTTCAGAGGCTCAAGGAATATTTGTCCTCAGCCCCCATACTATCAACACCGCTTCAGGGCGAAGTACTCTACCTTTATCTAGCTGTCTCGGACCATGCCGTGAGCTCGGTACTGCTAAGAGAAGAAGACGGGCACCAGAAGCCGATCTACTATACAAGCAAAACCTTGCTCGACCCTGAGACCAGATACCTGCCACTGGAAAAGCTCGCACTGGCCCTTGTCAGCGCCTCTCGCAAGCTCTCCCATTACTTCCAGACGTATACCATAGTGGTTGTTACGAAGCATCCGCTCAAATCACTCTTCAGGAAGGCAGACTTCTTCGGGAGAATTTCAAAGTGGGCCGTCGAACTGGGACAGTATGATATACACTATCAGCCCAGGACGGCGATCAAGGCTCAAGTCTTGGCGGAATTTCTTGTCGAATTCATTTCTACGAGTTCGGCACCAACCAAGTCGGCTACCGAACTGGGGGGCAACAGAGAGGATAATGTCGCAAGCGGAGATGAAGCTACCAAAGCCGAACACGAATCCTGGAAACAATTCCTTAGCGCAGCATGGAAAGTCTTCGTGGACGGTTCATCAACGACGAAGAGGTCCGGTATCGGCATAGTGCTCCAATCCCCAGAAGGTCTCGTCATCGAACATGCACTGACGCTCGGCTTCAAAGTATCCAATAACGAAGCTGAATATGAAGCACTAATCACAGGATTAGACAGTGCCAAAGTCCTAGGGGCAATACAACTGGCGGTTTTCAACGATTCTCAGTTAGTGACGAGCCAACTCAGCGGGGATTACCGAACTCGCGACGAAAGGATGGTCGCCTACGTATCCCGCGCGAAACAATCACTCTCTCAGTTCCAAAAAGTTGAAATCAGGCAGATCGGCAGGGAATCAAACTCCCATGCCGACGCCCTCGCCAGTCTGGGATCGGCTGTCGAAGCTGGCCGGAAGAGAACCATCGAAGTGGGAACACTGGAATCACCGAGTATAGAGCTCGCTCCAGTTCGGCTCATCTTATATGCCGACCTCGGTCCCAGTTGGATGGACCCAATAGTGGCTTACCTGAAAGACGACCGACTTCCCGAAGACAAGAGCGAAGCCCACAAAATCAGACTGAGGGCAACTCAGTTTTGGCTGTCTCCAGAGGGCAGACTATATAGAAAATCCTTCACGGGACCTTACCTCCTGTGTGTGCACCCGAGCAAGGTTGAAGATTTTCTATATGAAATCCATGAAGGCATTTGTGGGAGCCACATCGGAGGACGGTCGTTGGCCTACCGGGCCATCAGCCAAGGCTACTGGTGGCCTTATATGCAGAAGGATGCGCAGCTCTACGCCAGGAAATGCGAAAAATGTCAGAAGTTCTCACACTCTCTCCATCAGCCAGCCCAGGTCCTAAGTCCGCTTTCAAGCCCATGGCCCTTTGCCCAATGGGGATTGGACATCGTCGAACCTCTCCACCGAACTCAGGGAAATAAAAAGTGGCTGATAACTACTACGGATTATTTCACAAAGTGGATAGAGGCAGAACCATTGTCCTCCATTACCGAGCAGGACACCAAAAACTTCGTCTGGAAGAATATAGTAACAAGGTTTGGAATCCCCCGGATATTGATCTCGGACAACGGGACTCAATTCGATTCAAAGTTCTTTAGGAACTTCTGCCAGGAGCTCGGTATCAAAAACCGCTACTCATCCCCAGCATATCCGCAAAGCAACGGCCAGGCCGAAATCTCAAACAAAGTTGTTCTCGACGGACTCAAGAAGAGGCTTGACAGGGCCAAGGGAAGGTGAGTCCAAGAGCTCCCGAGCGTCCTTTGGGCATACAGAACGACGCCAAGGCGATCCACCTCAGCCACACCTTTTTCCTTGGCCTACGGAATGGAGGCTGTAATACCTCTCGAAGTTGGTCTTCCCACTCTACGGTCGGAACTTTTCGACCAGGACAAAAACAACGTGAATCTGGCTAGAGAACTCGATCTAGCAGAAGAAAGGAGAGAAACCGCAGCTATCCGCCTGGCCTCCTATCAACAGCAACTGGCCAGAGGGTACAACCAAAAGGTCAGAGAAAGGAAGTTCTCCGTTGGAGAATTGGTTCTGAAAAAAATGCTGACTGCAGACAAAAACCCAAGTGAAGGCAAGCTGGGGCCGAACTGGCAAGGACCGTTCAAAATTGTATCTATCGCCGGGCAGTCTGCTTACAGGCTCGAAGACATGAACGGCAAAGGACTACCGCGACCCTGGAATGCTGCGCACCTTAAGAAGTATTACTTTTGAAATTGTATTCATTTCAGGCAATAAAAATGATGAATTTACAGCTATGGTTTATCTTCTGTCTCCCTCGATCCTCTCAGCTCGGTTAACGGAACCAACTGCCCAGACTCGGCTGTGGAACCAGTCTCCTCTCAGCTCGGTTAACAGAACCAGCTGCCCAGACTCGGTTGTGGAACCAGTCTCCTCTCAGCTCGGTTAACAGAACCAGCTGCCCAGACTCGGTTGTGGAACCAGTCTCCTCTCAGCTCGGTTAACAGAACCAGCTGCCCAGACTCGGTTGTGGGACCAGTCTCCTCTCAGCTCGGTTAACGGAACCAGCTGCCCAGACTCGGTTGTGGGACCAGTCTCCTCTCAGCTCGGTTAACGGAACCAGCTGCCCAGACTCGGTTGTGGAACCAGTCTCCTCTCAGCTCGGTTAACGGAACCAGCTGCCCAGACTCGGTTGTGGGACCAGTCTCCTCTCAACTCGGTTAACGGAACCAGCTGCCCAGACTCGGTTGTGGAACCAGTCTCCTCTCAGCTCGGAACCAGCTGCCCAGACTCGGTTCTGGAACCAGTCTCCCCTCAGCTCGATTAACAGAAACAACTGCCTAGGCTTGGTTTCTAAACCAGCCTGGCTATTCAACCGTCCATTTCCCGGACTAAACCGCGAAACTAAAAGGTCTATTCATGCCAATTCCTGCTGAGCATAATCAGAAAACCCCGTCACTGAGAACAGGCGCTCCCAGCCAGGTCCTTAATGTATGGGTTCACGGTTCGAAAAAACGCACACAGTCCTTGAAAGAATGCGTAACAAAAAGAAGAGTTCACTAAGTACGAAACGACACAGCAAACACAGAAAGCACGAAGATACGAAAGGAATCTTTCATTAAAAGAAATAATACAGACTCATTCTTAAAAAAGAAAACAAAAATACAACAAAAGGGTCAGGCTCTCTCAAAAGGAACTTCATGAGGAGGGGCTTCAGGAGCAGTCTCCGCAACTGGAGCCTCGAGGGGAGCCTCGGATGCTGGGGCTTCTGCTGGAGATTGAGGGGGAACCAGACTCTTTTCTGAAGCCAGGGGCTTGAGTTTGGGCAGGTCGTGGTACATGGGGCTATTCTCAGGAACACCCATCTTCTTTAAAATAGCCTTGCCCCCAAGCTCAAACAGACGCGGACCCAAAGCTTCGAGTTGTGCCTCGTAGTCTTTGGTGGCTTCCCCCACCCCTTCATTAAAAGCGGCATCGACTTCCGCTTGGGTCGTTGCTTCAACACTGGCTTTCTCCTTACTTACGACCTCAAGCTCGGCTGCCCTTTTTTCCAGTTCGGCATCCTTCCTTCCGAGTTCGGCTCTTGCCTCAGCCAGCTCGGCCTCGAGCTGGATCGCCCTTTTCGCCTTGACCTCCGCCGCCGCTTTCAAAACTGCACTTTCCTCCTTGGCTTTGCAGACCTCGTTCACGGCGGCTTCAAGGTCTTTGGCAAGGCTGAAGTTTTTCCCCTCCTCCTCCTTCAGACCCTTACGAGCGCCCTCAAGGGCCTCGGAGACCTTCTTCTTCTCAGCCTCCAGCTTCTCGATCCGGGTGTCCCGGTACTGGACTCTGTCCATAGACACCTTCGCCCGCTGAATGATCTGCAGGGGACAAGGATTAGATACCAAGAAAGTCCCATAAGGAACCAAAAAGTTTTGAAAGACTCACCGAGAAAGCTGATTGAATGATGCCGACCATCAGAGCCCCATCCTCCATCCGCTGCAGCTTCTCTATGTCCTGCGGAAGAGCGCAGGCTGCTGCGAATGTTGCTGCGACGGAGGGGTTCCCATGGAGGCGGTCGTCCACGGTGATCGGCCTCCCCGGCCCAAGCAGCAGGGAAGGCCTCCATATCGCCGGGCCCTCTCGAGGAGTTACCGAGCTGACCCCGAGGGCCTGCTCCGTCCCTCTCCCCGAGGCTTTCTCCACCGGACCCTCAGTGCAGGGCCGCTTCTCCGGGGCTCCCTCCCTCTCTTCCCCCGCGGGACGCTCCCGACGGGATGAACTCGGTTTCTCTGACCTCGGCCCCTTCTCCACCCGAGGTTTATCCTTTGAAATCTCCGCGGGACGCTCTTGGACGAGGGGACCAGTAGAAGGAGGAGCGCCGGCGGAACTCTGACCTGCAGGAGCCTGCTGTTTGCTCGTGGCAGGGGGAGTTGGGGCAGCAGCTTCCCTCCCAAAAAACTTACTGCCCAGGTCTTTTGTCGCCAAAGGAGGGCGTCGCGGCGGCATTCTCCTTTCCTCGGAGCTCGGGGAAGAATAAGAATCGACGATCCCTTGAAGATCGGACTCCGGTTCAGCTCGGGATGTGGTGGCCTCGGCCCCTGAAGCCCTTCGGCGTTCAAGATCAGGCGATACAGCGTCGCCCGCGAGTTTGCTCTTAATATATGTCTTGTACCTCGGTTCGTAGCCGAGGAGCGACCAAGCGCCGCGCGAGTTATGGCCCTTGTAGCCTCGCACAGCCCTTTGCCAGTCGCTGTTCGGTCTCCAGCCGGAGTTAATGGCCTCACTCTTCCTCTGGCTGACCTCTGTGCAGGCGAAAACACAAAGGGCTTAGTCCAACAAGGAAGAAGAATAGAAAAAACAAGGGCATAGAGGAGTTCGGTGCATTACTTGGAGGGATCCCGAAATGACGGGGTATCCTGTACCGCTTCTCGTCCGCGGTCTCCTCCTCCCCGAACTCCCAATTGCCTGATACGAACAGGCGGTCGTTCCCAGCATGACGACCTGAGTCCTCCAGTTCGGTAACAAATTGTTCCCTTCCTGGCCTCCCCTGGAGGTAAAAACAGGTACCATCCCCGGCCGATTTGCACACATCATATGCGTCCTCTATGTCGTGGACGCCAAGGTTAATCCCTAAAATCCTATTGAGTTCTACAGCCCCCATTATTACCTTGTAACCGCTGGGCATCAACTGACAGGGGCTGAGGTGCCATGTTGACAGGCACGCCCTCAACAGAGGATAGACCGGAAACCTGACTCCTCCCTCGACTATGGCCACTAGGGGGAAAGGCATCCACCCGTCGGCGAATACAAAACCGTCGAACATGTCGTCAGGGTCGTCTATCCTAGTACTAACGTTTGCAGGGATGCGATACATCTCCCTGAAACTCTCCATGGCCTCAGGGGTATCCACCCAATGCCTATAGACTCCCATTCTTCCAAAAAGAAAAGCCCTAGATTGAAAAACCCTAAGGGGCCGGGATACAGAAAAAGTAAAAGGGAAGGGGAACTCACGAAAGGCTCGCGTCGGTTGGGGAAGACCAAAAACTTGATTCGCAGCAGAGGCTTCCTTCGGATATTCTCCAGGTCGCTCAGAGTCGAAAAAAAAATGCATAAAGTAGGAGAAGAAGGGAGGGCCACCCCTACTTATAAGAGAAGAGTCGCCTTCTCCGATATCGAGGGCGGGAATCGCCGCCTCGAGCGGCGCGCACGCCGCCACAGAAACGATTGAAGAAGCCATCATACAAAGACACGTGTCACCAACAGCTGTCTTCCCTCAAAAAGCGAAGAGTCGCCCCCATCTATCCCCTCGGGAGACGAAACGGAAAGGATGTGCTAATCAATTGTCCTTGGCAGACAGGATGGCAGCGGTCTTAATTGTCCCATCAAAATACTCAAGTCAGAGATCTTGAAAATAAAACATCGGCGAGATCCCCCACTGAAAATAAAGCTCTTGGTCCCGAAATTAAATACCGAGACCCAGAGCTTGGGGGGCAATTGTGTGGGGATATTTTACCAGTTCGGGACTTGTCGCAGTTCGGCTAGTCCATCCCGATCTCGACTTCTGGAGAGGTTCCACTTCGGCTGAAGACTATCCACCCGGGAAACCGGGTAAACAAGGAGATGCGTTCTCATTATGAGACGGGCGCCGAGATCCACCTCGACAGTGTTTAGCCGGGTTCGGCACCTTGTCAATCAGCAATTAATAAGGGCATGTCCTGGTTCAGACGGACAAGATGGGCGCCGGATACGGGAGAAGTGTGGACCTCATTCCGCCGTCACATCAGCAATCATCTGAAAGATCAATGTATGGTCTGACAGGACATAACCTCCACCAACCCCCATTTATTGGAAAAGTATGGTCCGATGGGACCGTACCTCTACCAACCTCCACTCAGGGAGGATCTGAGGACACCAACATCTATAAAAAAGGCACGACGCAGAACAACAAGGGGTAAGCAATACGAAGCCTCTCTCCCTCTTCACTGATATTCCCTTTGTTCAGTAACGAGACTAACTTAGGCATCGGAGAGCCTTCGGCTCTTCACAGCCAAGGCCTCTAACCCATTCCTTCTTCTCAGGTGGAGAGAGTACTCCCTTCTATCAGAGGCTATTCAGCAGCTCCCAACAAAGCAAGTCCGTGTTATTTTAGGCACTTACAGTAACAATCACCACAATAGAAGAGCTAAGATTGGATGATTGTAGAAGTTGATCCTGAGCAGGATCCTTTGTTTCTTCATAAATCAGAAAATGGGATAGAAGTCAGAACCAAAAAAGCTTGATGGTGGTTCTTCTTATATTGATGATTGGATCATTGAAGTTGCTCAACTTTTCAAGAACCATGTGGGCTTTGATTCTAATGGGTATTTGGAACTTCATGATGTTGGAATGAAGCTCTATTCAGAGGTGATAGATGATACCGTTACCTATGATGATGCTCAGTACCTTTTTGACATTGCTGCAGATAAGTTTCAAGAGATGGCAATTCTGCACGCTTCAATTGGGGTAATGTTCACATGTCGAGGGCAAGGAAGAGAGTGCCTTTGACAGAAGATGCTTCAATAAAATCGGTACTTGCTGAGGTTAGAAAAGCAAAATGAATGGGCAGAAACTTAATATGGGAATAGAAATTTCTGGTTGAAGAAGATTGGTTGTAAGGGTTGGAGAAGAGTTGATCTAGATATGCAGACGAGAGAGGGAGAAGAGTCAATTTGGGGAAACGCCATGACACATTTTATATATGGAGGGGTAAATTTTTCATTCCACATTTTCCATCACGGTCGTCGCAATTTGCAATATAAGTAGGTTTAGTACAAAAGACCAAACCAGAGGGAAATCGTCTGAAATATGACCGAAGTACAGATAAGTATTCTGCTATTATCCCTTAAAATTACAATTCACCAATACCATGATAGTAAATGATTGCCTAGTGAACGACCTATTAAATGAAATTGTAACAAAATGAGATTTCCATATCTATTATCTTGTTGGGCCCCTATCTTGTTGGTTGTTGCAATGCATTGATGGTTCGAGCTCTAATAAAGGTGGGTTGCTATCACATTTACACTGAGTGACCAGTTAGCAGTGTAGAAAAAACTAAGAAATTAATTTTCTTCTCTTCTGACTCGCGACCTACCCTGACTTTTAGGTAGTGCAGGTACTCTGAGGGCTTTGACCATCCTAAGCCCAACCCACATGTGTTGAGGTTAAGGCTATGAAAAACCTAGCCCCAGGCGAGCCCTTCGACAACCCTACTAAAGACCGAATCATCTTGGGCACATGGTGAGTCCCATGGGACCCACTAACATAGATCATAGATCACAAGCCTTGCAACAATATATGACAACCTCTTCTCAGAATCCTAATTAACAGTAAATGATATCTGCTAACTATCACAATAAATGATAATAGTAATTTGGCCGTCCCAGTTGACTTTGTACAACCAGACATAGGGTGGAGGGAGGGAGGTGTAGTTTAGGATATATATATATATATATTTTTCTTTTTTTTTTTTTTTGGGTGGGGAAAGAAAATTTAAGGTGCCAATAGAAGCTCTCAAAACAAAATTACAAATATAAAATCTAATTGCATTTCATAAATGCAATTAATAAATTAGAGGCCTTTGAAAATTAGTTTGTAAATTGATTGGGTTTTAGTAAACTGAAAATCTTCAATTACATGAAAAATAATATTTAAAAGCTGCCAATTCAATAATTATTAAATCATTACTGATTGCAGTTCAATAACTGATAATCCAATTGGTTTAGCCCCTAATTAAAAAAGTTGGATCTCATTAAAATAAGAATCTCAATTCAATTAATGTGAAAGTTATGTCTAGTAAAGAAAAACCCAAATCATACCAAACCTGAGAGAGCTTTAAAAAAATATGAGGATATCCTCTAGCCCAAATCACTGGCAACTTATAATTACCTAGTCATGGAAAACCGGTAAGATATCTTTGAAGATTTGATTGGCGTCAAACATCACCCGCCGCAACTCTTGCTGCACAACTCGCAAAACACATGTCCCATGACCCGAACACCAAACCTACCAGGATCTGATACCACTTTTAGGATCTTACACTCCCATTGAACTACCACTTATTTTAAAATCAATTGATCATGAAAAACAGCATAATAATAATTTTTATGGTGAGGACGAGGGCTCAACCACAATTATTACTGCTCAAAAATTAAGGTAGACGTTCACGTAAACACAACAATTAAGGTAGACGTTCACGTAAACACAACCATTGCAGCTTTGAACAAAATTCATTTTACAACGTCCATTTGATTGCATAAGAACTAGTTTGCTCAATCATAACCGTTTATACATCTTTCTAGAAAGCAATATAGCTCCTTAAAAAATAAAAACAAGCAAGGTGTCACCAAGCAATCTCATCAAAGCCAGAAATTTCGAGGCCTTCTAGTATTCTTGAATCATTCAACACGCAATAAAGAACTCGAGTCAACTCTACATAAAGGTTAGGTCTTTCAAGAAACTTAATCACCAAGTAACATCGTAGTCACTTACCCCACAAAAACAAAAGAAAACACATCAATCCTACGCTTTGAATATGGACAATTGTCCCACATCCTATCTCAACCGTCTATTTCCATGTTGTTCATCAAAAGGCTGAGATTGTTCTGCAAGTGTTTTTCTTGTCATGATCTATAAAAAATGGACTGCATAGATCATTGGTCTAGAGGTTTCACATATACCCAAGTGGAGGTTTATCATAAATTGTCCTCAATTTATGGATCCGAGAGTTTGAGATCTTTCATCTATAAATAGTATACTGGTTCCCAAGGCAAGAACATAAGAGAACACTAACTGCAATGTCTGAGGAAGTGAAGGTGTTTGGTGCATGGGGGAGCCCTATGAGTCACAGAGTAGAGCTAGCTCTGAGGTTGAAAGGGATTGAATATGAGAACATAGAGGAAGATCTCTCCAACAAGAGCCCTCTCCTTCTCAAGTATAACCCAGTTCACAAGAAAATTCCTGTGCTAGTGCACAAGGGAAAACCAATAGCTGAGTCCATGGTTATACTAGAATACATCGATGAGACATGGAAACATAACCCTTTACTGCCTCAGGATCCTTATGAGAGAGCCATGGCAAGGTTTTGGGCCAAGTTCTTCGAAGAAAAGGTCAGTATATGCTGGCCTCAGACTTGATTCAATCCTCTTTGCTTTGTCCCTGTTTGTTTGGTTTTTGGATCAGTTACTTCCATTACTTAATTTAAAATATTGCAACATTTGTCACCTTGGCTGGGTGCACATTAGCCTTTTAGAACATTTATGATGCACATTTCCCATTTCTCCTTCATCATATATCTTATTTTCTCATGACAATTTCTTGTATACAGTGCCTGATGCAGGTGTGGATGACCTGCTGCAGTAAAGGGAGTGAACAAGAGAAGCACATGCAAGAAGCAATGGAGAACTTAAAGACCTTGGAGACTGCTCTTCAAGGGAAGAAATTTTTTGGTGGAGAAGCCATAGGGCTGGTGGACATTGCGTGCATCGTTTTAGCTTATTGGCTTGAATTGAATCTACAAGTGGTGGGAATAGTATTGATTGAAGAAGAGAAATTACCCATGTTGCACCAATGGGCTCAAGAGCTGCTCAACACTAGTGTTGTTAAGGAAAGCCTGCCACCTAGAGACAAACTGCTTGCAATATTCAAAGCAAGAAAGGAAGCCTCTACAAATGCAGCATAAGGTTACAAGAATTGCATATTGCGTACTCCTAGTTAGTGAAAGGGAGTGGCTAAAATAAATGAAACAACAGGTGGAACTTTGTTTCTTAGAGGATGTCTCTGTTTCTAGTTACTTTTTTTTTTGTTTTTGGTGTGCCCCCATGAATAGCCAATCCGCCCAATTTTGGTCTTACAATTGTCCACAGTTGGAGAGAATCAAGGGAAAAACAAAATGCCCCTACAACACTCACAAACTTTGAGCTTCAAAAAATCAAGGATTAGGTTGGTCTGATTAGAGGATTTTCAAAACCTGTAATCTCCAATATTGTACTCCTTTCATCCTTATCACTCATACTTTATCAGTTGGACCCCTTTGAAACAGGGGAGTACCCCTTGGCTCTAATCTTAATTTGACGAGATTGGAACATCAACCACTGTCGGATTGAATCATGATAAGATATATAACATAAAATTGTTTGAAACTTTATGTCCAAAAACCAAGGGTTAGAATGGTCATTTGTGATATTTGTGTTAAATTTCCTCCACCAATCATTCATATCAAAACTTCAAGGGTCAACACAGGCAGCAGCATAAATACTTCTCAATACTCCTCCTCGGGTGGAGTCCACTCCCCAACACTCGTTCTCAGGTGGAACCTGATTGACACACTTTTGGCAGCACACATTTTCCACGCTGAGTCATTTTTTCTCTGATTCAAACTCGCGACCGGCTGACTATGATGCCATTCTTAAAGTTCCTCAACTAACCACTCTTACTAAAAACTCGAGGCATTATTAAAAACAACATAAATACTTTTGGATATTTGGAGGAGCCCATTCCCCTTCATTTTTCTAATAGATGGATCCAAGTGGGGCTAAAGTTCAATTTAATGGCCTATAACTAATATGATTGAGTCTTCGAAAGGATCGATGCTAGTACATGATTTTGTGATTATTTAGCAATTTAGTGATTATTTGAGTCTAAAAAAAACTCAGATTCTCAAGTACTGAACGTGTGCGTATTTATAGATTTTTAGAATCATGATGATAGAGTTCTAATCTCATTAGAATGTTGAGAAGAGACTTCTTGATTACGCAAAACATAGTACTTTCCGTTTTCATCATAAATCAAGGTGGCTTCATGTTTACCCCTAGCATGCTTAAGAAACTCTCCAATATGAAGATACACCGATACTTAAATCAAAGAAAAGAAGTGAAGACAATTCTAAATGCATGATTTGTTAATATTTTCTTTTTCAAAAATTGAGATTAGATTTAACAATCTAGATTGCCAATTGGATGCGAAGTTTTATCCACTATGATCAGCCTAATTGAAGTTACATTCACTATTGGATTAGGAAAGTAAAACTAACTACACTTTTAATTATGGGCATTCAATCCATAGTCCATCTTCTACCATTGACTTGAAACTTGGGTGCATGGATGTATGAAGGTGACTGAATTGAGTTTGTGGGATCATGTAGAAAATCTAACTTTGTTATACAAACATAGTTAAGATGTAATTTAGTTGAATTCTTTCATATTGTTCGTATAATATTATAGTCAATTATGAACCACAACACTTGTAATTTACGTAAAGACAAGCAAGTTGAATTTCTGCCACAAATGCATATTCAATCACTATTGCAGGCTAAGATTTTCGGTCAGAAATCCATATTCAACCAATATTGCCGGCTAAGTTTCAAAATAGGATTTTTTTTATGTGCAATGTTTCCCCGAATGTGCATTTCTCACAAAAGTCCAAATTGTCGGTCTTTGGGTCACATCACAAACCTTGTTTGCTGTCAATCCACGCTTACTCACGCATAAACACAGTTGATAAAACTCATGAATGGTTTTGGCATTAACAATGTTGATTGCACATGCATGAGGATTTGATTCAGTTTCACTTGGACAAATATAGTATGGTGGAACTAATGTGACCACTGTACATATACATGGGAATATTAATAATATATTGTACTAACATTATTATCACTTATAATGATAATTAGCAAAGTACTAGTTCTTGAAAACCTCTATATCATATTTATATAGATACCAATATATATTTCTGTACATCTTTCTCTTACCATAAGGTGAGAGACAAACTTAATGGGACCTACCTAGGGGCCCATTAATCATGGGACTTGTAGGAGATGGCAAGAGACACCTTGGATTAGACCATATATCAAATTTGGAGTCAATCTCATGCCTCCAAACCCATACATCCGTACGGCCCACAAATTTAATGACTTTATATTAAGAAAAAAAATTTGACCATCGATCCAACGGTCCAATCAATTTAGATAGGTGAAAATTCAATGAGTCTAGTGTAATTAAGGGGGTTCCATGTGTGTAAATGGTTCGGATGTATTATAAAATCAACCCTACTATGTTGTCCCTCACACCATAACACGGTGAGGGATTGATACATATGAATATTTTCATATATATATATATTTATGGGTAATGCTCTCCTAAGGTTAAGTTTAGGAAAATGTAAGCTCAAGTGTGTGGTGGGGCCCACCTTAGGACCCAAATGGGGATGGGGGGGGGGGGGGGGGGGGGGGGGATTTCAAGGACTCCATGGGACCTTTCTCTTTGTAAAAAAATCAGTCTCAACCATGATTTCTATCATTTTCATATAGGCCCCAAGAGTTTAATGGTTAACAATTCATTCGGATTGGTACACAGTTTATCCAACGGTTCAGTAAATTCAGATCTGACCGGAAGTTTGTGGATATTTGCAATTTAGGGGGGTCGTATATTTGGTCCATTTGGATGGACCAAGGGTGACAAAGAGTAGGCCCCACAAGTGTGAGTTTATGGAATTTTATCCTAAGCGCGTGCTTAGGAGAGCCTTGTTTTATATATATATATATATATATATATATATATATAGACATTTACCAAGAAAATCCCACTAAAACTGGAAACCACAACTAAGGACCCTAAACTTTTATAATATCAGAGGAGGACTTCCCCCCAAAATTCTCTTTTTTCTTCCATTTTTGCCAATCATTCGTTGATGTCAACAAAACTTATAATCTCAAAATCGATAGAAAAAAAAGGAGAAGAAAATGAGAAGAAGAAAACTCGAGGAGATCAGCTCTAACCTTCCATCCAAATGAGATCTACTAAACCTATTGCAACTTAGAACTCATTAGAGCAAACCTTTTTTTTTTCTCCTTTTTTTTGTAGATTCCATCTGTTAGATTGTTTTTAGAAATTCGTCATCACTCTTTGTTTTTGTTGCATCATTGATGTATGAGCCTCTCTCCCTTTGTTACTTTTTTTAATCCGAGTTTTAAATTTTTTAAATAAGGAAAGGAGAAAAGGAAATTGGATTGATTGTTTGAGAAAGAAGAGGGAAAAAGGAGGTGATGTGCTTGAAATGAAGCAAAGTGAAGGTGCATTGCCTTCCATGTGTTTGTTAGAAGGCGTAAGTAATATTTTTTTTTTGAATTTTTTTATGAAGAGAGTGTCTCTTTTTTCATTGGTGTCTAGAGTTGAAGTGTGTTGCCCACCATGTGCTTGTTGGAATGCCTAAGTGGTATTTTCTTAAAAAAATTTCTATAGAGAGTGCCCTTTTTTCCATTGATGTTTAGAGTTGAAGTGGGGGGGATAATGGATTGAGTTTTCTTCTGAAGCTAATCATCAGCCTTGTGATAGATAAAATTGTCGGCTTTGTGATAGATAAAATGAGAGTAAAGACTTTATAAAGCATTGATAAGGCAATGGTGGATCTAAAAATGGCATGAAGAACACTAATGGGAGCTATATAAGCATGGCTAGTGTGACAAGTGGGTTATTTTATAATTTTGTATTTTTCATTTGTGACATTTTAATGGTCATTTTGCAAACTTAAACAGTCAATTTGTACTCTCAAAATAGATAATTTGTAAATGAAAAGGAGGTTATAAATGTAGATGGATTGTGGACTTGGAGATGCAAGCTTGATTTTCGGCTAGCTTTTCTTATTATTCATTTTCCTCATCATCTTTGACGTCCCCAATCATCATTGTGTAAGGCTTACTTCGATCTCCTCTTCTATGATCAATCTAAGAAAGCTCCATACTTATTTTCCCATGAAATTAGCACCAGTCTTAATTTGAAAATCAATCATAGTTATATAGGTCTCTTAGTTGTATACTTCTTCCTTCTCTTTTTTTTCCTCTATTTTTTTTTTTTTTTTTTTGAAATGTTAAGGGCCTTTCTTCGTCTCTTAATGTTGAGTTCCATCATGAGGTTAGATCACCTAATTCAATGACTGATTTTTTAGCCAAAAAGGGGGTTGATAGGTTGTCTCCTTGGGTGAGTATGGTTTTATAAGGGTTAGGGATGGGTCCAATTCTCTTGTTGCCTCTTTAATCTCTTCCCTTGCTTTCCTTTGTTTTTTGTTTTTCTCCTATTGCTTTTCAAGCTTTCCTTTGTATCTTGTTGTTCTCCTTTCAATGAATATTCTTTTTACTGATAAAAAAAATGCAAGAAAATTCATTTCCAAAGTACGAAACAAAAAACTGATCATACAAATCTACGCACCCATCCACTATTTACCTAGGATAAGATTTAGATAACTCTTTTGATAAGATGGTTCCTAAAATTCTACACACAATCACTTTTCACACTTTTAAATTCCTCATGATTGTTCCTACCTAAATTGGTCCTAAGATTAAAAAGATTTCCGGCAGGTCAAGAAAGAGGACATAAATGTTGCCCATAAAGCAAAACTATATATAAGATAAAGTTTTATATACAAAAACACAATACAATACCACACAATACAAACTTTCATATATTAGACGAGCTTGCACTCACTGAATGCAAGCTTTATTCAGCTGAAAGACTGACTAACATTACTTAAAACACACCATTACACGACATGCACACAAAAACACAATCCTTGAATTACATATAGATATAAAATATACGAAGGAGGAGCAGACAGATTCATCTCAGCGACGCTTCTTCTTTGTAGGCTCCTTCCTCGCATTAAAATAGACACCCGCTACGGGGAGTCCAAATCCATACTGGGCGGCAAAGTCCCTCGTCCTGAAGTTCTGTCGAGCTGGTGGCGGCATGACCGGGATGTCGGAAGTCTTGTTCTGACTGAAGAGGACGAACACGAAGCGATGAATGCCAACAGGGGGTTCGGGAGCCATGTACTGCAGCACCTCTTTCCCTGCAATTCCATCCACCCACATTCCTTGTTATCCCATAAAAAGATGCAGCAAAATCACATAAGGCCTGGGATTACAAGCTACAACAGATGCTATCATAAAAGAGACTGAGATACGGGATGATTTTGTTTTATTTTTGAAGTTTCAGTAGATGCCACTATCTCTCCTCTTTAAATAGGGGGATGTTGAGATTAGAGATCATATAATAAAATAAACTCAGAATGAACCATCTCCATCAAACGAGTTTTCACCATGTGTTTCGTCTCTCCATATTTCCTTGATGGAAGGATACAAGCTGATCAGGGTGAAGAATATAATGTGAGATCAAATATGGTTTACAACATAAATCAAACCTCAGGGTCCTGGCTTATGCATTGAACAATATTAAATCTAAAATTCTAAAAACGTTCTTTGTGCTATGATCTTGATGATGAGTGGTATGGATTTGATCTAAAGCTTATCCTGCTTTGCCATCATCGGTGAGTTTTTGCCTATATCAAATGGGGTTTTCCGTATATCACTTGTCACTTACTCTAATATACGTAAGTAGATAGGTACTATGCAATATGTTTCTGAGTCAATATAGAGTACCGGAAAGCCACTTTTATTGATAACCCTTAAGAGATTTTTTTTCCAACAAAGAAATCTATTTAAAGTATGTTTCTTTAATTCTCTCAAAGATCAGCTAAACAAGAGTCCTAATGGATTGGACTTTCTTAAATTGAATCCACGCCAAATATATTAAAATCAAAACAAAGGAGAAAGCTTATAAAAAATCAGTTGACCTAAAGTGAGGCCCTAACATTATTAGATGTGTGGTCATGAAGGACCACATATGTCTAATATATAAGGTAGTGATATAGGTGGGATTGGCCATCTACAAGCCAGGACTTGGCAAAATGATATAAGAAATCTATAGGGGAAATGAAAACATTTTTGTCTTCATTTAGTTCGTCAAATTTCATAAACTTAGATTTTTAAAGGAGATCAAGGACCTCAAGTTCAACTAAATCTTGATGTGATAATGTGACAAACTAAGGACTACATCTTGATCAAATTTTCGAGATATGTCTATTTGAGAATAATGTTAATATTTATAGAGTAAAACCTAATTCTAAATAATACTAATCATATTGTCATAGTCATTTTATAGCTCTAACAAAACCTAACTCAAATTATCAATAAAATGATAAATCCATATTTTAATATTTTGATGATATATACATCATAATTATGATACCTTAATTTAGTCCTAACATAATACACTCATCCCCGTCATACTTATCGAATCTTCTTAATATAGGCACCATTAAAACTTAATTGAATCCTAATATATTACACGGTCATCCTCGTCGTACTTCCAATCTTCGTATTAGTTAAGATTTTCTCATAAAGCCGTGTAGTATGCATTGGACATGGGCCTTTTGAAAATTGGAAACCTCCTTTCCTTTTTTAAGTGCTCATTAAAAAATAAGTTTGCGTGTTTTGATTGCCCCTAGTTGTAGCTTAGTTATCTAGGGAAATGCGGGCGTGTTTGGCAGTTTACTAGTAAAGTTAAAGTGAGATAAAACCTTCATTATCCAGACAAGAAAAGAGAAGGGGTCATATCAAATGTACATAAATTCAAGATTTCCTCCTTCTTTAAAAAAAAAAAGAAATTAAAAAGCAACTTCCTCTCTCTAAATGGCAAAGAAAATCTCCTTTTTGTACACAAAAAGTAAAAAAGATTCCCTATTAAACAACTAAAAATAAAAACCCTCATAACCTCTTATAGTTTATTCTCTCTTGATTTGATGATTTACATCACTTTACTTTAAAGAGGTTACTATAAGTTTAAAGAACCCAGATCATCCCGAGTTTCCTTAACTCTATACTGATCTGAAACATATATAACAAATGTTTTTTTTGGCACATTAGCAAATATCAAATACAAACGTACTATAGCATGCAGCAAAGAGCACTTAATTGATTTTGCTTTTTTTAATATTTTAATTATAAATGGTTATTCTTCAAGGTCTTTTCGGCTATAATTAGCAAAACTTCATCATATACTTCCTCACACCCTATGGTTGAGAAGAGGGTGCGTATCTAAAGTCCATATACCTCATGTCGCACAGCACAAAACTGCTATTTGTCTTCCAATGAAGACTTGTAACGCCAGCTTCCGTAGGAGGATGGAAGTTTTTTTATACTTGGAAAAAAAAAATCGATCTTCATATGGCGTTCCATGTTATGATCGTTGAATCCACAGCTCTTGGTACGATTGAAACCAAGTGATCAAACTCGCTGTCCAACTGACATAATCGATTTGTTTTTCTTTTATTTTACTTTTACTTTATTTTTATTACTACTTTCTCTTGCTAGCAATAGCAGAAGCAACAATATAGATTATGAAGAGGAAAACTTCAAACCTTGCGATGCAGTCGAACCACCTGGGATATCAGACACCATCCTACCATCACAATACAAATACTCATAAAAACAAGTCCACATCACAAAACAATCCAAAACGAGTTAAAGCAAACTATATGTGATAAGAGCTTGAAGCAAAATACAAAATGAATATTAATACCAATGGACCCATTCACGATGGGTGGGCGCACTCGGGCTAGGAGCATCTGGGTCTACCATAACCTACTCGAAGGAGGAGGAGGAGGGAAAAAGAAAGAAAGAAAAACCCACATAACAAAAATGATCAAATCAAGATATATCAGTACCATTAATACTGAAATGGTGACAAAGTAACAAGGTACAAAGTTCTTCAGCCGGTCATATAGGACCTCACCAGGGTATAGAAATCATCAGGGTCTCCAGTAATCTGTATGTTTGGTGGATTAACAGCTGCAGAAGGGGTAATGTTGCACCCATTGCTAACACGTCTCGATCCGTAGGAGACATACATACCAACAAGCGACACAAACATGTCAATCACGTCTCCAATCACCCTCCCAAGCGCCAAAGGAACAACAGAAGAAGACATCGAATCAGGAGAGATATGTATAAGCGGAGAGACTAAAGAATTAGAAAGCAATGAATGAGAGAAGAGACTAAGGAAGAATGCGATGAATAAGAGGAGAGACTAAGGAAGAAGAAGACACGTACTCTTGGATAAAGATGGTGAAGATGGTGAAGATAGTGAGAAGAGATGGATCGAATTTATAGTGAGGTGGAGACCAAAAATAGGGTGTATATGCGTTTTCAGCATACAATAGATATTGAGTGAGAGAGCTTTGCGCGATTCACCATGTGTAAGCACTATCACCGTCCGATTTTGTACAATGGCATGTGTATGAAAACCATGATTACGTTTGTTTGGAAGATCTAGGTAGATTTGCTGAGTCCGGATTCTCCAGAGTGTGAGATAGACACCACAAGATATAACTATAATTAATGTATATATCTATTATTCGGGTGACAAATTGTGCCTTAATTAATTTAACTAAAATGCTATGAAGTTCAATATGAACCTTAATTTACTAGGTAGAGTTCAAATTGAGTCGATGGTTGAGTTAGAAATTGTCATCTCTACCTTTTATCCTCCTGTATTTCAGAGTTTTTATGTAAATTTTCACATATTTATGTTTAGATGGAAAGTTTTGAAGTATTATATGGTACCCTCTAGTAACGCCAAATACTTTGCTATCATGTAATGAGTTTTTATTTAAATTTTCACATATTTATGTTTAGATGGAAAGTTTTGAAGTATTATATGGTTCCCTCCAGTAGCTCCAAATACTTTGCTATCATGTAAATGGTTAATTTGGCATTGGAATGGAGATCTAAAAGTGCCCTATTTTATTAGGTTAATTATATTTTCACAGACTTAGGTAAAAAATCCTAGAAAATTTACCCATAAAAGTATCATCCATACAACCCACATGATGTTTGTTGACGGGCTATACTATACTCAAAAGAAAACCAATAAAACAATTTCAAGTATCTGAGTGAGGTTGTTCATGTAAGTGGAGGAGGATCTACATGAATTAGTTACTCTTTCCAATTCAGTTGCCGGATTCATCAAACCGCTGGCGACTAATTATATTTGCTTGAAAACAATGATTATTAGGCCAACAAAGCACTCTTAAATCAGTTTTTCGCAACTACCCAAAGTTGTTCTATCATTTTTTATTCACAGTTATGTAATTATATAAAATGTTCACCTTTGAAACTCCAATACAAGGATGGTGCGAGATTTTCAATCTCATTGCCTACTAAAGTAGGACCCTTTCATTAAAGGCTCTAGTCCCGAAGGTGAAAATCGCCCCCCAAGTCTTGTATATTTACAAACGGTATAATTGAAAAAATAGATATATGCATTCATTAAAACCAGAAGTAAATATTTCTAGAGATTCAGCTTCTAGAGAAACAATCCATTTGGTGCCCGCGTGATTTCTAGCAAAACAGCCCCTTTGCCGCCCACGTGATTGTAACTAGGGTTTCAAATAGGTATATGATTATTTGAGCATCCAAAATCTGCAATTCTAAATAACAGATACAAATCTATGCATATAAGATCATGAACTCGATCTCCGTACATTTTAGCACAAACATCCAAATCCAGGTCAATACTATTACATTCTAAAAGCATATATAGGCTTTAAGGGCCTACATAGGTTGAGGTAGATTAACATTTGAGAATATACTTAACTTCACAAGTATATCATTTTATCGGACCTAGGACGATGCTTACTATCCATTTGATTGTATATTTTATGCCAATCAATGGGAAGGTGGGGATCCAAAGATCTGGATGAGCCCTACCTATGTAAGAACCCCAACCCTCATTAATTGTAATTAGTACTAATTAATATTATTTAGAGTCTAAGTAGTTTGGGTTTAGTGTTAGATTTGGTTTGGTTGCGATTAGACTAAGTTCCAACTTGAAAATGGTAGTTTTGTCATTTGGGCATTGTGTGTAGTATTTAGGGCATTTCCAGAAACATGTCATACTTTGGTTCATTGGATTGCTTAAATTACTTAAAAAAGATTTCATTCTTGACCCCGAACCCATTTAGAGTCCAGGACTCACTCATTTTCAATGCTCTTTTCATTTAAGTTGTGAGGCCATGAGCATCATTTCATAAATTCCTGTTTTATCGTAAAAGCAGCCCCTATCATCCTTTTCCTCCCTCACACTCACTATCCCTTTATATATGTTAAATGACCATAATATACACTAATCGAAATAATAATCACTATTATATTAAATCTCAATTGTTTCTTATGTTACATTCTTCATGAAATTTAATTCGACGTTGATTATTATTTTAATTAGTACCAAATTACAGTGAAAGCTTATTCATTGGGGATTAGTAAGTGTGAGGGTTTGGACTTGTCGTGGGGTATCCCATTGATCTGCGAGTGGTAGACACACAAAAAAACTCATTAAACCACTCTGAACAATTAAAAAAGGTTTTATTATACCAATGAATATTTCAACAATCTTCCACACTCGTGGAATTTTTTATTATTTTCGAACCAATGATGAAGCGAGGTAAGAGAGAATGGACTTTTTTTTTTTAAGAAGAAAAAATCACATGTGACTCCTCCCTCTTGGACTTAAAGATCCTCAAGATTGCATATTTTTGAAAAGCTATTTTATGAAAGATTTCTAAACATCAAATTGACACATTTACTTGAAAAATGTAGGGTTTTTTTTTTTTTTTTTTCTGTAATGTGGCACAAATGGAACCTAAAATATTGTGAGAGACTTCAAATGACGATTACAATTAGTGCTTGCTACATCTTTCTTGGCACATTTACTATCTTCTTTTAAGACTCTAAGCCCAAAACTCCAAATCAAAACTCTTAACTTCATTCGATCATAATTATGAGATCCATGGATTCTCCTTTTATTGTACACTAGTTTGAAAAGGAAAATGAAAATTCATCGTGAACCAAACCGCACAAACCCAATTACTAAGTTTATGTCTTGAAATCCAGGTTAATCGGATTGGTCAGGAATATTTTGGTACTTGTATAGGGCCTCATCGGGCTTGGGGGCTAAAAAACAAGAAATTATATTATATTATGTATAGGGAGGTGCTCCTATGAAAGTATCTCTCACCTTACTATGAGAGATAAAGTGGGGGCCATCATATCCAAATCCAATGCTAATAGCTTAAATGTGAGGGCCCCACCTCTATATCTCATATTAAGGTGAGAGATACTATCATAGGAGGATCTCCCTTATATATATATATATATATATATATATATATATATATGGAGAATATTCATGTGCGTCCATCCCTCACCTAAATGCCCTCACCATAGGATGAGAGACACTTACAAAATTGAAAATATTTATATGCAAAAGAGAAAAAGTCATATATGGTCATATATATATATATATATATATATATATATATATATTGATGTAACTTTTTGTTTTAAAACCCAAGACTTATGAATGGAAATGTAAAGAAAGTGAGAGTTCTCTTTAACAGTGGACATAGACACATCGCCAAACCACGTAAATCCCTTCGTATGTTCTCTCCCTTGTGTGGTTGATTGTGGATTGCATTTGCTTATACACACATAACACCAAGTAGTGACCAATATAACTTTTGAACAATGCAGGCAATGGGTCAATGATTCTATTCTTCATTCACCAAATTTAAGTTCAGAAACTTCAGGACTTTGGGCAAGAACAATAGTACAATGAGAATGCAAAGGGTTGGAAAACCCTTAGAAACAGAGTTGAAAATTATGACCAAATCAAAAAATTTGGGAATGGAACATCTTTTCCATTACATGCACTCATGTTGAATTCCTGAGGAGTACCATATCAGTTCTAGATCCCTTGCAAGATCCTTCTCCCTACCGAAGACTATTGTGTTGTGGTTAGCAGAAGAGATTATTCGAACCTCTGCAAGAGGAACCTTCAGCTTTACATTGTAGCTACACTCCAAAGGAACCACTTTATCCTTGTCTCCATGGATTACTGTGACTTGTGCCCTTGATTTGTTCACTACTTCCAAGCAATCATCCAATACTTTGGCTCCTCCACATACTACATTATGCATTGTGTGCCAAGCTGAATGATGGGTGTGCCTTGTTATATCTATGGTCACGAAGTGAAGATCCCTGAAACAAATGTTTTTACAATAGTTACTATTAAATCTCTGTCAATAGTTGTGACTGTAATTAAGAAGAAAATCACCTGATAATTGTTGTCTTATAAACTCAACTTGTTTACCTTTTCCTCCTAATTAATCTGAGAATCCACTCCCATTTCCTATGATTGCGGCAAATAAGGAAGCAAACACTTCTGCCCACATGTTCATACCATGACATAACAGAAGAACCAAACAGTAATGGTGGCCACAATTTCCTCTGGGCCAATCTGTTAAGCGCAGTGTAACTTGCTTTCTCTGTTGTCGAAGGAAAAAATGGCTGAAGTACAATCAACCATCATATGCAAGGATATGAAGCCAAGTTACTTTCACAAACATAAAATACACTACAATGAACTTCAAAAAAGATGGATTCAAATATCACAGTAAGCATAACCAGTTAAATGGATAGAGCGCGAATGAAAGGATGAAAATCACAAGTAATTTGGGTATTTTGGCAGGATGGATGTGAGCTTGGGGTGCTACAGAAACTGGGGAAAAATTTTTTTGGGACACATACATAGTAATACCAGTCTAGTGTGGTTTTTTTCATATCTGCGCCATCCTAAACACACTTGAATAGTATTCAGTTCAACCAAAATATCCAAAGCTTTGATATTGGGGTTACATGCAAACGCACTGCTTAGATTGCAATCAATTACATAAACTCACCGCGGCTATCAGTGTGAGCGATTTCACTGAATTTGGATACTTTGCAGCTAAGGCCAATGCGATTATACAACCCATAGAATGTGCAACCAAGTGAAAAGAATTCAGTTGAAAAGTCTCAATTACGGATTTCTCAACTGATTCCAAGTGGTCTTCCAATCTGTACAAAGAGTCCCCTGGTTTTGGACTTCTACCAAATCCCAGAAGATCCACTGCAACCAATCTGTAATTCAACCTTGCAGCTTCTGATAGATTAGGGAACACAGTTTCTGTCCAAAAGGATGATGAAGAAAGGAATCCATGTAAAAAAATCACATTTTCAACTGAATTTCCGCTGCGATCTTCATTGGTGGCTGCTTAGAATTAATAGACAAGCAAAACTAAAACCGTCAAAATATTCTCCCTTTCATGTAGATATTATAAGCAAAGTGGCTCTTATAGGTTTCACTTTAATTAAACTAGCTCTTCTGTTCCATGAACACCTCCCCTCTACTCCACAACATTAATGAAGTTTCTAAAATAAAAGCAGGTGTAAGTGTTCGATGCAAAACAGGTTATAATCTAATATTTGCTCTTTTGTTCTCTTTCCAATATAAGATTGTTTTATGACCCGAGCTGAGCTGAGCTTGGCCAAAATGGAGCTTGAGCTTAAAAGGCTGATTTCAGCTTGTCCTCAATTTGCCAAGTTCGAGCTTTGATTGGGATCGGCTTGTCTTCCTAATGCATACACTTAATATGCAGATTATCGAGCCGATCTTGGGCCTGAATTTAGGCTTCAGCTCATAAATATTGTTAACTTAATCGAGTCAAGATCGAGCTTCCTTAATCGAGCCAAACTCGAATAGAGTTGGTTTGAAAAGGACTTCGCTCGAGCTCAAGTTAATTAGCTAATGAGTCAAGCTTGAGCCCGTCCCAACTGAACTGGCTTGATCTGGCTTGCAATGTTGGACAGTCCTACAAGAAAACCATGTTGCTAATGTATTCAAGGAAAAATTTAAGAGCTGAGGATTCTCTAGATAAAATCTGCAACTAGCAGGAAAAAATATTAAAATGAAAAACCATTAGTTGCATTAATTCTATGGAGAATTTCCAAAACAACCTAAACTTTTTGTCAATTCTCAAATAAAGGGTCGTTACTTCCAAAGATTTGAAAGGTTTTCCAGTGTTCTTGATGGTCGACCCCCATCAAAGGCCAGTTTTTTTAAATGACCCAAAAGTACTCTTCTAAAGATTGGAAAACAGGGTCCCCCCCAGGCAGCCACCAGCAGCAAGCATTGTACCATTCATATATGTCTTTCAATCCGAACAAATACTTATAAATTCACATCATGAAGATTCTGGTCATAATGGTTCTAAATAGGTAAAGACATCCAAAACATATTGGAAGATAGCCGAATATGTTTCATTAATCATATGGGTCATTTTCCACAAGAAAGAGTGACATTAATCATATGGGTCATTTTCCCAGGAAAGAGTAACATCTTTTCTGTTCACTTTTATGTATAAGAATGTCAAATAACACCATTCACCACCTTCATTATGGCATATTAAAATTTTGTTGAATAATGTTATAGTGGATGTATGGTAAAACTGAAAAGGATAAAATTATAAATGAGAAATTCATTTGAGATTGTTTGGACATGTCCAATGCAAGATGAAAACGACTTGTAAGAAAAAATTTGGTTATGCAAGTTGATATCCCACCAAAGAGAGGGGATAGGCTGAAGATGATCTAAATAGAGGAAGTAAAAATATATCTGAATGAGGGCAACTTATATGAAGATTTGGCTCAAAATAGATCGGAATGGATAAACAGAATTCATATAGCTAGCTCCAATATAGTTAAGACAAGACTTTGATGATAAGGATGATGATTAAAATTACCTTGAATAACATTTTCCAAAGCCATTATTCTTCTTATAATTTTAGGTTTCTTGGGATGATTACAGAATGAAGAAACAAAGGGTTAGAAGAGATTGAAAACCCCCATTTTCTAAGTTTTTGAAGGATACGTTTTCATTAAAACAATGAAAAATACTTGCAGGCGATGGGAATTGACCACCAGAAAGGACCACTTTGAAAGAACTGTAGAAAACTACTAACTTTTTTTTAAATAACCAATTCATATGACCCTTTTTGACAAATCACTAAATATTTGTGGTGTTTTGAAATTTTCACTTAATTCTATTTAGTTAAAGGCTTTCCTCATGATTTCAAATGTCACCATATACTATTATCTGATTGTCATAGACCCCTTAATAGTGTACATCTTTATTCTGAGGTGGTATCAAAGAAATCTTAAAAACAGCTCTTGCTTCTGTTGCATAGCTATTACATTATATTCCCTGATTCCGACAAAGAAACAATCCATGTAATTACAATCAATTCACCAGTCCTGATATCATTTATCGATTTCCACTGACACCAACTGTAAATCCATCATTTACACTTATTATTCAATAAAAATGATACCTAATCATACTGTATCAAAATGCTATTATCTAAAAATGATTAACATAGATCCTAAAGAGAAGTGAAAAAAACACTCTTGAGAATGTAATCAAGTTAATTGCATTTAAGACTCATCTTGATTGGTCTATTTCAGCATCCCAGCCATTGAATTAGACCATTCATTTAAAAGGCCTCATTTTGAATGGGATTAGGAGCAGGCTAGAAAATTGAAAACCTATCCAATTTAGCAATCTTCATAACATTATTGGAGTACTGAAACTGTTCTTTCAGTGTCATACTATGGCATTAGTCTTACAGAAACATTTCTCACACTCTAATTAGAAATTTAGACAGTGAAGATGAAGTTATAACACAAACCTTGTGGTGGTTCCATGACAACCAGATGAAGTTTTCCTTTGTTCTTCTGCCATGCATTACAAGAATCACAACCACAATCAGACCATCTCGGCGTCACTGGACCGCCCATTTTCCTACAATTCCTTCTAATTCTACTCATTCTAAGAAGACCCAGATCCCTGAAAAAGTTCTTTCTCCCATACAAAGTCTCAGAAACTCCATCCTGTCTCTCAATACCTCCATTCATACCCTGTTCTCCTCTGTTCTCACAGTAACATGGGGGGCTGTTTCCTTCCAGAAAGTAATCCAATAATCTATAAACTATGCAGAGAACAAAGTCTAACATATCCAACAAAAAGAAAACTAGAAAGCTGACTGCTGCAATGAGAGTATTTGCAGCTCTCTGTGTCCATTTTTTGGCAGAAAGAGATGAGATACTGGGCATTTTGGAGGAAGGATGAGAGGAGACAGGGTGGGGTTTGAATGCAAAAGGTGAAGAATAGGAGATAAAGCATTGATTGAAGGAATGGAGAGCTTATGTTGCGTGAGATTGCGTTGGCTGTTATTCCACGTAGATGTGAGACTCTGGAAACGGGCAAGCCCTGGAAAAGCCTTCCTCTGCCATTTCATGTGTTGTGGCCCAGAGTAAGGAAGGAATCATTTAACAGATGCACTGGAAATTTCTTGGACTTGATAGGCAAGGGGCCTTGGCCCACCAGCATCTAAGTGGGTTCAAATTTGGTAATTTTACTATTAAAATCAAGTGAAATGAAGTGAAGTAAAGAGTGGGAATAAAATATAAGTGAGTTATGATAGTATTTTGTTTTTAGTTGGTTGGTATGAAATCTTTTTTACTTTTTGTATGAAAAAAGTAGAGTTTTTTTGTTTTTTAGTAGATAAAGGTAGTTGCTTTTTTATTTTTTATTTTTTTTAAGATGGAGCGAATTTTGAATTAAAGTACCTTTAACGTGACCTCTTGTCTGGAAAATAAAAGCTTTACTTGAATTTTATTATTCTAGTTTAGTGTCAAACGGGCCCGGAAAAGGAGCATCGGCCTAACCTTAGCCTGGCATGTTTGTTAGCCAGGTTGGAAATGTCAAAACATGATCCCTAAAATCCCGAATCCGGTTGACAACTTAGGTCAATGAAAGCCCAGGATAAGACTGACCCATCTAATGATCCGATTGAAATGTTTGTCCAAACATTATTAGGAGCCTGGTTGTTTGATCTAAATACTGAATCTCCAAGAATTAAAAGCATTGCCTTCCAAAGGAGGGGCTAAGATTTCAGTAAAAGTGAAGATCCACGAAAGAAAATCAAAAAGTCGATGTTTTCTTGGAAAATGATTGCAAGTCAACAACTTAAGAAATTAAATCTTAGAGTGACGGCCTTAACTAAATATCCACCTTATATCCTTCATTCCCCACCTCTTTAATTTTCACTTCATTAGACTCACATGACTATGAATTAAAAGGGATATATTTAGGCAAAAGAGCCCTACCTTCATGGGTTTGGTCTTGGTTTAGTTAGCTGATTAAACTATCATAGACCAAGTTGGGCCAGGTTCAGTCAAGTTGGTGTCTTGATAGCAAGTATGGCTGCAACCCAAACCAAGCCCATTCTATTAATAATTGTACCCTAACCCGGAATTACCATTTTATGTTCTGATCATGATAAGAAACACCACCAATAATTAGATTAAGATAGATTCTGTTAGTGGGCCGAGTAGCATGTATGGAAATGTTAACTGAAACAACATTGCAATTACCAAGCTGGGATCGAATTGGGCCGCGAATTGACAGGCGCTGTAAGGTCCAATGGAATTCGTTAAAGATCCACCAAATTGTAAGCCTGACGGTTGACAAGGAACACAACAACAGCACATAAAAAGAGAGCAAAGCCAAGATTATTAGTGTAGAAGGTGGGCCTTTCTTTCCAATCAGGTGCATCTGGGCCTGGACCCCTGACCTGATTATATTTCATTGGATCCGAGACCGGGTACTCCAATCTAGGATTCTGTTTTTAGCATTTCCTATCAACATTGGATCACTCAATATTGGGCTTACAAGGGGCCCATCGATGGGATTGTGGGTCAGGAAAGAGTAGTAGGGACCTATAATTCTTCTCCATAACATTATTCTTCTATTACGGGTCATGGTCCTCAACCAGTACAAACTCCTAAGCTGTAGGCCCTATTTGTGATTTTTCATGTTTACACAGACCTTGAACATGCATGTGGATAAGCATGGGCCACTCATATTCATATAGTGGGGGATCCACAACGGAGATTTGATGCAGTTTGGACTACCCATTTCCAACCCATTTACTGAATGGGCCAGAATTTGAAATCATACTCTTGAACATGACCCAGATAGAATGTACACAGCCTGAAGTGAATGCATATCATTAGGTCCAGAGTTCAAAAGAAAAGATGCCCTCAACTGAGAAATTAACCTGTAGGAGAAATGACCAACTTGGGATGTGGTCAGCTAAGGCCTAATGCACTTCTGAATGGGCTTTATTCTCTAACCCAAACCAGATCCAGGACCAATTAAAATGTAATCTAAACCAAACTCAAGTAGAATTAAAAGGCAGCTTTGGTTACTTTAGGGTGTTTCAAAAGAGTTTTGGTTAGATCTTGGGGAGTCTTCTTGTATATATCTTCCAAAAGGAAACTGATCAAACTCTGCTTAAAGTCACACACATCTTGCTGGGTTGCAAAACAAGAATCTTTTGGGGGACAAAATACCATGGATTCGTCTAACAACTTGTGTGTTTGATTCAACTATTGTACTCCTAAAAGACAAAAGGAACACGCAAAACAAGGTCGGCCGTGTGAATTTTTAGATTACATTACCCTTGATTGTATGATTAATTCTAATAATGTTGGTCCCCAGTGTTCCTCGACTAGGGACATGGTGTGACTGCCTGAGAGCATAAGATTAAGTCCTTGGGCCAAACTACAATAATATTAATGTTGAGAACGGCTCCTTACCCGAGTGGTAAGGAGTGACAGTTCTCACCTGACTGTCCAGGATTCGAATCCTGGATAGGCCTCCATTCTCGTGTGTGCGGGCTTTCCTTTTCATTTGTCTGGGCTTTCTTCTCGAGCATATAGGGACTCTCATCTGGGTCCCAACCCCCTTGGTTGGGTTGGAAAAAAAAATTATTAATGTTGAAAATGAATATTGATTTTATGTTGTTATTTTAATTTCTATTTCATAGGAATGTAAGAAAACTTGGATTCGGGTATAAAAAATGCAAAATCAATGATTTCTCTTCATGTTGGATTTTTTTTTTAAGCTGATATTTATAGGATTTTATTCATAAGTTGAATCTGGTGACTAAGGGAGATGTTTGTGCAGCGTTTGTATCTACGGCAGACAAGTCTGAGACCTCAGAGGTGGGATGCGAAAATCCTCTCATCACGTAGAAAAGATGAATGATAGAACCAACAGAATCCTCGCCAATTATCACCTGTCCCAAAATGAATATCGAGGAAGGCATTAAAAAATCCACCACCTTTTTCCTCATCTTTCCACCACAATACGCGAGCATAAATGCATCCTTAGGGTACATAAGTGGAAGAGAGGGAAAAAATGAACTAATTTTTCATATAACCCACTATTGAATTGTTTGGTAACATGCATTTCTCTTATAGAAGAGGGGAAAATGAACAAATTCTCCTCAATTTCCTATAGAAGGAGTGCAGATTTAGAATTCCTCCCTCCCATAAAAACATATATCCACGAATAGCAAAATCCTTTGTCGCACAAACAAGCCCTTGGGGTTACAACTCAAGTATAGAGTAGTCAAAAGATCTCCTCTTTTCCCATACTCAATGCAATGAGATAGAATCACAAACACCTCTCCCCTGAGTTATAATTGCTCACCCATGCCCTAAATCACCATTAAGACTTGCACTATGAGAGTAGGCTTGCCTGCTCCTAGGTTGGATCATTGGCAAGCAAAAGGGCTAGAGGCTCATGATAAGGTTGGGTCTTCACTAGCCCTAGTCAAAATGGTAGTCTCTACTCTAAAGGCCTGTTTGGACGTGGGGAATGTGGAGCCCACAACGCATTTGCTCTAGGAAATTCTCATTGCCTCTTTTTGGTTGCATTTTTGGCTGGAATTGGTGGGAACACTTGGTGAAGCTTTTGCTATTTGCTAGACCAGAGAAAGCAAAAGCTCCACCAAGAGATGGCAAATGCAAAATTTTCAACACTTCAATTATTTGATACTCTTTTACCTAAAAGAATTATTTGACACTCTATTTTACTTTAGTTTTCGGTTGAACCCACAAACAAAAGTAATGGAGTGGACCTATCCTTCAATCAACAAAAGTTCACACTTTTTGGGCACCCCGCTCTAAGGAGCTTGGACCCAAGAGAGTCACATAAGTAGGAAGGGGGAGCTCATAAAGTGGGATGGATAGCTCACACACACGGTATGAGTGGTATATCCAAAGATCAATCCCTAAGCAACTGAGAAATCCTTTTTTGTCAAAAATTTACAATTTTCAAACCAATGTCATCACTATTTCTTGCTTCACCAGTTGCAACAAATAATAATAAAAAACCAATGAAACTCAAAGACTAAAAAAAATTTATTTAGAAACTCAAGGGGATGATATTCCTATGCATTCTTCAATTTATTTGGACCAGTGCTGGTCATCAAGAGAGACCCAGTGAAATTTACAGGGAGTCCCGCGGGATAGTGACAAGCCCATAATTTTCGTTTGAAGGGGCAGATGATGGTCATAATGTTCCTATATTATTTTCTTGGTCGAAGGAGGCAAGGGATTTTTTTATTGAAGGGGGCATATGATGGTCGTTATGTTACTTACTATATATCATTTTGTTGGTTGAAGGAGGCAAGGGATTTTTTTATAGGGGCAAGGGCTAATTTCTTCATTACTTTTTTACAAGAGCATAGGCTTATTTCACCCTTCACTGCTCTTCTTTTGCACTTTGCCAAGTCTAGTGGGTGACAGCAGCCCCCAAGACCCAATAGCCGGGTCCGATAATGTTTAGGGATGGTCCAAATGAGCGCTCTCTAGCATGGCACTGCAAGTGGTGGAAAATTCTTCAAAAATTAGGAGCATAAAGTTGTGTTCTTTGGTGGGTAGAAGATTGGAGAAACCCTATCCTCAAGGAGTAGGATGTATAGATTGGGTGCGTCGGCCGTAATAGAACACAGTAGTGATGGTGGGACCAGAAACTGAATAGCAGCACCGAAGAAAGGAAGGCTTCGAGTGGGGCCCTGTGCATTTCTTTCTCAATTCAAATGGGAGAGGGGGGCTTCAACTTTCAAGGGGGCAATTACCGACGGTCTTAAAGCCACAATAGCCCCAGAACCGTCCAAAAATGTATATTTACCGCAAAGCTGTTCGATCCGTAGGATATCGCAGCTTACTATATCCTAGGGATATAGGATATCCCACAATCACTTGAACAGTCCGTGTATTTATTTTTTGCCTTGACTGTGGAACCACCAAACAACCATCAAAACCGTTGGATAGCTATATAAGTGTAAGAACTAATATCGCACAAAATTTGAACCGTTGATCTATCACGGTTATGAAGAAACTTACACTCATACAACTATCCAACGGTTTGGATGGTGGTTTGGTGGTCCCACAGTCAAGAAAAAAAAGAAAGAAAAAAAGGGACTATTCCAGTCTTCTCACTTCTGATTATGGGATATCCTACATCCCTAGGATATTGCAGCCTGCAATATCCTACATCCCTAGGATATCGCAGTTTACGATATCCTACGAATCGAACAGCTCTGCAGTAAATATATATTTTCCGACTGTTCTAGGGCAATCGTCAGCTTTAAGACCGTCCGTACGGTAATTGTCCCCAATTTCTATTCAACCTCATGTCCATGCAACAAATGGAGAGAAAAATTAGCATTATTCTAAGGGTGATTTTCTCTTAGTGGCCACGCTGGGTTTTCAGTGGGCACCTTTAATTAAAGGATTCCACTTTTGTGATGGCTGGGCCAATATTGAAAATCATATGGTGTCCAAATTTCTAGGGGAAAGCTCTAGTATTGTAAATACTTTTCACTTGACAAATTGGTCTAACCCATATGCTGCAACTTTGAACTTCCCATTTAGACTAGTCTTACACCATGGCATGAGCAGCAACAATAACAATAGAATCCTATTACAAAAGTAATTTTCCTCCAGTTCCAAGTAAACCAGTCCTAGGTAAATTAGCACAAATCTTTCTTCTGTCTGACCTCCTCAGGTGCTGTTGTCCTATCTCACCAAAAGGAGAGGGTGGCCATGGCCATCCTCTTTTTTTTTTTTTTTTTTTTTTTTTTTTTTTTTTTTGAGGTTCCTTTTTTAAACATTTTCTTAAGTGCCCCCTTTTTTTTTTTTTTTTACTACGTATTGCTCCCACATTTTCTGCCCTGACTCATCTTAACACTACTAATGTGCTGCTTTTGCTCATTTTAGTTTTTATTGATAACAGAAGCAATTTTAAAATCTCAAAGCTGGAACTCATACTTGAAAGGTGGCAGAGTCAGATAACTCAGTAAATTTTCACATTACTCACTCAACTGTGTAAGTTGACCACATATTGAAACAAAGTCCATTGCATGCCATGACTCTGACGAGTCAAAAACGAGTTATCCAAGTCATGAAAGTTGTGAAAGCTGGCTTTCACATGGTTAATTAGCTTCACATCTAAGAGTCCACGAAATCATCATCTTCATCTCTCCTTTTCTTTTAATCATGTTTAACACATGCACTTTCACTTTGCAGAATTCAATGTATCACATGCCTAAATTTAACCATGCACTTTCACTTTCCAAGCCAGGGTGAATGAGGAGGATTACTCTATAATTTCTGGGCCTCCTTGAATTATATGCCCAAAACTTTAATTTGAATCCTACTGCCTAAATGGTCCAAACAAACATCTTAATCCCATATTTTCTATTGTAATGACTCATTCTCAAAACAAATGTTCAAGCCCTTGCGGGCCTTGATTTTCCGGTTAATCAAAGGTAATGGCTCTAAAGCATTTTTGTAGCACCCCACTGGTCCCCAAATGGCCCAAATAGGTCCAGCATGTTCATCCTCATCTCTTCACTAACAAATTGGATTATCATCACTATCACTATCACTATCATGATAGTAACAAACCAACTAACTAACAAGTACATGAAAAAAAAAAAGAAAGAAAGGGGGGGTGTATATGAGAAATGCATGTTGATATGACTCACCATTATTATGACATTACTATATTCTTGCTGGGGGAAGATTAGTGTAAATAACATCATCATGATCGCAGTCATCGTTTATCTTTTTCATTATTGTGATAATAACCCAAAACTCTATTAAGTGGATCATTACATTTCGACTTCTAACCTACATTTTATTTGTCAAATCATCCATGAAAAGTAAGCAGCCATGGGGACCATGACAATCATTTAAGTACCGACTTGGATTAGATTACACTCGAATCTAATGGATCATGGCATGTGTCTACTATGTAGACTTAATCCATCTAATGATGTTGATGTACTTGACTAAAATCCATAGGAGATCATGACCATTCCCAACTAAGTTGATTCTTCTCTTTAAGTTATGTTTAATCAATAATCATACAAACCTACAATGATTCTCATAAGTAATTTTACATAAAAGAGCCGAAAGTTTGCAGAACTGCAAAAGTTTTATCTGATATGAAATTCCGGACTTCAGTTTCATCAGTATATCCAAAGATTAGGTTGTAAAAGGGCCTTCTAGAAATATTGGTGTAATGCTTGACCCAAGAAGGTAGGGCTTGAATCTTTTTTGGGCACCCAAATAGTGTGTGATCAGTCATCAAGAGTGGTCACATCAAGGTTGGAAACTCGCGACTTGGAATTGATTTCTCCAAAGTAATAAAACTTGACTTGGAGAGAGTTATTTGTATGAATAATAATTTTCAAAATACTTAAAAGTAAATCATATGCTTCTAAAATTTAAGTGTACTTTTCTTTCATGTATTCATTATAATCAATTCAAATTAATAAATGCATGTATATGTGCAAGAAAAATACCATAATATATAAGAAAGAAAAAAAAAGATCTCACATATCACATGATTTTTAAGTACTGTAATAGATCAAATATAAGTCTCATAGTTATAGTTTAATCATCCTTTTTAAATTTTAAACTCTAAGCCTCATACAATAATTATTTAAATAGAAACACTTTTTTATCAGTAACAAAACTCATATTAAAATAAAAAAGAGAGTCATACAAAGAAAACCAAAAAAGCGAGAAAATGTACAAAAGCCTTATACCAAACCTCATTGAAGAAGGAAAACCCAAACAAAAAAGCAACACTAAAAGAATCAAATACCAACAAAACAATCATCCTGATCCACACCTTGTTTGGTTAGCAAATCCATGGTAGCATTAGCCAAACGGACAACATGTTTAAAGACCACTCGCAATGGTTTAAAAGGTTCTTCATCAACTTACCAGTCAAAAGGTTCAAAATGCAAACAACTTATCAAAAGGAGATGACTCTGCCTGTTTACCCTATGATTGACTCAATCCTTCATCAAAATGAGGGTGACTCGGGAGAGTCAAGAGTCAGACTCACCAAGCTTTCCTTCCTTGGTCAAGGCTATTTCCCGAAAAGAATAAAAATAAAAGAAAAGAACATTTATCCAAGAAAGAGAGACCATGTTGTCGTGTTGGAGCCCTTCTTTCCATATTATTAGGGTCCGTTTGTATAAACAAGATTTTTATTTTGGGTAAATGTTCACATGGAAATGAATTCCTAGAAAGTTGTACTCTTAAAAGTAACTCAATATGAAAAATTAAGGTGAATATTCATAAATGACCATCAAATAATCTCCTTTCAATAAAAAAAAAAATGAAGTAAGCAAGGTAAAAATGAATACCATCATCACCATAATAATTCAAGTTCTAGGAATTTCATATTTCCATTGACATTTCCACTATGCTTCCCCTCAACTCTTTCATCTCTTTTAATAGGGCCCATTTTGTAATATTGTTTCTAGGACTTCATTCCATGCAAACAAACAAGCCCTTGAACAGCCTTTGAAGCATAAAGAAACCCAGTAAGTTCTACTCAATAGGAAAAAATAAAACTACCTAAAATAAAATCCCCTCTTGTCCGGACTTAGAAATTTTCACTCCATTAGGAGTTACGTGGAAGTGATCTATTTTATGGTGGATCAAAAACAGCAAAATTCAATGAAGAATGCCTAAGAGGGGACTCCTTATTTAATAATTTAGGGCATATTTCTTTAGTAGAATACCTAAGGAAAATTTGTGATGCTAGGACTTTCTGACATTGATAGTACTGTTGTTCCCTTGGCATTTAAAAATGCTTTGCTTCTTTGCTAGAACTCTGAATCCCCACCACATGAAAAGTCAGAATATCCTTTTGAGTTCTCTGAATACCAATCTCCTTACTAACGCTCCACTAGGACGAAGTATTTTGGATTTTTATGTGAGGGACAGGATTTAAAGAATTTGTGAATTCTCGATACTAGAATTCCTTAGATTCAAGAAAAAAGGAACAAATTCTAAATTCCAACCTCCTTACAAATGCTTCTCTGACCACGAGGGTGTTGAAATCCCATAATAAGAACAACATTTGAAGAATTTAGAAATTTTCCATCCTAAAATTCTCTAAATTGAACTAATGGAATAAACAGGACCTAAATTTTTTTATTCAACCGGACACATCAAGTTGCCTCAATAATTTTTAGATCCCTCCTTTTGTATTCATGTGAGAGTGTGCATGAAGCTCTATCAGCTTCTCCTTTTCTACGTCGTAATCTTCTGATATCATTGCCAAAGAAATCCGCTCTTTCGTTCTTTTCGGCTTTTCCTTTTCATGTGTCGGGTTGGGCCATCTATTCCAAAGCCCAAATTTCTCTCTCTATTGGAATATCAAATATCAAAGCACATGAAGAAAGTGACAGATGTGAAGAGCTAAGAATTTTAGATTTAGATAAATCATGGTGGAAAACAGCACTGGGCCCACACACACAAATGCAATAAATTGCACCCATCAGATGGGCCCCACTCAAAAATGAAAGTATGACCAGTTAGCTGGGCCCATGGATTTACATCGATAGGTGATTACATCATAAAAATATGTCATGTAAGTGTCCGTTTGGGTTTTATAACAATCAAATGAGATTGTTTGCATCATAAATAATTTTTCTACCAGGAAGATAGAGATTATAGAAAGGTGAAATAGAGAGATTACCACCCAACACTCTCAGATTTTCTCTCTTTGCACACAAAAACACACTGCAAGAAACCAAGAAAAATTGGCAAGCATGAAAAAATGGAGGCCCTTCTCCACAAGATTAAGGAATCCTTACAAAATCCTCCTCCTAAATTTCCTCTCATGTGAGGACTATAGCCTGTCATTCTCCTCATCCAAACCAATTATTATCACTAGAAACCCCACGAAAATTGCTTACCAATGGGACAATCAGTATCATCCTAATGTAAATGCTTAAGCTGTCGGCCCACCTGATGGGTGGTCCAGATGAGTCCACCGACAAAACGTGGTACAGTCGTGTCAAACAATCCAGTACAAGTTGTTTTATGTACTAATCAAAAAGACAAGCAGGTCTATCCATTAATCCATGTGTGAGACAGGTCACATCAGGCCCGTTTTTTTATTAGAATTCTAAGAATTTATGCACTGGGAGAATTTCAAATTCTCCAAAAGTCGCCCGTTTTTAGGTGGAATTTTAAATCACTCTTTTGTACAGAGGATTTGAAATTCCAACAATTAATATATTGCATGGAATTCTATAAGATCTTTTGAGTGGTTGAAATTTAAAACTCTAATGAATGAAACACTGCATTTTAAATGCTAGGAATAAAATGTCACATCATATCAAGAAAACTCAACCTCCCACATTTTAATCATAAATTGCATTGGCCCAATCTTAAGCAATATCGTTAGGAATTTCTTTTGGGGCTTCTTCTTCTACCCACCACACACGATTCAACGACGCAACGTGAGCTGAAAGATGCAGTTTTCATAAGCTCCAAAAGCCCTTCAAAAAGGAGATTGATTGATCATTCTTTTGAATGGAATGAAAGAAACCCAGCATCAGAAAAGGAGCCGTTTCAAACCTTCAATTCCCATTTGCCAATCGCAGCCGTCCATTTGCCCACGTGTGAAACGTCAGTGAATCTCCTCTTTACTTCCAGTCCATGCTTTTGAGATTCTCTCAGTGGAAAATCTTTCTTTCTAGGAGACAAACAGCACCTACCGCCTCTGATGTTATCTGCTTCATCTGCTACATTCATTTCCAGTTCTCCACAGATGGGTCTTTTGTTTCAAAGCATTTCCACATGTGGGTCTTCTTCTGATTTAAAGCATTTCCACATATGGGTATCAGATTTCAAAGCATTTCCGAGCCTCTGCAATTCTGAACTCAGTCAAACAAGAAACTAGAGCTCATTTGTTGGTGATGGACAGGGAACAGCATGACTAAGGGCCTCAGCTCTGTGTAACCGAAAAATAAGCTACACTTGTTGGAATTATACCTCAGTATTTCCTATTTATGGCAAAGACAAATAGAATCATGACATATCAACGTTTGTGCCACTCTAGCTATGCTTTTCTAGATTGTTAGGATAAATCATGAACTGCCAACTCTAGCTCTATCAATTGTCATATCTCAATTAAACCTAAGGCTATGGAAATGATGATGTAGTTGGTTTAAGAGATTGTATCTAACATCATTAAGGCTGGGTTTATAAAAAGAAGAAATAATAAGTGAATGCTATTAAAGGTTGTGTTATTTCAATTGTTATTATTTTTTCCAAGAACATGATTGTGTTATTTTGGTCCCTAAGAATTTGATATATAAAAGCAACTTAGTGAAAAATATATTTTCTCATGATCATCGGACTAGCCAAGGGCTCCTACTCTTAAAACTCAATTGTAGCAGTAGGACTAAAAATAGAGATCTCTAATATTTTATAAAAAGTTAAGAAGTTCTAAAAAAAGACTTATTATAGTATATTTTGCTAATGCAATGATAAACTAACTAATTCCTTTTCAATCTTAATTTACCCTATTTTTCTTAAGGTGATATTAGATGATATCTTTCCATTCTAAATTGGGCTTAATTTTAGCTATCCTGCCCACCTCTAGAGGACTTTATTCTCTTTTGAAGCTGAGTTAGCATCCTGAAATAATAAAAACTTCACTTCAAAACTATACCATTTTTTGCTGTCACAGTTCACTGTGTATGGAAAATGTGTATACTTCTCAGTTGTTGTATTTTAATCGCAAAGGTTTTGCTTTATAACAATGTTTATAAGTTTACTAGTTCTAATCTAAACTCTAAGGTCCTGTTTCTATAATATTTACCTATTAAATATAGCCCGCAAGCAGTCGAGCTCGTAAGGTCCACTTAACTGCAAGTTTAATAGCAAAGGTCTCCTTATGGACAAGGAAAAAAAAAACCATACTAGATTATCTTAACCCATAATTTAACAGTCTTAAAATTTAATGGCATATAAGGCATAGATTTTCTTGAAATTCAATCCAATGGAGGTTTGGTGAGCCTAAAAATAGACATCATGTGAGATAATGAAATAAGAAGACTAGCTACCAAAGAGACTGAACTGCTGAAAGGTGGGCCTAAGTGGACCCCGCTGCAGCTGAAACACAGTTGCTTGTAGGAGAACATTTCCTTACTTTAGTGTTCTTTTATTTAAATTTGTGTACTATACATTGTGAACCATGCATTGGCCCTGTATAAAGGTCAAATCCAATTGGCATTTGTGGCGTCTGTGACAGACCAGGTTCAAACATCCGAGTACAGTTACAGCTGGGATTCCATGTTATTTTGAAATAACGAAACAAAATGTATTGAAGGCATCTATACTTTTAAACAGTAATTAAAATTTTGTACTAACATGCTAGTGCAAGTGTAATGCAATAGTGAGTTCAAATGTTTGGATATTGGTAAACATCCAAGAATAGCTACAGGTAGGTGGCATGTCAGGTTACTTCTCAGTAAATGGATAATTGGGATGTGAAGAACTCAAAGATCCACTGAATAATAATGAAGGCAATGGTGGATAAAGTTTAGCTATTGTTAAAGATCCAAGCATAGCTACAAGTGGGATTTCATGTGAGAGGACAGTGGAATGGAATATAATTAACTCAAGTACCCTCTTAAAGGAAAACTAAAAAAGATAATGAAAATAAGTTTTCCCCCTAATAGAATTTGGGAATTACATATTACAGCAAGTGGAATTCAATGATGGTTAATGGTTGGCTATGGGTAAACATCAAAGCGTTGGTGTAGTTGAGATGTCATGTTATAATTAGGTTAATGGAAAGCAGTGTGGCGGGCCCAAAATTTTCTTTTCACGGGTGTAAACCTTAATAGGTGATTTGATTTTGGGGGCAAATTGAGAATTTTCATGTGGATTTTGAGGATGGATCCATAATTTTTATTGGAATTTTTTAAAGCGTAACATGGTTTAACGGGTGCAACCGCACCTACGTGGCTGTGCCTAGGTCCGCCCTTATTGGAATGTGATGAACCTAGGTATCCTCTTAGAAGTGCTTATTGTTTGGATTTTGGTAATTAAGACCATGTTTACTGTAGTGAAAATGGAAAATAAGGTTTGATGCATATGAGTAAAAGCATATAAACTCAACACATATATAAGGAATTATGTAGTTTTGAGATGTGCCTATATCCACAGGTTAGATACGAGCTTTTACTATCTTTGAGACAACAGGGTGACAAAGCTTCGTTGGAACTTTTCTCTCAACTCTCTAATTTTAACATAAAACCTAAAATGAGAATCTCAAACATATGTACATGATAAGTGAAATATTCACAATTCCCCCAAAAATTTATACATAGTACGTACATACCCAAAATGTGGACTAGTGTATAGAATGTCCCACACAATCAATTTTCAAGGAAAATTTTCACCTACAAGTATACTAGCAGTGTAATTGTGCAGACCAGCTGTTGTGCACACTTGAATTCATTATTATCGTTGTGAATAGAATAAATGAAAAGGGCTCCTCTATATAAGGGTGATGCAAAAATTTAGCCCTGTAAAGTCATCCTAATCCATGATTTGACAACTTTAATGAAATTTTTTTTTCTTTTAGATTCAGCCCAATGGCGAGCTAAAATAATATAAGCATAGAATTGGACATGGTGCAAAATCACAGAGGACAAAAATGTAAAAGGAGCTCCAATGATCAAAGATTATATATGGATGTTACATGGCTTGAGGGAGAAAATTCTTCATTCATAGAATCCTATATATCTACAGTAAGATTACAAAACAACCTAACTTCACAAATTGAATATTTTTATTTGTAAGCATGGAATTCTAGCCCATTGTTTTTGAAATGCTGCAGGAGTGATATAGTCAATGTACTTTATCTTTCTAACCCATTCGCTTCTTTTACCCTCTTGTTTTGGTTATTATTTCTAGGTACTGATTGGAAGAAGCAGCTTCCTATCTAAGAAAACAAGCTGTAAGGAGGACATTTACACCAAGGGTTGCCATTAAGCAAATTTTTAATTTTACATGGTTGCCTAAACTGTAAAGGAGCATAGGCACTCAATATGATGATCGAATGTATATAGCTGTTCGAGTTCTATTGGTCTTGTAAATAACACCTCAATGGTAAGGCTAAGATCATTTTGGTCTATATCACTTGTGTGCCATAGTTAAATACTGGACAATCAGATTTAATCTTTAGACAAGATGAAGTTATAAGTGTAGTTAGTGCATCCAGCTGACTTTGGACTTGCCACCAATGAAATATCAGCTTACAATAAAATCCTAAAACTATTTCCATGATTTACAACTAGCCTAAGGGCACGTTTGCTTACACACTTCTTTATTTTCAAGAAACCGTAGAAAGCAGAAAAGCTTTTTCATACTACAGTAAAAATTCATATTTAGCTTAGCTGTTTTTCCACGAATAAAAGCACAAAAATGAGATAAAATTTCTGTGATTCCTTAGAAAAGACTCCGGGGGTGGGGGGGGGTGTTTCTGCGCACGTCCTAAATTATCATACAATTCCTATGTATTCATAATTACATAAAACAAGCAGGCCCTTTACTTTTGTTATGGCAAAGTCATCCCATCCATATTCAGCAAGAGGGTGCTGCAACTATTCATAGACTTTACTAAGAATTAAAAAAAAAAGAAAAATTTACCCCAGCCTAGGGGGCTGAGACCCCAGAAAACCTACACAAATGGAAAGAGGGAGCCCACATAAATGGAAAGGAGAAGCCTACAAAGTGGGAAGAGTGGCATACTCAAAGTCTATCCCTTACAGCAGCCTGGTGAAAATTGGGATTGCTAACTAACTAAGGAACCAGTTGTTGATAGAATTAGAAAACAATTGAGGTAATCACAATATAACTGCCATTCACCCTTGCGGCTCAAAATAGAAAGAGGCGTATCTCTTTTTGTGACATGTTAGTGTAGCCAAAACCCCATCTACCAAGCAAGAAATATCATGTAAAGGCAGTAATTACCTCTTATTTTAGATATAGTAGTGTGGTAGTTGTTAACTGTAAGATGTGGAATTCAACATCTCTCATCTTTTTTCTACCCAGGAAAAAAAAAAAAACATCTCTCATCATTTTGGAAATGGATCTGTCCACATTAAAAGAATGGTATTCATGAAAATGGGCCCCCCTTTCTTTATCCCAAGTAATCAAGAATACTGAAAGAGAGTGTGCAGAAAAAGGCATTCAAACAATTTCCATATCAGTACTTGTTGAACATTCCCTTTCTCCCTTTTTTCATTATCTTTAACCATGTGATCTCACTTTTCCACTGTTACATCTTGCTTTCCACTTTTTCTGTTTGCAAAATTGGTCACGTCTCTTAAAATTGCCTTCTAGACGAAGATTTCACACCCAGTACCACAATTTTCATGTGTAAGGATCCTCCATTAGAAAAGTCAAATCTCATCCATCAAGTAAAGATTAAGTATAAGGAGAAACAAGAGCCACCCCCTTGACAAGTGACTTATCTCGCACGCCTATCTAAGGATTGATCCCTTTGCTTGTAAGTTGTCTCACACCTCTTGTACCACTCACCAATCCATTAAAGAAAGAAAAAAAGAACAAAAAGTTGTATTGAAGCTTACTCATCAAGACATGAAAATTTAGTGCCTTTAGGTGATCAGGTCCTCTTAAACCCCAGGTCTAACTTCCCATAACTCTGCTTATAGGAGTAGAAATTTCTAACTTAGTATTAAATCATGTTATCCAAACACATGAATCTGTATATATTCGTGACAAAGTTACCTGCAAAGTTACCTGCACATAGTTTATGAAGATCCAAACAAGCGCTTTACGATCAAGGACATTCTTGGTGTCCACTCTGATAATTTTCATGAAATATGCATGTTACAGATGGTCCTTTGTTAACTCATTCTATGCGATTATCCATCTAGTGGAAACTGATAGGCATTTCGGTTAGGTGGGGAGAATTGATGACTGATGTGTAAGTGAATTTGTATCGGGAGATCTCAGGAGTCTAGGTTTTTCTTAGCGAAGAATCATGGAATCATTCTCATCATTGACGCCTTATCCTATCCATCTGGGTCGGTCTTTACATAGAATCATGTGTTATTGCATACAATGGACAAGTTAAAGCAAACATGATCAAAGACTCCTAACTTTGAAATGCTTGTTAAGGTTATGGATGAATTCCAATTTAACTACCAATTAATAGCTGAATTGGTATCTTTGTCTAAAGATTATTTAGTCAATTGCTAGTTGTGTACGTCGCTCAGTTGGTCAATAGTATGATCAGCTAGTTCATGCAATCTAACTTGTTAAGAGTTGTGCCTTGACAACAACTAAAGATATTTAATGGACTTCTTGCCTCATGTCATGCTATTTTCATTGGGGATTATCACAGATTTGGATGAATTAGTTGTGCCTCCAAAGCAAGCACTTCTGCTAGATTTGAATATTTTTAAATTCAGTATCAACAGATAAATGAATAATAGTCACCAGCCTTAATTTGAGACTTCTAAACCAAAAGCTACCTTGTGGGGGGCAGTTAGCCAGATTCATACTAAATTTCTAGAATTTATTACAAAATGAGTCTCTTTTATAAAGGGCCAAAGAGTAAAAGATCTTTGTTATTTGTAATTCAAACCAAACAGAGGAAGAGCTTGTGAAATACCAAGAAAGTTCTCTAGTTCTATCTTGCATCTTCTGCAACCCTTACCTATATTTTTCTCCTATCCAAAAAATCTTCTGCTTATTGGCTTGAGTGATTGACTTTGTCACTCACTTAAACTACTGCCAAACCAATTCAAGAAAGGGAGCCATCATGTCTTAGGACATGATAAACAATCCTAAAGACACCATCTAAGACAAGCTTCCACTGCCTCCAACATACCGTTCGGATTCCATCTTTCCCTCTTACAGATCTAATTGCATTTGATTTGCTTACTGCAGTAAATGCAACAGATAAAAAGATCAACAGGTGGGGAAATCTGCCAAACAAAATGTCCCTCCTTCAATGGAAAATGATTTCCCAACTTCACCTGGTGAGATTACAGAAACTTTCTAACGAATTACAAATTTGTATTCAAGATGTCAAACTATTTTAGTTAACATTTGAATGATCATAATGGAGTCAATATTTTAACATGCGAATGCATGTACGACTAAAATATAAATGCACAAGTGCATGCATGAAGAGAATATTTCATTTTCTCATTCTTCATTTTAGCAAGTCATTCTTTATAGTCTTTTTTTGATAGTAGTCATTCTTTATACTCGTATCCTTTCTTCTCTTCTCATTTCCTTCTCACTTAAACCTCAATAACCAGAATAAGTAATCAACAACACAAATGACCAGTGCCAATGAAAGTGATCATTCTCATTAAGAAAGAGAACTAGGTTACCCACATTGAAGGATAATAAAAGAGACATTAGGATTATTGCAACAGAAAGAAAAGAGCATCCTTGTGCCTTTCGCCTTTTCTGCTCATGAACAAAATTTTTCCAACCTACTCCCCCCCTTTACCCATCTTTTTCTACTTTTTCCTTCCCCTTTTGGAATACCTATACATATATGATATGACTGAACATAAACCTCCTTTCCTCACATAATCTCAAAATAAAGTTTTCATTCTTCAAGGGAAAATCTTCCAAGAGATCCTCTATGTGGCTCCAACGCCAAGAAAATCAATGAAAGGCAGGTTGATTTCTCTCCCATGATCAGTTACTCCATAGACATTAAGCCTGCTTCTGTTGGCTAAGGATTCTGATGCTGAAATTTTAAAATTGGAGTATAAAAGATTTGATTGATCAACACTGATCCCGGCCACAGTTGGGTCAGCATGATATACACTGTTGCTAGAATCATCCAACTTGTCATAACATGGACTTCTCAGAGGTGGTGCCATCTTTTCGTCAGTGCCTGTAAACAACCCCATCAGAAGGAAAAACAGACCCATGAGTAACATAATGCAATAGAGAAAATGACAAAACGAAATGAAGATAGTATACAACAATTCTATAAAAATAAGTGCATGTGACAATGATTAACAGATAAGAAAAAGACCCATGAGAAAAGAAGTATAAGCTCGAGTAGAAAAAAGGTGAAGAGGCAAAACAGAATCCAACAACCCAATCAGAAACAGAGAAAGATAGCAAACATCAGCCAGACCACGACACCAATCCTTAATCAATCAAACAAAGGAATTGCAATTCGAGGAAGAAAGAAAAGACAATGAGAGAGAGAAAGGCGTGCAAAAACCGGTTCTTCTCTAACTTACTACAAGATCTCAGCACTATGGGGTGGAAATTTTTCAGAAAATGGATTCTCACTAACTAAAGTTTCTGATTTTCCCACCAAACATGCTGGAACTGGTGACCATCCATTCATCAAGAAACTCAAGATATAAAACTGATTTAAATTACCAAGACAAAAGTGCCTTATAAGGGCAAAAAGAAGACATACCCAAGACAAAATCATAGGGCTGTTGCTGTTGGGTAGGGCTCAATCTAGAAAGTCCCATGCGAAGAATCCTGCTTGAGGAATTAAGTGAGAGATCTGTGCATGTTGATGCAGATTCATCTCTTGTGCTAGTGATGGTTGATTCACTACATGCATTGTTGCAGTTCATCTCCATCCTCTTATGAAGAATTGGAGAAGAGACCTTCCTTCTCCTATAATTACTTGGTTGTTCTCTATTCTTCCTTGCCATGAGCACATGCCAATGGTTTTTTACTGCATTATCAGTTCTACCAGGAAAAAGCCTAGCTATCAATGCCCATTTGTTGCCATACAATCTATGAGCAGCCAAAAGCCTCTCCTCTTCTTCTTCACTGAAAGCTCTTCTATTGATCCTTGGATCCAGCTGATTAAACCATCTCAATCTGCAGCTCTTGCCTGCCAAAAGAATAAATTCTTCTAAAAAGGAACCCATAACCCAAAAAACGGATTACTACATGTATCAGCATCAAGATTTTTCCTCACTATTTCAGAAACGACTTTCATCTTTCTTTTTAATATACTATTATTCAAACACCAAAAAAGATTGTATTATAATGCTTCCAGTCAGGGAGATCATATCTAAGTCATCAAAAGCCTCCCCAAACAAAAGAAAATGCAAGAGTCAGAATCAACATCATTCATTGGGTACTAGAAAAGAAACTCCTTTTTCTGGCTGTTCTAATATGCTAAACATATTCATAAACCAGAGAAGATTAGTCATTAAAAGAGCAAATTTAGAGAGATGTAGAGGGCAGACTTCACATCTTCACCAATCTACATCTAATCTATTATATGTTGATCAAAATATTCTGCAGTTTGGGCTTACGTAACAAAGACTAAAAAAGCTAATCCATGTAGCCAAAAGGATACAAATATTTATCAAAATCCTATCACAACATTTCTTTCTAGAGCCACCAAGCCCATCGATGAGGAGTTCCCGAGGTAAGACTGCAAGTAATTGAAATGATACAAGCCTAATTTGCTATGTAATTTCAGAAGTAACACTGTAGAGAAGTAGAGAAAAGAAAGTAATCAGTAAACATATTTGAAAAGGACGAAGGAATGGGATTTAAGAAAAAGGATACGCCAAAGAAATTTTCCTCTGAAGTCTTGTCTAATTTAAATGAAATTCAAAAACTAGATTATATGAGATTCCATAAGCAATCATTATTTTTCAAAGCTGCTTTGAAATGAGATGCTAGAATGAAACATTTTTCATCTTGTATTCTAAATCTTCATCTTCTTTTGCCTAATTTCTATTACCTGATCTTCCTTCAAGCTTCTGAGCAATCAGATTCCAATTCTGAGGGCCATACAATGAAACAAGCTCTTTGAGTTTGGCATCTTCAGCTGGCCTCCAATGCCCCCTAGAACAGAGCTTGAACTGCCCATTTTCATGCTCTTTCTCTGCTTCAGAGTTCTCCCTCTCTTCCTTCAATGATAACCCATTTTTCTCATTCCCATAAGGTCCTTCACCCCCACCATCAGCCCTCTGGATTCTACTCTCATTAAAGCACTGAGAGCTCCAGGCTTTGTTCTGTTGCTGCTCCAGTGAGGGGCTCAATACCTGGAAACCCATTTCACTACTCTTACAGTTGCTATCTCTAGTTGAAATCAAATCCCCGAAAGTGGGATTAGATGAGGGCGAAAAGTTAATCCCAGTGTACTTCTTGAATCCTTCAACATCACTTGCTCTCTGATAAAGATTTGGATGGAGCTGTTGCATGTTCATTTTCTCCAGGATCCCAGATAGTTATGAAATGAAATGCAAAGTCTCTTCCAGAAGATCAAAAAACAGATTTCAATGGGAAAACAGGGTAAAAAGAACAGGTCTCAATTAAGGAAGAGAAAGCACCAACTGGGTTTTGGGATTTTTCTTTCAATATCTAGTACCGACACAGAAAGTTGAGATTTTGATCAGAAAAAAAATTGGTTTTCGGTATTTTGCACTGTGGGTTTTCCTGAAAACATGAAATAGAACAGCAAATCACAAGTGCTCCCTCTCTAAAACATGAATGCTCTTTTCTTATGCACAAGAATGAAGAAAAACGCTCTTTCGCTAATGGGTTTTGACGTATGAGACAACAAGGAAAAGATAAATATGCAAAAACCCAATACTGTATCCTTCAAAAATCTTCCGGAAAGGCAAAAAGATGAGATCTTGATGAGGAAAAGACGTCCATTCTTCAAACTTCTTGTCAAATCATTGAAAAAAAAAAAAAGGCTATTTACTGAAGAAATAAACCTATTTTTTGGATTATAAGCAGAGTATAGCAGAGCAGAAGAGGTTTAACGATGGAAGAAGCTGATGGGTATAAGAAAAGAGGATGAAGAGGTTTAACACAAAAAGAAGATGAAGAAGATGACAAGGGAAAAGGAAAGCCCGTAGGTTACTTGGATTTTTCAGTATTTATATATACTTCCTTCCTGCAAGTCAGAGATTCTCCTCACTCTGAGACTAATTTCAGTGCATATTGCATGCAACTTTTACTTAAAGGAAACCGCTCGACGACCCTCGTGTGCATGTGACTTCCAAGTCTTTGTGTTTGTAACTCTAGTTGTCGTCCGCACCAAACTCTTTACCTGGGTTAACTAGGGCTGCAAAATTCAACTGGGGTGGGCTAGGCCAATATTGACCCTACACCAAGTATAGCCCGGATGAAGTGTCTCTGTTTTGGCTAGGCTCGGTTCAATGCTCTGAATTCTATAGATTATCCCAATTTAATTTCTTGAGAATTAAGCTTATTTTCTGAGAGGAAGAGCATGTGAATGTGGGGTGTAAATGGACAAGAGGCCATGGCAAAGCAGAAGTTGCTCTCTATTGCAGCCACAAGACTGTGGGTTTAAGTCATGTTTATATTGGATTTTTATGTGAGTCTTGTATTAATTTTTTCTTTGATTCTTCTTTGGTTTTTATGTAATTCTTTTTTGATTATTACATAAATAAACTATGCGTGATTTTTGTCTTTACAATGACGTATCTACATGCAGTTGTTAAATATATGTAGATTTATTTGAACATGTGTGTGGGTTTATTTGAGCATTATTCCTATATGAACTCTTCGTAATATGGGATCACTTCCTTTAATTACTGGGTCTAATTTACATCATACTCATATTCAACTCCAATGGCTCACCTCTTAGATGGGGTTCTACAAATTCGCGGCATGATGTAGAGGAAATTACAAGATATTCTTTTAGTATCCATTTGTTTGTTTGGTATTCAATTCATGAGACTACTCAGTGCAAAATGCATTCTATCAAGATAAGTTACAAGAGGGTTAACATCATGTTTACACTCAGTAGTGCCCAATGGTAATGTAGAAAAAATTGAAAACTGATTTTCATTTTTTAGGCCCTAGGTCCATCCTCAACCTATGAGGGCTAGGTAAGAGCCTATATAGTGAAGCCTACTTGCTTGTGAAGAAGTGGATTTTCATTACATTGTTTTCTTTTTTTATATCTACTTTAGATGATAAAAATAAAAACCCATGTAAAAAGGGGAATAAGGAGCAGACATGATGGAGATGAGAAATGTAAGATCCATTTAAACGGAAATTGAATCACTTCTATCTTTCTCATGTGCTCAACATTGTAAAAAACCCAACCTAGTGTGGCTAAATCTTTAGCTGGTGCCCAAACCCAAATAAAAAGATTAAAATAAGCAACCCCATGTGATTTTATATAAATATTATCTAAAATTATTTATTATATATAAAAATCATTCTTCTAAGTGCAAGTACATATTAATCACAACCAATCCCTACGGGGTCCACATGGGACAATCTTTGATCAATCTACCCTCTCAACCTTCACTACCATGACCCCCTCCTACATATAACACTAACATTTTCCCCCACACTCTTGCGCTTTGCAGGTGTGTGCATCCCCACAATACGGAGTCTAGATCCCCTATCACAACTATTACAAATGAAAATTCCCTTCAGGGTACAACTAGAATGGATTACTAGACCTTAATTTAACCACACAATGCAGCGGAAATAGACCAATCAGGCAATATAAAACTAGCTATCTATTCAATCACACACCATAAGAAGGCAGACATAATATTTAACGCGGAAACCCTATTTAGGGAGAAAAATCACGATCCAAAAATCAAGAGTTTACGAACAGTTAGAAGATATACTCACAAGCTCCTTTACCTCAGTTCATACCTCAACCTAAGGACTGTAGTTATTCTTGCAAAGAATCCACTGACACGACATTCACCGTGCCACGTTCTCCTTACTTGATCTCCTAGCAGTTTGACAATCAAGATGATCAATCTTCTACAAGAAAGGTAGAAGCAGCAATGACCTTTTAGAGCAGCCCTTTAGAACAATCTTTCAATAGCTCTAGAAAATAAACTCTCTCTAAAATATCTCTGACTCAGATTAATGAGAGTAGTGGTTTCTGTGGTTACCTCTAGGGTTGAAAGAAACACCCTATATATAGTCTCAAATTCGTGTTTAAGGCTTGGTGCACAAGTAGGACTCAAATTGGGAAACACAAGTCTCAAAGGGAAACAAACTCGTATTAGAATAAAGACTTTCCCGTGTTCTGCGCACCAGCTCGCTCGAGCGAATGAGGTTCTGTCTCAGCAAAAAGGTTTCTGTCAGTGCGTCTAGGTTTTCTGTCATGCCTTCGCTCGAGCGGATGAGATGATCGCTCGAGCGAAACCCCATTCTGGTTGATCTCCGAAAATTCAGCACCAACATGTTTCCTTCAGCTTTTTGAGTCATTCCAATATTCTATCTTCATAGACTTTTTCTAAAAAAAATTACAACTCAAGAGACCCAGAGTTTTGTTCAACCAATGAATTTAGCCAACACTAAAAAACCTAATAACAAACGAACTCTGTAAGCACATGCTGTAAACTCCATTGGGGGCCAACATAGATATAATTTAAACCATTCAAGATGAATCACACATCCCCTCTAATGACATACACCATATTGAGAATGTAACCGGTTATTGATATGGCATTACAACAGACGTAATGTTAATGACGCTTTTGCCATGTGCTCAATCGGGTGGTGGGATCCAATACTACTAAGCCAAAGTTTGAGGACATACTCATAGAGGGATGAGATTCAAATTAAACGACTCAAATTGTTTCTATGTGGGCCCCAAGATGGAGTTCTCGGCTTGTGTTAACATGTAATAGTTGCGACATGGGATCCAGACTCCCCAATATAATAGTCACTATTTCACTGAATTTGATTTAAAGAATTACAATAAAAATTTGAAACCCTCAAGCTATTTGATCAAGGATGAGGATAATCTGCTTTGACATGAATTTTGTATATATTTCTCGATTTTTATTGAAAATAAGTAAATAGATTAATAGTGGGTTCGCAATTCCTAATTTGACTCGCCCATCGATATGAAGGAAGTACCGACCCGGTACTTATTTCATTTTTTTTTTTTTTTGGCACCAACCCGGTATTAAGTTATTTAACTCATGTGATACCTGTTTTGAAAATGAGTATTATGCATTTGTCCTCCCTAAAGTTTTTAGGATTTGTAATTAGGCTCCTAACTATTCATTTTAATACCGTCCATGTTTCCAAATCAGTTGTCCTAACAAGAATGATTAGCCACCATAAAATTAATTTGTACTTACTTTTTTTTATAAAAATAGCAACTTTGCCCTTACATCATTTAAACAAAAATGAATATATTATTTTATATAAACAACATTATTTTATCTCGATTTTCAATAATCTCTCTCTTAATTACTTTCTCATGCACAGGAAGCCCAATTACTATTTTAAAAGTTTCATTAATCCAATGGTAGGTCATGGAAGTATTAAATCAATTATAAGTTTATAACCAATTATAAGTATATTATTTTACATAAATAATATTATTTTATCATGATTCTCAACAGTCACTCAATAACTTTTTCATGCACATAAAGCCTAATCATTATTTTAAAACTTCCATCAATCCAATAGTGGGTCGTGGATGGATTAGATCAATTATAACCGAAATGAGCCTTGTATAAATAAAACTAGGGCTCATGGAGGGCTATTCTTTCCCACTAAAAATATTATAGTAGCTATTAATGTTACAAGCTTAAGAGAAAAATTAGGTCAAGCCTTTAAAAATTATACACATAGTGATATAAGAGCTATGGACAAAGGTATCATTTCATTTTAAAAACTTCTTAATGATTGAAAGGCTATTAATTTAGAGAGATAGTAGGTATTGAAATGAAAAGTTGGAAGCCTATTTATAAATAATAAAACCACATGTGCTATTTGCAAATCCTATAAACCTTAAGTGCTATATAAAAAACAATTATTAAAAAAAAGAGTCGGTTGGGTTGAAAGTTGAAACCGTTGAATTCTATCCATAGTTTTGTTTCATCCTCCAAGAGACTCGACCCTCATTAAATTGTAAGATTTAACTTGGTTAGGCACGTAGTCATCACATACCGTAGCCATATGAAAAATCTCTGTGGACAACCACTTATAGTTGCCTTTTAATTAATGAGGCTAAGCAAAAGTAGATGGGTGATGAGACTTAACAATATCATATTTGTGAAGATTTCAATCTACAGTATGGTGGAAGTTCCTCGACCCGAGTCATCAAAATTTGATAAATTAGATTGATCGACGAGAGTCATCAAGTATTGCGGAGGTGGTCCACTATAGTTTGAAAATCGAATTATATATTATTTAGCTATTTTTAAGAGGATTTTACTACTAAAAAAAAGAGAAAAAAATAAGCGATTATTATATCGAAAAAAGTAATTTTAAGTGCCATTATACCAAATTAGTCATTTTATCAGAAAACGTAATTTTTTTTAACATTATCTAATATGGTCATTATCGACCTTTTCTTTTAATGGTAAGGGTTCCTAGCGACGCTGCGTTCGATCCATTCATACATTTTAGGGCCTAGAAGCCTGATTTTCTCTCTTATTTGTTTTCTTCTTCTTCCTCATCGTTGACTGCGACTTTACATTAGCTGCCAGGCGTATTCACAATGGTTCCCAATAGTCATTCATTGAGCCATGGTGTCATGGAAGTAGGAATTATGAAAGTGATTTCTAAAAAGTAAAAAATTATGTTTTATGGCAAAGTACAAACTCTACATTTTCATTGGTCTACCCAAAACAATAGCATATGCACTTTAATGTTCTCCATCAAATAATGGCACGTGGCTTTAATAGTCTTCAAGAAGTGGGAATATCCTACAGAGGGGAAGCAAGTCGAACATGGTCATTTTTTTTTTTCTAAGAACAGGTAACGAGGGATGAGTTTCGTGCATTTATAAGCATATAATGTAGGGTCGATAGAGAGACCAGTAACATTATAAATAAAGGTCGATTGAGACGCTACAAACAAAGTAAATGATAGTTCTGTGAAGGTTAGGATGGACCGCAAGATCTCAATTGACCCTTAACATTGCAAATGAAAATCGATATGGACCATAGTAGAAAATGTAAAAACAAATTCCATTTTCGGGCAAAATGATTGATTTTGTGCAAGGGTACTTAAAATTACCTTTTCGGTATGGTGGTCACCTAATATGTTTTTTCCAATTAAATCTCCAAGATTTTTCTTAATGTCAAAAGGTAGATATAGTGGGACAGGCATAGTAAAGATAAAAAGATCATATAAAATAATAATATATATACGAGGGACATTCATGTGCATCCATTCCTCACCATAGGGTGAGGGAACTTTTCCTTTTTTATACATGAATATTCCTTTTATGCATATGACCATATATGACTTTTTCTCTTTTGCACATGAAAATCTTCAATTATGGAAGTGTTCCTCACCCGGGATGGATGTACATGAATATTCTCCTAGATATATATATGGAAAATATGTCACGACTTCTTTATGTAGAGACATATGCACCGCATCATTTGAGTTATTTATTATAGACGCTATTTTTTTTAGGTAAAAATATGAGACGCTATTAGTGTATATTTAGGGTTGTTTATATATAAGTACGCATGTCTATAGTATATAAGGATCTCAATAATTATGAAAGCTAATACAAAACTGAACAAAGCTTCTAACTTGATTTTATTTATATAGTATCTTTTGACTTGATGGAACTTAATATGGATTAATCGAATCAAAGTATAAATGGATTTCCATGATTATGAATACTCATAGCAAACTGATCAAGACTTTTGAGTTAAACATAGATTAACGGATTCTAAACAAATCTAAAAAACGGCTTTCATATTCCTCATCACCACCACTCTCCCTTTTTCTACCATGTACGACCTCCTTTTACAAACCTCAAACTCGCCGCAACATCTACATCTACGCCTACCCATCTCACCCCAAGGTGCCCCATTTTCTCGAATCTTTTTAGCAACCAAATTGTTGGGCTTATTTTAGAGCGTGTTTGGATGTGTTGAAGTGAGGTAAAGCCTCTATTATCTAGGGAAGAAAAGACAATGGGTCATATCCAAAGTATATAATTTTAAAAATCCCTCAATCTTTTTAAAAAACATAAAAAAAACGACATCTTTTCTCTATTAAAAGACAAAAAAGCTCCACTTTCCTATAAAAAAAAGTAAAAAAGATTCCATACCAAACAAATAAAAATAAAACACCATCATAACACCTTATATTTTATTCTCTCTTAATTTGATGCTTCACCTCACCATACTTTAATTCATTCTATATCCAAACCGGCCCTAGACAATTCAATTGCTAGTAAATTGAAGTCTCAAACTAAAAGAAAATAAACTATGAGGAAATCTAATCACAATGTAATTACTATTGAACTTATGATATCGCAGCAACTTTGTCATATCTTTCTTTATCTTCAATATAAATCTGTATAATTAAGATTTCAGCTTGCTTAATTTTTTTAATAAAAACCCCTAATCCAAATCTAATCTAACAATTTAAGATAAACCTTTTTTTCCACCGGATCTAACATTATCTAAAATATCCTGCACTAGATCCTAGATTTCCTTTCTATGTTGGTCAAATTTCGTTTAAAAAAAGTAGAGTAATGAGAGTTTGCATGTCAGAGTCCACAGGCAATCATTCTGCTGATATAAATGTAGCAGCAAATTGCAGGCAGAGAAGGAGACAACAGCTGAGGTTCATTTCATACTGAAAACGGTAAAAGCAACAAGAGAACGGAGAAGAAGGGAAAGATCTCCTTCTCATTGATCCGAATCTCAGTTGCAGGACCTGCAGAATAAAAAAGATACACAAGGAATACTAATCATTACATCTCTTTTACTTCTCCATCGATCACAGCACACACAATCGCACGCCTCTTTCAAGCTTTCAAGTGCCTGATGTGATCATATCAAACTTGACACAATCATCTAACCGTTGAAGTGGACTGGTTGTTTATCTTGTGTCGTCCACCAGGCGGTTACATTTAGTATTGATATGTGAAACAGATGACCCACTTTTGCATTCTGTCTGGAGGCCTACCTGACTGCTTTGTTTGAATTGTGAAGAGTGTGGGGGCCAGCTGAGTGCTTGGTACGAAGGGCTGAAATTAAAATGATGAGACAGGGATATGCTTATTATATCCAAGATTTGTACGTAAGATTTAGTTTTTGAGAAGATCTGGGGAGATATATATGATGCCCTAATAAAAAGAGTCACCTGGACAACTGTTGTGCAGTTGTTTTGATTTTCAGCCGTTTATCTTGTGGGGATACACATGCACAATAGTAGGACAATATCTAAAGGAAGATTTTTAAAACGGTATCAAACTTTCGGTTCATGCTCGAAAACTGTATATCAAGATTTTCCACAATGCTTTCAATCTAGTTTGTTTTGTTTTGTTCTTTTTTTTTTTCCAATTAAAAATCAAATCCCCTTAAGTGATTTTATTTTAGAATTACTCGCTTTAATCATTTATTTAAGGGAAATGATCAAGTCCAACAGAAAAAACCCTATTAGGGCCCACTTCAATTGCCTTTATACATGAATGGTTTAAAAAGAGGATTCCAAATGACTAAAAATAGAACGTCATTACATGATTATGATCTTCAAAATAAAAAATGTAAAATTTTAGAGAGAGAAGAGGTTAAAAAAATACCAAAACCCATCAAAAAGGGAATATTATTTTTGTTATTTGTCATAGCTTTTTTTTTTCTTTTTTACGGAGGGGGCTTGATTGAAAGAATTAAACTTTTGTATCTTTTAAAAATGTTCAAAGCTTTCACTACTTTTTTTTTTAACTGATTCAAAAATCTTATTCCTTTTCTTAAATTGAACCGTGTTATTTGTCCCGAATTTTATCCCGCGACAGTGGGAGCCGTGCCACGTCCCGGGACAAAAATCCCGGAGACGTGTAGGCTTTTACTCTTAAATTTTTCCCTTTCTCAAATCACCAATCTATTTAACTGTATAATTAAATTAACTCTATATTAAATAAATATAATTGAAATTCTAGAGGAGCTACCCAATAGACCAGGATGATGGCACCTTCCCACATACACTAGGCAAGGCTCAAGAGTGTAGCCTGTAGATATCACATCCATCTTTCATAGATGGAACGAAGTTGAAGAGGTGATTTTCTCCATCCTTGAAATGACTGGCCATTTAAGTAACGGACAGCTGGGGTAGTTTGCAGGACAAAACAATTTAAACAACTGACAACAACAACTGCCTAGCGTTGCAGCAGTCAGAGTGGAGGGCAAAAGGTCTGCGGTACGTTGTGAAACAGAGCAGCAGAAAGACTGTGTTTGTGATTATCCCTGCCCCTGTGCAATTTGTTCTTCCGTATACACATACATCACCATCTGTAGTGTCCCCAAAGCACTTCCCTTCTGCCGTTTTTACTGCATTGCAGTTATGGGTTTTCTCGCCATGCTTCTAATCTCGAGCCCCAATTGCAGTCTCTACCAACTCTAGGTTTAGAGCCTTGTGGTTTTGATCTTGGAGATACCAAAAGCATATTTAAGTCTGGGCCTCTGGGTCCTGCTCACTGCAGCCTCTGTTGCTGCTGTCAATCAAAAGTCCAAAATTCGCTCTGCCTGCTTTTAGTTTCGTTATTGAACTAGCTAATCTGATTCAAATTGGATCCTACTTTTTTAATTTCCACAATGGCCGGCCAATCTGAGTGATAGACCAAGAACTTTAATTTTCTATTCATGTACAATTATACTACATTAAAGCAAATCATCATCCATTATAATTTAAATTGATGGTTATAATTTTGACCGAAAATTACATAACCTACAGTTTAAAGAGTTTCTTCGAACTAGAGTATTGATAGCATTCTGGTAATATCTATCCTCTATATTATTCCTAAAATTAGTATGGCTATATATGATACAAATCTGTTCAGTATATCTTACAAATATGTTGCAATATAATCTGAGGGTCACTTATAATATTGATCAAATTACGACCATTGTTAATTTAAAGGAATAGGTGTTCATGAAGAATTATATTGATCATAAGTGGCCTACATTTTGTAAACAAGGAAAGATGAGTCTCCTTAGATAGGGTGTCTACAGCCTTACAATTCTTATTTCTTATGTACAGAAATTATCAACTCTCTTTTGAGAAACATAGTGTGCCACCTAGTGCTTGAAGTGTTTGCTCACTTCAGTATATTTTTTTTAAGGTAAGTAAAGCAAACAACTACCACCAGCCAGCCACCACTAAAAGAGGAAATTCACTCAAATCACATATTACTCCCATTTTTGCAAAATCAAATTTAGCTAAACAGAGCGCCAACTCATTAAACTTCCTAGGATTATAATCAAAGTCAATACTGTTCTTTCCTGTATCCCTCCAAAGATCAATCCCGGTAGGGTGCTGTGGAACTTACAGGTGCTCTTTACTCAAGTTATTAATTAGGGGAAGAGTCTCATAGAATTAATTAGGGGAAGAGTCTCACCTATGATGGTAAGGGAAGTATCACGCAGATCTATAAATATGTAAGTTTAGGCTAACTTGCTTCATTTTAAAAGATTACTGCATGAAGTTCCCTCACCTGAGAGGCTTTATCACTTCACTGGTGGTCTACTTTTGTCACTGGAGGGCTTTATCACCTCACCCTCTACTACCCTCATCCGTATGGTCCCAGCCCCACTATAGGGGATACTGAAAAAAGTTACGCCCTAACATTTGGCATTTTCCTTTTGAACAGTAAGGTACTGAGAACTCAATCATTTTGGCTTGGAGAATTCTCTAGATTTCAAGCATTTGTAAAACCAAGTGTGGGATATCATCCAGGAAACTCTAAAATCCCAGACAAGAATTCTCAGAATTTTAATAAAGAAACAAGCCATCCTATATTTATTGCATGTTTGCTATGAATTTCTACATTTTTCGCAGAAACTTTCCCCTCTATTCTGCCTCCGGAGACACTTTCTACATGGTGTAAAAATTGTACTAATTTTAATGCCTTCTATTCCAAAAAACAAAATCACAATAGATAATGAAAAGAAAAAAAAATTATTCAGAAATATATCCCTTTTTCCGCAGCATTTTTGTGTAAAGAATTCTACACAAATGTGGATATGAAAAGTGTTTGCCAGTCGAAGCTCCACTTAATCTAATAGTTCTCCATCAAATATAAGATGAGATTGATGATAGATGGTTAATTCACTAACCCTATTTTATAGGGTCAGATCCGGCAGACCCATTATTCAAGTCTCCAACAGAGGATCTGGGCTCTATGCCCAACTGTTCCAGCATTAAAAAGGTCCAGTAATAGATTTTACATTATTCTTTTGATCATAGGTCCTTTTCATTCTAGATCCACACCAGAAGAGTCATTTATGAAGTAGTTAAGGTACGTCATGATGAGGTAATCCAACCCACAATCTGTATAGGTTGGCCCACCCATCAACATGATGTTGAAAAAGCAATAATTCCAAGAAAAAAAAAAAAATCAATCATGGTCCCTAGTTATGTCAATATGAATGATCTATATAGTGAAAGATGGGCTTTCATATGTGGGCTTTCACGGCCTTGGCAAACAACAAAATTTACCACATCATTTACCATCTCAAATTTACCATCCCTTTAATTTGGTGAAGTGGAGTAAGGAGTGGTTTGTCCCCAACCCTTTAATTTGAAACCCATCTCAAATTTACTAGGTCTGTTTTTGTGATTACTTTTATTGGGGGTGAAAGACCTTAGGGCTACCCACATCATTTAAAATAACTTATCTAAATTGCACAAAACATGAGATGAATGAGTATGTGCCACGAAGCAGCTGGTACACGTGTGCATTTCTTCCATACTTTATGAGCCGGATCCACAAAAACTAGTTTAATAGACTTTTTTTTTTTTTTTTTTATCTTCCGTGGGGTTAATAAAAAAAAAAAAAATCTTAATCCCCTCATACGAAAAGCTTTTCTATAAAATTATGGAAAATTAAACTCATTTTTATGCTTTTGTGAGTGGCAGAACATTTTCAACAAATGTGCAAAACTTTCACTTCGGAAAAGTGGCTAAATTCTTCACATCTTCTCCACAGAAATACGATCTCACAAACATACCCAATAAGTAGAGAACTTAACTAAGGCCCTATTTCTTTAGTAGAATTTCTGTCAAGAATTCACCATGTCTAGGAATTTCTTAACAAAATGTGACAAGTTGTACCTTAGAATTTCTGAATCTCATGTTTCTTCAGTAGCATTTATGGATTACAAGCACTTGAAAGTTCTCTTTTGACTTTTGGAATTTAAAGAATTTTGCATTTTGATGGAATTCCTGGATGCTCAAGCCTAAAAGGAATTTTGAAATTCCTGCAAAAAAACAAGCCCAAGGTCGGTACTATGTAGGAGAGCTCCTTTTTTTTTTTTTGTGTGTGTGTGTGGCTAGACTTAGCTCTTGGTAATATAGCATGTCAAAAATATGGTTTTATGGATAGTTTCAAATTTGAAGTTTTTCTTGAGATATTTCCAAAAAAAAAAAAAAGGAACTTGTAAAAAAAAAGGTTAATTAAATATCCTCATATTCTTCTCTTATTTATTTTTTTATAGCAATTTTCATATGATGTTACATATTTGGTGATATTTTGAAAATCTCGAAAAGTAGTGAGAAAACACCATTTCAGGTAAATGACTAAATATATTGTGAAATTTTGAAAATCTCATCCATACTGTTGACAATTTCAAAACATAGCTTACCAAAAAAAAAAAAAAAAAAAATGTATTTATCAAAACACAGCAATTGCGCTGTCAATCTAGACCTTTGGGGGGTCTAGCTTGGCCTGGTCCGGCTCACAAAAGTGAAGGTTTTTCATTTTGTACTGAATCCCAAGGGTAGTGTACGGCCTGATTTTGAAAGGCAGGGGTTAGGGTTAGGGCTTACCACGGGCCAGGCCCTTCGACAGCCTACTTAGCATGTTGGAGGACCCATGGGCTTGAAAGTTGGACAATATGCCCCCCATTTAGCTAGGGGCAGACCCAACAACAACTATGTGGGGACAGCCAAACCATTGGATCTCGGTCTGCTTTTAAAACAATGAACTTTTTCAAAACCCACATGAAAATTTTAGACTTGTTTTTTAAACCGAATTGCCTAGTTCGGTCTCCACCCTCAAAGCAAAAATCCTGAGTTAGCCACTACATTTAGCTATCGAACTAGGATGAGATTGACCAGGGTTGTCTCGGCCTATGAGCACCCTAGTAGTTTGCCTTTTCATCAAACGATTCATAGTTATTATTGGGTCCATCAATAGATTGATCCCATGTTGAACTCATATAGCTGTATTAGGTCAGTCCACCTTGAATTTCCACACTTTGTAGAGCATAATCTTTCAAATTGTGAGTTTAGTGTCGTATTCAATTTATAGGCTCCTCCCAGCCCTACCCTGTTAAAAAAGTATTTTCTTTTTTAATAATTATGTCCTAATTATTGGGTCATTTTCTCCTAAAGGTAGAAAACTTGTCATTCATATGTGGCCTAGTTTGTGGGAACCATCTGAATGAAGGGATGTAAACAGGTCCATTCTGGGCTGGAATCACACTAGACACAGAATTGGAACTGTTTTTAAGTGTAGATTCTAGTTTCGACTTTAAACTTATTTTGTTAGTCACAAATCTGATTTTCATAACAAAACCCGGATTATATTCCAACTAGAGGACTGAGTTCCAATTTCAAAACCACGTCTGACTTCTTTTTAATTTTTTTAATTTTTAATTTTTTTTTAAAATAAGGTTATCATTCAATTTATAACAGTACGCCAAATCTAAATCTACTGCTTCCGAGATTAAAGATAAAACTGACCAACTAAAGTTGATTTTGAGCTATAATTTACGACATTAAATACTTGTACCTCGGGTTTTGCGTCCATAGGTAAGAATCTATATGAATCCGGAACCAAACCTTGTTTATTATTCAGAACTTAAATTGGGTTTTGAACCCGCAACCATTATATTATGCATCAAAACCGCAAACAAGTTTCAAGCCCAATTTTTCATGCATTGGAGCCTTCGGATATAGATACCTATTTACATCCTTACCTAGATGCATACCTGTCATCCGCGTGTGAGCACATGTTCGAGATGCATGCTTCATCAGCGACTACAGTTGGGGCTAACACCATCAACACATCATATCTTCAATTATTCATATCCCTTAAATTAACAGCCCTAATTTCGATGGTATTATAACTAATACAATCTTTTAATATTCGATTCAAGTAAGAGTCTTGCTTGATGAGAGTCAAATTTGGCATGCTGGCAATCAATAATGGTGGGTCTAAGTGAGCCCCATAAAGTTCGACAGCGGCTGAAATGAAATTCAAGTAGAGGAAGACATTCCCACTTACTCTTTTAAGAGGCATTCGTCACAAAAGGAAGACTGATCACTCACTGTGTTTGATATTCAAATTAGTGGATAATCCCTTTTCATTAGTAGACAATTTTGCCATGTGGCATCCATGTCATCGCTCAACACATGATCCAGTCACTGGTGTATAAATCTTGCTAACTGCAAGATGCTTTGTCAATCAAATTGGCACCGAACTAGCCATGTGGGACCCAGATTTTGTCAGCATCCACAAATTCCAATCACTAAACTTGTCGACATGAGTAGAGTTCCATCAGTATCCTCTTTAGGTCCCTTGGCATCTGTTAGAGGTCATGAGTCTAATTTTCCTTGTCTTTGCAAACAGACATGATGTGCAGCCTTTGTTGAATAAGATGAGCAGAAAGGCATTATAAGAGACTAGTTTAGATATACATATACCAAGAAAATTAGATTCTCTCAGACAGCAATCCTCCTTATCATATCATATATACTACTCCATGTTTTTCTCCAAACAATCATGATAAAGACAAGGTCCCAACAAGGCCCCAACTCATGTACTAGAATGGTTTACAAAAGTTCCAATTCCAAGCCCAAGTCTACATCAATCCTCATCAACCAGGTTCTTGTTGTCTAATGTCATCATTAGAAATTGAACCTACAATGCACATACAGGATATGAACCTATACAGCAACATGAAATTCACAGATGATCTTTGAGTTACTGAATAACATGTTAGGTTCGACAGGGAAAAGAGAGGTAAGGATAACCATTTTTATTTTATTTTATTCATCACTATCAATTTAAGATGCTTTGTAAAACACAGTGCATCTAATCTAATGTACTGTAAATATCAGCATCAGATTAAACCCATTGGTCTATCGGCCTATATAAGAATTAACTGTTTCCTGCGCATGTGTTCAGACCATGTTCACAGTCTCACTGTTAACATGCGTCATGGTGAATTTGGCCAGCTGCGGGTATTGTGTCGGGCCGACAAGTGTACTTTTAGCGACACGCAATTTATTTATTTATTTTTTTGCCGTGAGTCGCTCTTTTTAAGATTCGAATTCATGATCATTTCGCTTTAATACCATCTCAAATTTATTCAGTTAGACATTCTTATAAAAATTTTAAGGCGTTAGTAGAGGCAGGAGAAATACTTTTCAATATTCCCCCTCGGATGAAGCCCACTCCTCATTATACTTGGCTCGGGATCTAGGTTTAAGCCTAAAAGTGGATCATTTGGTGTGTTCACAGTATGAAGGGATAGTCTTCGAATAAGCCATCTACAGAAATAAATCGCCATATGATACTCCTAAATTCTTACATCACTGTAATACGAGTTTGGATGAGGAAAACTCTGTTCAAACGAAATTCCATTGGCATGTCCCCTATACCAAGGGATAGAGTTTTAATAAATATTTAGTTGAATTCTGGTGGATGTTTAAAATAAAGAATACTATTTTATTAGCTAAGTTCAAATGGATCCCAAAATATATTCAACTCGCTCCCTTTTTAGTAAATTTCCTTAGCTAATCATTTATACCATAACCTCGAAGCATTAATATAAGTATTGGAAATAATTTTCAACACTTTCCCTTGGATGGATACGCCCCTTCGGGTTGAACCCAGTCAATACACTTCTGGCGACATTTACATTTTAGTGTCGAGTTGTTTATCCTGTTATTTGAACTAGCGACCAATTAGCTCTGAATTTCCATTAACTAAACCATTCTTACCAAAATCTAAAAGCATTTTAGAGGTAGTAGAAAAACCTATTCAGCATAATAGAGGGGTAGCCTAGGGCTAGGGCTAGGGCTAGGGCTCCCGTTCTTACCTAACTGCACAAGAGTTTGATCCATTGATTTTCAATCTCGTTATGTGTGCAGGAGGCCTTCTCTCGCATTTGTTAAGTCTCTCAAGGGTTCGACGACCTTGCCGGTACTAAAAGTAAATTAAAAAAAGCAAGTTTACTGTTGGAAAAGAATTTAAATAACAAGCATTTCCTAGCTTTTATTGGGACTAATGAAACCCACCCACATGCCACATGACCCCTTTTTTATTTACAGCAAAAAAATTTCTAATGTGACCTAACTAGAGAGACAAGAGAACCCCCAATATCTATGAACACAAGCCTAGATTTCGGTTCACACTCAAAATACACGTGTGGCAAGAAGGAGACATGTCCACGCGTGTTCTTGGTCGACGAGTGGGACGCACCATAAGAGGAGAAGAGAATCAAGCAATTTGCATTATTATTAAAGAAAAAATCCAGTTCAATGTTCTAGGAATGGAGTTAGCTAACAACCCTTTCTTCTCTTCTTGACTCTTGTCCCTCTCAAATGCCTTTGATTTCAAGTTCCAAGAATCCTAATCTCCCCAACTCTATCAATAATCGAAGAAGCTAGTACCAAACTTGGAATTTTGTAGTAAATTAAGGGAAAAGTTAGGAGTAAATTAAGGCAAGAACATCAGCATTGTCCATTCCCCATGTTCCAAAAATGTTGCCCGCCGCTCGAGATAGGTGTAGATGCCTATAAGTCTTTGTCTAATACAAAGATATGTTTGGGGTTTAAACTAACCTTTTAGTCTTCATCCCAAAGTCATTTTTTAACTTCCCCTATCTCAATAATGTTGCCCAATTGTCCATTTGTTTATATGTTTCAAATTGTAGATATGGACTTGCAGTCTCTTTCATGGCCGGGGATTGATTTCAACAGGTTATTGAGTCTTACCACAAAAAAAAAAAGAAAAGAAGCGTATTATTTAGATCAATATCTCTCAAAGAGCAACAGTTAGCTAAAAAATAATGTGGATGTGGATTTCATAATGAAATCTTACAACACTCTTAGCTGGGCCTGTTTGTTTGGGTATTAAGGATACATTGGTAATCATTGTTAAAAATGAAGACAAATGTGAATATATAAAAATGACCTTCAAATAATCTTCCCTTTAGTTGAAATAGAATGAGAAAAGAATATCCAACTATCACCTAGTAATTCCTTACATGAGAATGTCAAAGATTCCATCTCCTTTCCACCTCACCCCATATAGCTTCACCCCTCTCTTATTTAATAAACCTCTTTTTTAAGAAAGGCATGAATCCAATCCAAATGTTAGAAAGGGGAATAAATCCATAACGTACAGGTCAGGCTCAAGTTGCTTTTGCGGGTCATTTTGCAATTAGTTGGGCTATGCGTCCTTTGGGTGGGGCTGGGATATAGTTGTCAACTCTATTTTGTTTCGGCTGTAACGGTGAGATTTTTCTATCCGGTCATTTGACCGAAACGGAATGGAGGCAAAAAAATGTCGGTTTGGATTGCTGTCCATTCTGGTTGTCCATTTCGGTTGTCTATTCCGATCTTCAATTTGTCACACAATTTTTACTATTTTAAAATTTTTTTTTATCAATATTCATTAAAAAAATGCATAATTTATATATGTTTTTAATATATATATATATATGTATATATGTTTTAAGTTTTTATTATTCCAAAAAGTTACTCAAAGAAGTTTTGCCGAAAATCCAAAACACCGAAATATTTCATTTTGGATGCTAGACTGAAACGATTACCGAAACGAAATTGACAACTACGGGTTGAAAGGTAAGTGGAAAGAATGAACTCAACCTTGACACAAACCATTTATTAATTAGGTAAAAAAAAGCCACCCAAATCGAACTCAAAATTCAAAAACCAAAAAAGGGACTTACCAGGTTGGGTAGGTGGATGAGTTAGGAAATCAACTAATTAATACCTAAGAGAACGGCTACTTACCTTACTGGTAAGTGGTGATAGTTCTTACCTGGCTGTCCAGGACTTGAACCCTGAGTACGCCGCCTCTTTCCACTTATATGGGCTTTCTTCCCGATTGTACGGGCTTTCTCTTGGGTCCCGGCCCCCTTGGCTGGGTTACCAAAAAAAAAACAAAAAAAACTAATTCATAAATAAACTTGGAAAATGTACATGGTTGTTTAATTGTGTCCGGATTAGTGTGGTCCATGCCTTCATCAAATAAAAGAAAGGGAGAATTATCCTAATAGTAGTTAGGATTGAACTACTTTAATGCATGGACTAGTAGTAGCTGCTGATTCAAATCTCATCACATATGAATCATTTGAGAAGGACATTTGGATTATCTTAAAACAGCTAACCAACCAAATGAAAAGAAAGCTGAAAATTATTTTGTTTATTCTCTCACTATTTCAAGAGTAACAAATTAGTTAAAGCAATAATCTTATTTAAAGATGATACCATATAACCAACTCTGCTAGTTTGCAAATTAGCTAAGGGTCACATCCATCTATTGTCTTCTACTTTTCACTGATTTCAATTTATGTTCTATATGTTAATTAACAAGTCGGTCGATTAGTTTCTCTTTCTTCCATTAGGGCATCCAACAAAGGGTTGTTTGTGAACCAACTGGGCCTAGTAACTGTGGACTCAGACCTGACAAGAAAAGTTCATTGGGCCCAAAATCTGGGACAGTACTTACTCTGTACAGTGTACAGGCCTGGTCCTGGTACTCGGGAGACGGGTCCATTTCTCTCCCCACATTTATCCTCCTGATCTAACAATATCACTCTTATATTACAATATTACCCAACTGGGTCCTGAAATGCAAGCCTTAACGTGGACCAAGCCTTAAACTAGGCCCAGAATCAATAACCATACCTAATTTCTTGAGTCTGGTCAACAGGTGTGGGCCCTGCATTTTCTCATTCCAACTAATTCACCTATTCTGCACTAACCCTAGGGGTAGCTCAATTGGCCTAGGATCACGAATTGCACCCGGAGATTGTAGGTTCGAAACTGCACTACCACACTGGGCTGCATGGGAGTTTATTCGGCTTCCCTCTGGGCCCGGAGGAATTACTCCAGCCCATAGGGTTGGGAACCCTCCCATAGCAAAAAGAAAAATTAAAAAAAAAAAGACATGCTGCACTTATAGCTATTGGCTCAAATTTCTTTTCATTTAGGATGATTTACACCATTCAATTGATGAATTTACAGTGAACTACTCTACTTCAAATAAAACTTGGGCCGCGGTTTACCAACTATAGAGCCCCCCAGAGTAAGTACAATCAAATGTAGCATTTCCTTTTGAGGATAGCATAGTTGATAATGTACACCAACTTTGGATATAGCAGTCTTCTCTAATAAATGGAGCGTCACATCTGTGAATTAATTAACATATTGCAAGATCAAGGGGTTGTTCAATTGGTTGGAAACCCCACCTCTCACTTAGCTATCTAGAGTGGATTTCTGGACATACGATCTTCCCTCCATTCTTGTGTGTGCGGGAGCTCTCTTCTGTCTTCCCCATCTATGTGGGTGCTCTCTCCCTGCATATGCAGGTGCCTCCTCCCCATGTGCATGAGCTTTCTCTCCTTGAGGTGCGCTCCCATGGGTCCCAGTCCCTTTGGCTTGGGTACCACTAAAAAAAAAGTGGTTCCAACATCCCATCAATCAAAGCAAACCTAATGGGCTGTTTGGGGATTAAATGTCAGAGTTGAAGTGTCCCTTCCAATATTAAGGATGTGGGATATTTCAGCTAACCTAATGGGATGTTTGATAGTCTGATTGTCAGAGACAGATTTTTGGTTGAGAAGGATTAGTGAACCTTTTTTGTGGGGCTCATATTGACATTCCCATAAATTCAGGTGATGCCTAAACCAAACCCTTGGACTAACCAGACACATTCAGGGCCAATAACAAATGAGTTTTATATTAATTTGAATTTGATATGAGTTTGTCACATTATGTCAGTTCCTTTTATTCATAGAGTCCTACACTTAATCAACATTAGAGAATGTTGACATGAGAATTGAGCACAAATCTCTTGAGACTGATGGTGGAATCTGCCATCCTTGGTATCAAAGTTTACAAAACTAGCCTTTCTGAGGAATTGGACCTCAGAACTAGGGATATAATGGGCTAGGGTTGGTGGGTTGGATCAGTAATTTGGGATATACAAGCATGTATTTCTAAGTAGGCCTGTTCTGGCCCTTTTATGCATATGTTCAAATTGTAGGTTGTACACAGTGATGCCGATTGGTATCAGATTATCCAAATATGCTGTCTTCGATTATAGAAAAAGCAGGAACGAAAACTCTCATTAAATCCGATTCTTTTTTAATGGATCGGCCCACCAATTTAGTAATCTAATTCATAATTTCTGTCCTGACCCAATGTGCTAGTTAAAGGCTCAACCTTGCAGATTTGGCTGGATTGGATTGGGATGCTGGTCGAATAGCAAGGGGTCAACCCCCCCGGACCCTGTAATTAGTTAGAAAATTAAGGCTGTCAATGGGCCTGGCCTAGTACATTTTAGGACCAGTTCATTTAGGAGGGCCTGAAATGATTCTAGGTCGGTCGGACCAGACTTGGATACATATTTAGAGTCTGAACCATAAATGGGCCAGATCAGGCCTTGAGTCCCAAGCCCGTTAAATTCCTATTTGGTTCGGTTGCAATGTATATGCCTAAATGCGAGCGTCCCTATCCTTTACTTTCATAGTACCGTAAGAGTAACTCACATAAGAACATTTCTCTAACATAATATACATGATAAATCCGATTTTAAATTGTAAGTTAATCAAATAATTTGGTATGTTATGTATTTCTCTTAGGTTTGACATGTATTATGACTTCTGCTAGATGGGCTGGCTTGGATCGGAGCTACGCCCAGAAAAAGTTCATTTTTTGGCTCGATAATTTTAAATGGACTCGAGCCAAAATATCCTGTCTCTTCTAGAATTTTGTCTGAAACATCAAGTTAAGCCCATTGTTTTTTTTGGTGCAATGAAAGTGAACTTTTATAAGGACTTGTATGTTCAACGAGGGGATACCATGTTCTATAGATTTCTAGTTGGGCGGGAAAAGATGAATCCCGCATTCCTGCCCTATTATAGGAATTTGAAATCCTCTCTATTAAGAAAAGTCAGTTCATGGTGATTCCTGAACTTCCAGCCTAGTCCAAATACAACCCAGTAATTCAGGTTTCAAGCTGACCTGGTGTCACGCCCTCAAAAGTGAAACCGGGGTTATGCGTAAAATTAGGGCCAATTAAAAATTTCTTAACATCGTTAAACAAACACAACCTGACCCCAATCATGTGCCATCCGGATCGAAAACCGCTGTGAGGTGGAGACATTTTCTCAAATATAAATTACAAAAGCGGAAGTTTCATAAGTACATGTGGTATCTTAATGATGTATAGTTTAAGAGCAAATACTGAATATTATGTCTAGAGTTCAAGTTGAGACTATTAACAAATATTAGTTATAATAAGAAGGCCACACTAAAATCGGGCCTAAACAAAATGATAAAGAACCAAAAGATGAAACTAATCAGATATAGCATGAAGGCTCTCGTGTACGGGGTCGATACGGCTATACAATGCCGTCCGTACTATACTCTAGGAAGTCATCAGGCTGATCTGCCTGAACCTCTTCCGTCGCTTCCTCCTCCTCGAAATAGAAAGACTCGGTACCTATGCACCAAGAGTAGCATCATCAACACAACGGTCGGCAAGCAATATATATATATATATATATATATATATAGCATCAAGATGTGCGGTACGAATGAGAGTAAATGATAACCAAGATTATGTGAAATGTATAGCATCTGAGTTAATATCAAAATAACAAGGTAGACAGTCCAAACATAATATTAAAGTAGTCAAAGTGGCTGGTCCGGACATTCCATTGATGTGGTCGAAAATGGTGTCCATTACACTAATCCGGTCTGCAGACGGCCTACTTGGCTCATGGGCTACTCGACTAGAGGACCTGGCCCAAGCGCATTCAATCTTGCCGCAAGGTTCTCTAATGGCTCATGGGCTACTCGACCAGAAGACCTGGCCCTAGCGCATTCAATCTTGCCTTTAAGCAAATCCTCTAATGGTTCATGGGCTACTCGACTAGAGGACCTGGCTCTAGCGCATCCAATCCTGCCTCCAAGCAAACGAAATATTAAAAAGGGGTTCTGAATCCATCATCTAAGTTCTCCAAGTGATCCACAACAAAGAAAAACAAACGAAGTCAATGAACATGTTCGTTACATGTAGATAGTACTAGACGGTACGATTTAAAATCAAAAGCGATAGACAATCCAATCATAAGTACAATGTTAATCCCGAAGCATCATATAACCATATTCAGTCAATGAAGGGAAATAGGGTTCGTGATACCCAAACAAACAATCTTCGTGCATAAAATATAAGGGGGGAATCTCGTTGTCCCGTACCGTTCAAGATTGAGATAGGTTGTAAACCGATACAACTATATTAACCGTGAAAGATGTCGGCTCAAAACATCTTCACATAAGTCAAATGAGTCCACGAAAGGGGGTAACCAAGTCCCACCTAAGTCCATCCAAGAATGAGGTAAAAATCCTTCCAAGAAGGAAATCACAGTTTGCCCGGTCGACTTGGCCCTTGGCCGGTCGACCCCCTACACAGCGAGCCTTTCTCAGGTCGACCTTCTCCATGTGTACCTGGTCGACCCGGCCCAGGCTCAGTCGACCGGTAGTTGTAAACGAAAAAGATGCCACAATAATTTGGTCAGGTTCTAGAGAACCTGACCCTGTGTCACCGGTCAACCGCGTACCATGGTCGGTCGACCGCGTGCATTGCGGAAACAGAACTGCAGGTTTTGTTTCTGCAGTGAATGGATCCAAATCCATTCCTCTCTTCTTTGAACCTGATATACAACCAAACCATGTATATTACAAGTCCATTCTAATCAAAACAATCCCTCTAATAAAGTCATTAACATAAAAATCCATTTCATTAGGCTAACAACCTAATTATTATATTTTCAAACCCTAAAAGCATCCAATGAACCAATAATATCTAAAACATCATTTTTCCATACAAATCAAGGGAGACAAACATATCAAGCATAAATATAAACATATATACTTGCCTTAGATGAAGAGCTTAAGAAATCCAAGAGAAATTTGGGGAAAAACCCTCTTTGAGCTCAAAATGGGGGGGGGGGGGGGGGAAATGGTTTCCAAACCAAAAACCTCTCTACAAATGAAATGCAAGGGGAGGGGTGAGCCTATCTAAACCATTTCTAAGCCAAAGGAAGAAGATTAGTTAGACCTAAAAGCTTGAGAAGCTTACCTTTGAATGTGTTGTGGATGAAAAGCTTGGAAAAGGTAATGGTTGAGGTCTTGGGAGCAAGAGGAAGAAGATTGGAAGCTTTGCCGTCGGCGTCGGGGCTCCGGTGGCCGTCGGCAGTGGAGGGGCTGGAGTTGAGAGAGAACAATGAGTGAGAGAAGAGAGAATGAAAGAGATGGGTTGGTTGGGCTTATATTAGGTTAGGTAAATGTTTAATTTAAGTTTAGTCCTTGGGTTTGCTAATGTGATTATTTGGGCCTCTTCAACGCGTCGAATCGAAACGCGACTGAAGACTAAAGTTCATGAAATGTCGAGACCTACCCGATGCACCCAAACTCACAAAAACTCATAATCTCATAAAAACCCCTGAAAACTCCCCAAATTGCAAACCACCCCCTTACTCTACCCAAACGCACTTCGAATCACGCGAGACTTCGCACGCGAAGTCCAAGCGATAAACCCGACTCGTTAAGACTCTAAACACACTTACTAACTAATCAAGCAATTGATTATAATTAATAGAAGATTAGTATGTGAGTTGTTACACTGGGTCATCAGGTTGACATTTCCACCCAATTTTTAGTAGGGTGTGTTTCATGTTGAGTTGATACTTGTTTGACCTGCCAACAAGACTTCTTGCACTACGATTCACCAACTTGAGCCAAATTGGGTCGTCCAAAACTCAAACCCCGGTGATAGACGAGCTGAGTTCATGTCGGGCATATACAAGTTCAACCTGTCCAACCTGACCGAATACCACCCCTAGCTTGAACCTCCCTTGTAAACTGAGACAAATAGGAAATCAACTATGTCATTCAAGTATGAAGTAGGCAAGTTATTAAACAAACTGATACCTTGAAGACTACGCAATATTTGCTTCTTTCATTGCCCTGGAAGCTATCTGATGTAAGAAACTTCCCTTCCCCTAGAATTCGAACACCTTCTTAAGCACAGTAAGATAAGAGATCTCCAGACCTAACCACCTTCATCAACGGACCATGTTTGTGTTTTAATTTTTCATTTTAAATTTAATAACGCAAAGGCAAAATTGAATTGAAACCTTTTTTTTTTTTTGAAAGAGGCACGCCGAGCACGGCAGGCACGGAGGCACGGCGTGGCCCAGCCCGCTAGTAAATCCCTGGTGGGCTGTGCCGGCCAGTCCCGTCCCATCTCGTCACATTTGACATGCGTATATTGAGCATATGACTGATAATGTATAAATAAATGTAATATTTTGATAGTTTATATATATATATATATATCAAAACATTTTATTTATGTAAATATATTCGATCAATCTTATGTAGGGGTGTTCAACGACTGGGTTGGGCCGGAACAACAGCAATGTCCATTCCCCATGTTCCAAAATGTTGCCCGCCTCTCCAGATAGGTGTAGATGCCTATATGTCTTTGTCTAATACAAAGATATGTTTGGGGTTTAAACTAACCTTTTAGTCTTCATCCCAAAGTCATTTTTTAACTTCCCCTATCTCAATAATGTTGCCCAATTGTCCATTTGTTTATATGTTTCAAATTGTAGATATGGACTTGCAGTCTCTTTCATGGCTGGGGATTGATTTCAACAGGTTATTGAGTCTTACCACAAAAAAAAAAAAGAAAAGAAGCGTATTATTTAGATCAATATCTCTCAAAGAGCAACAGCTAGCTAAAAAATAATGTGGATGTGGATTTCTTAATGATATCTTACAACACTTTTAGCTCGGCCTGTTTGTTTGGGTATTAAGGATACATTGGTATTCATGGTTAAAAATGAAGACAAATATGAATATATAAAAATGACCTTCAAATAATCTTCCTTTTAGTAGAAATAGAATGAGAGATGAATATCCAACTATTACCCTAGTATTCCTTACATGAGAATGTCAAGATTCCATCTCCTTTCCACCTCACCCCATATAGCTTCACCCCTCTCTTATTTAATAAACCCCTTTTTTAAGAAAGGCATGAATCCAATCCAAATGTTAGAAGGGGGAATAAATCCATAACGTACAGGTCAGGCTCAAGTTGCTTTTGCGGGTCATTTTGCAATTAGTTGGGCTATGCGTCCTTTGGGTGGGGCTGGAATATAATTGTCAACTCTATTTTGTTTCGGCTGTAACGGTGAGATTTTTCGATCCGGTCATTTGACCGAAACGGAATGAAGGCAAAAAAATGTCGGTTTAGATTGCTGTCCATTCTGGTTGTCTATTGCGATTGTCTATTCCGATCTTCAGTTTGTTACACAATTTTTACTATTTTAATTTTTTTTTATCAATATTCATATAAAAAAAATGCATAATTTATATATATTTTTAATATATATATATGTATATATGCTTTAAGTTTTTATTATTCCAAAAAGTTACTCTGAGAAGTTTTGCCGAAATTTCAAAATACCGAAATATTTCATTTTGGATGCTAGACCGAAATGATTACTGAAACGAAATTGACAACTATGGGTTGAAAGGTAAGTGGAAAGAATGAACTCAACCTTGACACAAACCATTTATTAATTAGGTAAAAAATGCCACCCAAATCGAACTCAAAATTCAAAATCCAAAAAGGGGACTTACCAGGTTGGGTAGGTGGATGAGTTAGGAAATCAACTAATTCATACCAAAGAGAACAGCTACTTACCTTATTGGTAAGTGGTGACAGTTCTCACCTGGCCGTCTAAGACTTGAACCCTGAGTACGCCGCCTCTTTCCACTTATATAGGCTTTCTTCCGGATTGTACGGGCATGTTTTTAGGTCTCGGCCCCCTTGGCTGGGTTATCCAAAAAAAAAAAAAAAACTAATTCATAAATAAACTTGGAAAATGTACATGGTTGTTTAATTGTGTCCGGATTAGTGTGGTCCATGCCTTCATCAAATAAAAGGAAGGGAGAATTATCCTAATAGTAGTTAGGATTGAACTACTTTAATGCATGGACTAGTAGTGGCTGCTGATTCAAATCTCATCACATATGAATCATTTGAGAAGGACATTTGGATTATCTTAAAACATCTAACCAACCAAATGAAAAGAAAGCTCAAAATTATTATGTTTATTCTCTCACTATTTCAAGAGTAACAAATTAGTTAAAGCAATAATCTTAGTTAAAGATGATACCATATAACCAACTCTACTAGTTTGCAAATTAGCTAATGGTCACATCCATCTATTGTCTTCTACTTTTCACTGAGTTCAATTTATGTTCTATATGTTAATTAACAAGTCGGTCGATTAGTTTCTCTTTCTTCCATTAGGGCATCCAACAAAGGGTTGTTTGTGAACCAACTGGGCCTAGTAACTGTGGACTCAGACCTGACAAGAAAAGTTCATTGGGCCCAAAATCTGGGACAGTACTTACTCTGTACAGTGTACAGGCCTGGTCCTGGTACTCGGGAGACGGGTCCATTTCTCTCCCCACATTTATCCTCCTGATCTAACAATATCACTCTTATATTACAATATTACCCAACTGGGTCCTGAAATGCAAGCCTTAACGTGGACCAAGCATTAAACTAGGCCCAGAATCAATAACCATACCTAATTTCTTGAGTCTGGTCAACAGCAGTGGGTCCTGCATTTTCTCATTCCAACTAATTCACCTATTATGCACTAACATAAGGGGTATAGCTCGGCCTAGGACCACGGTTTGCACCCGGAGATTGTAGGTTTGAAATTTCACTACCACACTGGGGCTATAGGGGAGTTTGCCCGACTTCCCTCTAGGCCCGAAGGAATTAGTCCAGCCCATAGGGTTGAGAACCCTCTCACAGCAAAAAGAAAAAGAAAAAGGAAAAAAAAAAAAAAAAAGACATGCTGCACTTATAGCTATTGGCTCAGATTTCTGTTCATTTTGGATGATTTACACCGTTCAATTGATGAATTTACAGTGAACTACTCTACTTCAAATAAAACTTGGGGCACGGTTTACCAACTACAGAGCCCCCCAGAGTAAGTACAATCTAATGTAGCATTTCCTTTTGAGGATAGCTTAGTTGATAATGTACACCAACTTTGGATATAGCAGTCTTCTCTAATAAATGGAGCGTCACATCTGTGAATTAATTAACATATTGCAAGATCAAGGGTTGTTCAGTTGGTTGGAAACCCATCTCTCACTTAGCTGTCTAGAGTGGATTTCTAGACATACGATCTTCCCTCCGTTCCTGTATGTGCGGGCTCTCTTTTGTCTTCCCCATCTATGTGGGTGCTCTCTCTCTCCCTGTGTATGCAGGTGCCTCCTCCCCACGTGCATGAGCTTTCTCTCTCTGGGGTGCGCTCTCATGGGTCCCAATTCCTTTGGCTGGGGTACCACTAAAAAAAAGTGGTTCCAACATCCCATCAATCAAAGCAAGCCTAATGGGCTGTTTGGGGATTAAATGTCAGAGTTGAAGTGTCCCTTCCAATATTAAGGATGTGGGATATTTCAGTTAACCTGATGGGATGTTTGATAGTCTGATTGTCAGAGACAGATTTTTGGTTGAGAAGGATTAGTGAACCTTTTTTGGGAGGCTCATATTGACATTCCCATAAATTCAGGTGATGCCTAAACAAAACCCTTGGACTAACCAGACACATTCAGGGCCAATAACAAATGAGTTTTATATTAATTTGGATTTGATATGAGTTTATCATATTATCTCAGTTCCTTCTATTCATAGAGTCCTACACTTAATCAACATTAGAGAATGATGACATGAGAATTGAGCACAAATCTCTTGAGACTGATGGTGGAATCTGCCATCTTTGGTATCAAAGTTTCCCTGTTTACAAAACTAGTCTTTCTGAGGAATTGGACCTTAGAACTAGGGATATAATGGGCTAGGGTTGGTGCGTTGGATCTGTAATTTGGGATATACAAGCATGTATTTCTATGTAGGCCTGTTCTGGCCCTTTTATGCATATGTTCAAATTGTAGGCTTTACACAGTGATGCCGATTGGTATAAGATTATCCAAATATGCAGTCTTTGATTATAGAAAAAGCAGGAACGAAAACTCTCATTAAATCCGACCCAATGTGCTAGTTAAAGGCTCAACCTAGCAGATTTGGTTGGATTGGATTGGGATGCTGGTCGAATAGCAAGGAGTCAAACCCCCGGATCTGTAAGTAGTTAGAAAATTATAGTTGTCAATGGGCCTGGCCTAGTACATTTTAGGACCAGTTCATTTAGGAGGGCCTGAAATGATTCTAGGTCGGTCGGACCAGACTTGGATACATATTTAGAGTCTGAACCATTAATGGGCCAGATCAGGCCTAGAGTCCCAAGCCTGTTAAATTCCTATTTGGTTCAGTTGCAATGTATATGCCTAAATGCGAGTGTCCCCATCCTTTACTTTCATAGTACCGTAAGAGTAACTCACATAAGAGCATCTCTCTAACATAATACACATGATAAATCCGATTTTAAATTGTAAGTTAATCAAATAATTTGGTATGTTATGTATTTCTCTTAGGTTTGACATGTATTATGACTTCTGCTAGATGGGCTGGCTTGGATCGGAGCTACGCCCAGAAACAGTTCATTTTTTGGCTCGATAATTGTAAATGGACTCGAGCCAAAATATCCTGTCGCTTCTAGAAGCTTGTCTGAAACATCAAGTTAAGCCCATTGTTTTGTTTGGTGCAATGAAAGTGAACTTTCATAAGGACTTGTATGTTCAACGAGGGGATACCGTGTTCTACAGATTTCTTGTTTGGCAGGAAAAGATGAATCCCGCATTCCTGCCCTATTATAGGTAGTTGAAATCATCTCTATTAAGAAAAGTCAGTTCTTGGTGATTCCTGAACTTCCAGCCCAATCCAAATACAACCCAGTAATTCAGGTTTCAAGCTGACCTGGGTCATCAGGTTGACATTTCCACCCAATTTTTAGTAGGGTGTGTTTCATGTTGAGCTGATACTTGTTTGACCTGCCAACAAGACTTCTTGCACTACGATTCACCAACTTGAGCCAAATTGGGTCGTCCAAAACTCAAACCCCGATGATAGACGAGCTGAGTTCATGTCAGGCATATACAAGTTCAACCTGTCCAACCTGACCGAATACCACCCCTAGCTTGAACCTCCCTTGTAAACTCAGACAAGTAGGACATCAACTATGTCATTCAAGTATGAAGTAGGCAAGTTATTAAACAAACTGATACCTTGAAAACTAGGCAATATTTGCTTCTTTCATTGCCCGGGAAACTGTCTGATGTAAGAAACTTCCCTTCCCCTAGAATTCGAACACCTTCTTCAGCACAGTAAGATAAGAGATCTCCAGACCTAACCACCTCCATCAACGGACCATGTTTGTGTTTTAATTTTTCATTTTAAATTTAATAACGCAAAGGCAAAAATGAATCTAAATTTTTTATTTTTATTTTTAAAGAGGCATGCCGAGCACGGCCGGCACGGAGGCACGGCACGGCCCAGCCAGCTGGTAAATCCCTGGTGGGCTGTGCCGGCCAGTCCCGTCCCGTCACATTTGACATGCCTATATTGAGCATATGACTGATAATGTATAAATAAATGGAATATTTTGATAATTTATATATATATATATATATATATCAAAACATTTTATTTATGTAAATATATTTGATCAATCTTATGTAGGGGTGTTCATCGACTGGGCTGGGCCGGGCTACGGCATCTTTAGGACTGGCCTGATTTTAGAAACACATGGCTAGGCCCGGTCCAACCCAGCAACGGGCCATAAAAGTCAGGCGCGCCCATTTATTCAATCGGGTCGGGCTGGCCTTTGATCAATTTCGTGGGTTTTCCAGCAAATGTTTGGTCTAATCAAATTAAATTACATGCACTCCATCTACGGGCAGGGATTTTGTCTTTCTTTCGTTTTATCCAAGCCCCGCCCAATTATTAAATGGGCCTAATTACATATCCAAGCCTGCCTAAAGCGGGCTGGACCAGCCCACAAAACACACCTAATCTTACAGCGGATCAAACTCCTGGAGTGAAATCTGGCAGCATCTCATAAAGGGATAGGACATTCATTTTGAGTGGTTTAGACTTTAACAAGTGGGCCACTTGTCTCATTCAGATGAAGCTTGGTGGAGGCACTCAGTGGATCTGTAAATTTTTTTTCCCCCTATCAGGGTTTCGGGCGGCAATTCTCTACACGACTTGCAAACTCAGCATGAACCAGTTTAGGTTAGACTTTCTTAACCAGTAATATTTTGTGGTTCAGGTTCGACTTTTTTTTTAAACTTTCTGGCTAAGTTTGGCTTGACATTTCCAATCCAATCAACAAATGAGTTGGGCCTGTTGTAGTTTTTCAAGCTTACCAACCTGACAGATCAGCTCTGACCAATCAAAACCCCTCAAACCCCACAATTTAGGGTTTGGATCTGGGTTGGACAACTGCATCGCCTACAAAAAAAAGGATCTGTACCTGTTGAATTTCAAGAGGTGTCTTTGATATGGATATGCCCATCAAAAACAACAATTAAATTTGATCCTTTCTCAATCCATTGTATCCAAGACCCTCATGAAATTTTAAATTCCTACTTTAAAAACAAACAATTCCAAATGCACACAACCAAGGTGGACCCCACAATCTTAGCTGATGGTGGGTCATGGAGGATTCTTTATTTTAGTTTTTCCATTATAATTTATTTACTTTAATATAAAATAATTGTATAATAGGACAAGCCCAGACTCATCGGCTTTGACATTAGAGCCCAAGCCCAGCAATTGTATATAATAATGCTTACTTTATAGGCCCGGTCCTATCTCACAGGCCTTAGAAACTTGTCAGCAAGATTTTCAAGGGTCCAATGGGTCAACCCACACCATTCTAGGTGCCCTGAGTTCAATAAACGGGTTGGGCTTTAGTATATATGGACTTATGTGTAATCGGTCCATATGTCACAGGCTAGCTCCTATATTTCCAAGCTAGGCTTGCAGCCTCCAGGTTAGGTGTCCAACGGGCTAGCCCATTCCAACAGGCTGCAGGTGAGAGCAAAGATTTACGAATATGGTAAACGGGTCGGGCTTGGAATGGACTTATGTCGAAATTGAGCTTGGGTCCATCTTGGATTCCAACATAGGGATCCATATCTGGATCCAGATGCAAAAGGTGGTTGGTTCTTGATCAACTCCACTGACCTAAATAGTATGTAAACACTATTTGATTATGCAATAGTATTATATTATAACACATGTTACAAAACTTATCTGGGAGAATCATGGGTTGTAATAATTTCTGTTAGACCAAGTTGCAGAGGAGGGCCCAATGAAAAAGATGGCAGGTGGAATTTGGAACCCAAAGAAGACGACATCCCAGTTTCCACTTCAAAGAAGAAATTGCCAAGAAATATCCCCATTGACTTCCCTTTCATTGTACATTTGTACCATAAAAGAAAATTTCCTGGTATTGATCATGCTCTTTTCTTTTTATAAGATTCCACAACTGAAACTTCTTAGCAAATGTGTGCCAACTGCCAAAGTCCCTTGGCTCGTCATTATCAACCTAGGATTTTCTTTGAAGAGGGACAAGCAATAGTTGACAGCTCTTTAAAAATAAATTTACTTTTTTTTTTTTATCAAATTTCTCATTATATTCTAAAAAAAATTCTAAATTTAGAACTACTTGAATAATTTTAAAGACATCAATTTTCAAAAATTCGTAATAGCAGTTGAAACACAAAAACACTCTTACTGTAATGAATTCAAACCATTCGAAATAAATATTCTACCCCTTGTTTTAAGAATGAGATTGTTTGTCACTTTAATCAAACTAAAATCCATGCCTGGTTGATCATATGTAAATCAATCCACCTATAATTAATTAATAAGAATTTGTTGATTAGTTGATTGTTATCATTTGTTGGGGGCAATGCCTACAGTAGCTATGAATAGTTGAGAGTACATAGATTGGTTAATTGTGATCATTTGATAGGTCACCTGCAATTAGCATGGATGGATGAAAGGAGACCATTGATGGCCCTTCACCAATATAAGTTAGCAGTCCGCATCCTTGAAGTATCTCACTCAAGTGTGAGAATCCATACTAGTGACTTTGCCAAAACTTTACTCCAGTAGAAGTTACTCTCATCATAAGATTGAGCACATGACATTTTTAATCATATGCTCAATCAAATGGTGGGGCCAACTTTTATCAGAGTAGAATTTGGGAACAACACATTGAAGGGGCGGGCCTTTATATTAGTGGGTACAGTGATCAAAATATCTTAGGCCTTATAAGGGGAACCTGAGTGACCCAAAGGTCCAATCTAGTTAACTAGAAATACAAGACATTAACTCAATAGTTTATATTGGCCTTTTTTTTTTTTTTTTTATCGGTATTATATTGCCCTATATTGATGATACCTATTGGCAGCATAAAAAGTACAAGTGGGAATGGGTATGAAATGTAGTGTTTTTTTTTTTTTTTTTTAAGAAATCAGTCGTTTTAGCAAGAAGAAAACCAATACTGATGTGTATAAACTCATGTTTAAAACCATTGTTTGAGCCATATTAAAAAAGAATGGTTCAAACTTCAAACAATGTTCTGATCACACTATAAATAAAGGGAGTCAATGGTATCTATTCTAATAAAAACTTGTTACATATGGTGTATTCAAATGGTCTACAGGACGATGTTTGGAAAGTAAGGTGCATCTTAATTATTCTAGAATTCTATTCAAATGGTTTATAGGACGATTTTGGCATTGGGAGATTGTGAGTTTGAAATTGAACTACTACATTAAGGCTCTAAGGAAGTTTACCTGGCTTTCCTATAAATCCGGAGGGATGAGCCCAGCCCAAAAGATTGCGAACCTTCCCATAGTTATGAAAAGAAAAAAAAAAGATGCATTTCAATTATTATAGAAATTCAAGAATGAGGAGTGTCTTCGCACACACTTCCCCATACCAAAAGGTTAGCAGGCCAGCTCAAGTTTTGCCTCCCTTGCCCGAAAGTTACTGACCATTGAATTTGTGGGTCCCAACTGCAATCACTGCTGGGCCACCTTAACTCCATTTAAAAAAAAAAGGGTCAATTTTTGAAAATCATATGTGGTTGACCATTCAATATTCATGCAAATTTACATAGACAAACGACAGATTCTGCGTTACACAGTTCTGCAGCAAAAACCGAAAAACTACTGAGTAACACTACAATATATTTTCTAACATGTTCCTAAACTCGTTGAAATCGATCTTTCCATCACCATTCACATCAAAAGCTCTAATCATCTTCATGCATTCCTCTACCTTCAACCCTTCATTCATCTCCAGCCCACAAATTACCATCTGCAACTCCTCTGCATCTATGAAACCATCTCTGTTCTTGTCAAAAACAGAGAAAGCTTCCTTCAACTCCTCCATGCTTGCTTCCTTATCCTCCAACAATTGAAAGACCCCATCAACAACAGAACAGTCTCTGCACTTTTTCTCCTCTGCCTCTTCACAAAAGCCATCCAAACCGAGTCTCTCTATGACCGTCTCAACGTCTTCAGCACTCAACACCCTTTTATGGGTGTCTGGACTTTGTGCTGTTTTAGATGAAATTAGCTCCCTGCAAGTGTTACAGTTATCTGAACTGGAGATTTCACTATGAATAAGTTTTGTGTTAGGTGAAGAAAAGTTTTCTATCTCTATTTGGGTACAAGAAAGCCATTTGATTTCGGCAAAGTAGTGTTGGAAATCGATTAGTTTGGTAATTATACTGCAAAGAGAGGGTGACCCAAGAGAGTTTAGGATTGAAGAAAGGAAAAGGATTGTTTTTTTGGCCATTGCTATTCTTTGAGACAAAGAAGAAGAAGAAGAAGAAGAAGAAGGAGAAGAGATGGGTTACATTTAGACGGTGGAACTAGTGACTTTGGAGACATAGATGTGGTGTTTATATAAACACACACGTAAGATTCATTGGCAGGTGAAGAACGGGTGGAGTGTGTCAGAGGAAGATGGGAGGAAATTTCTACTGCATTTTCTCAGGACGACTTGAAAGCTGATTAAATAGTACAGACAACAGCTTGAAGTTTCTGTGAAAGGACGCTTGATGCTGCTTTGTACTTTTTTAGGGATGGGGCAAGGATGGTAGATGAATCCTGTGGGCCCTACCCACGAGAAATTCGTGTGGCTCCTCATTTAAATTGAAATGCTTAGCTGCTCAAAAATAAAGCTTCCTCCTCAGTCAAATTTGACTTTGATAGGAGTTGGGACACCGTCAGATTGATCGTGTATAAATTGCACTATCAATTTATTGCAATTAATCCAATGGTGCAGTTGTATCCGCCGTCAGGAAGGTTAGGAGTCGAGGATAGTATGTTGTACCTATTAGATGAATTGTGTGATAGGTCTTTTAATAATCTATCATGGGGCCCACATAATGATAATATAGATCATTCAAGATGAACGTTATCTCATCTCATCTTATGTGAAATTTTCAAATTTAAGCTCAATAAGAATAGGTTCCGCCATCTAATTGAACAAAAGACTGAAGCGTTATTAATGCCAGTACTTCACCAACGATATGCAACGTCAAGGGCCAGTCAAGTTTTCAATCATGCCTTCATTTTTAGGGTAGAATCCACTCCTACTAGGCAGAAACCTGAGGATATATCACAGGAGGTGCGTGATATTTATCTTGGATGGCCAGATTATCATTATATAAGCCCACGGTGGAGTTTCGGAGACATGTTACATGGAAAACATGTAATAACTGCGACAAAGATCCAGTCTCAAAGTTCAAAATAACTGCAATTAGCTATAAGTTTTAGATGCCTTCCCTGCTCGCCTCTGGTAGGAAACCTATTTTCCAACTTCTAAGGTTGCATGTGTGTGCTTTGGTGGAAAAGCCGCTTGTGTTTTACTTTTTACTTAAGAGTGAGGATGCTTCGAGTTTACACACAATGATCATAAGTGGATCACTCAGGGTCCGCCACATCACTACGGGCATTCTCTTCCTGGATGCATAACACGTTGCCGCCGTGACGTGGCAAGGTCACCATGTGGTTGTTTCTCACCAGTTCTGGACTCTTCACTAAAATTTTCCTTGACTTCTTAAGAAAAAAAAATAAAATAAAAATTCTTCAATTGACTTGTGGTCAAATGAATCAAGGAAATGCCCATTGGTCCACTTCACCCAACCCACGACCTCAAATGTGAAACAGGTGAGTAGTTTCATATGGTGGAGGCCGGATCGGGTTTTGTTTGTCAGGCATTCATATTGGCTACACGGTTCCATCTCAAGAGGGATTTTATCCTGTGGGTGAATTTAGGGCTTCAGCTTTTGTAGATGGCTGGAATTGAAAATCCTGTGTGTAGATTTTTAAAGGAGAAAATTTTGCCTAACCTATAATCCATTAGTGAGGCTTGACTAAGTTGAATTAAGTACCTAAAGTTAAAACTCAAGTCAATGTTGAAAAGGTAAGATAGAGCTCAAGATCAATTATTAATGCACTAAGCAATATTATAGTTAAATTTATCAAAGGATGAATAAAATATAGTATATATAATGCTACAAGTATAATGATGCGAAAAATACATGATATGATCGGACAAAATATAGAAATTGATCAAGGCAAGATGAGCTCCAATCCTCGATCCCTGGTTGTTTCGGTTGATAGGGAGACGCCTCACAACTTAGCTCTTGTTGGATTGGCATTGACATACCTAGTTCACATTGAGATTTTAAGACTTTTGGGATTTTCTTAAGATATTGTACAAAATTATAAATATAATGTAGCTGAAATATATAGCATATAAAATGTTTACTATATCTATTCAAAAGTAAATCAAATGAACATTTTGCAAAACATTTTGTAATTTGTTATGATTTTTTTAAATTGCAATAGTTTTTGAATTTTGGAATGTACTATTTATTGTACTGATATTTATGGAAGATGTCTTCATAATACATACCTGTTTGTTGTTCACGGGACCCCATGGCCTAAGTTTTAGTGTCACAAGATATTGGCAACACTTTCAGTTCATGAAAATCTCAATATATAGACTGAATGAAATGGCAAGAAAATATTGATGCATCTGGATAAATCTCTGAAAGCTGTAAAACTACAAAATAAAAATGTAACATATATTACAAACAGATGTTGTTCAGCTGCCATTGAGGTTGCGGGTCAAGGAGAGAAGGTGAATATAAAAAAGTGAGGAGAAAAGCAGAAAGGAGAAAGCGAACAATTAAATGAGGGTATTTCTTTGAAAGAGCCTTAGTTTTCCTTCAATGAGGGTTTTTTTTTTTATTAGAAAAAAACTTTGGGGAGAGAGGTCGATTTCGATGGAAAGGACTCAATTAAAAGATCAATGGAAAACTTAATTCTGTTCTTTTTTGAAAAAAAAGAAAAAAAGATCAGGGTATTTTTGGAGTTTTCCTTTTTTCTTTTTCTTTCTTTTCTTTTCTTTTTTTTTTTTAAAGGTTTTTGCCCGATCCACCATCAAATGGGCCATATTTTTAAGTAGAATGTGTATGATTGTCTAACAATTTAACTGTACTCCAGCTACGGTCTAAAAGCAAGCGTGACCTACGGAAAACATGTGTGGTTGCCATGTGAGCCATGTAGTGGGGACATATGGGCTAATCCATAAGGTTTGTGGGCTCGCTCGGATGATAGATAATATTAACTCCATAGCAAAATTGGCTGAGCCATTACTCTGTGTCATTGAAGATCCCCAAGTATAGAGGCCACCCAAGTTAAAAATATACTTCACCAAACAACTGGCCAATTTTTCTACCATAAACAAAAAAAATTCTGCCCAATTTTTCAATAAATCCTGGAAAACAAGGAGAGCTTGAACCCTGGTACTCCTAACACTCAAAAAGTATAAATGAGATTTTGCAAGAACCATATGAGTCAGGAAGTCATTTAATAGAAGAACTACTGCCTTTGAAGTCAAACACGCGGTAGCCCACAAAACCAAGTTGTCAAAAGAGCTTGTTTACCCACAAGAATGTTGGTTTTTGTTTTTGTCTACATCTTGGATTCCAACCTAAAAAATCCAACCTAATCTTCATATTTTCTTCTCGTGGACTCCACTTACTAGGCAATCCCAATCCTCCATTCAGATCAATACAGATTTGTGGATCAGAATGTTGTGATTGGGCCATTTGGAAGTGTCACCAAGCAGTACCCAAACAAAAGCCCCCATTTAAATATCAATTTTCTTGGAAGTTGCTGTTTCAGCAGGTAGAGCTTTATATCGGAATATTCTTGGACATGAGCTGATGAGCTCCTGGAAATTTCTTCTTCGACTTGGGGAGTCGTTCGATTAATAAACTAAACAATGAGTAGTTTTCAGTAGTTGTAAGCTGAGTCACAGGCATGTCAACAATGAGAATCAAGAGAAAAAAAAGAAGAGGGATTAAATGTAGCATTTCAAGTTTAGTGGCAAAGAGGAACGGAAGGAAGAGGCAAAAAAACGTGATGGAAAGAAATAGGAGAGAAAATGGAGTGTGGAGGTTACTTTTTTAAGTTGGTACTAGCACCATAATCCGTGCTAAGCTCGGGTTTACCGATTAAATTTGTAACAATATGGGTAAAGATCAATAAAAAGAAATTCAAATAATGTAAATCATCTTCAAATACTTACAACGATTTATTATAGATAGAGCATAAAATAATAGATGTACCTCTTTTCTGAATCCAAGAGCACAGAGTAGAAATGAAGTGAGAGAATGAGGTGAGAAGGAAATGAGAATATGTTTCGAAAGGGTACAAGAGAGTAGGGATGGAAATGACATTGTTGAGAAGAGTGAAAGGTGCGATACAGACTTGAGTAGTTTCATGTTGGTAGTGGGAGAAAAATGTGGGTAAGTTAGAGAGTAGTTATAACTAATGATAAAAATCAGAGGTTACAATCAAAATTAGCTTGAAAAAAATTTAGCTTAATATAGTACGTTTCCATGATATTACGAGAGTTTCGACAAAAATAGTTAAAAAAAAAAGGAAAAATTAGCTAGAGGTCCTTTAACCTTGTCGTTTAACGACTCTAGTCGACAACATTTTCAGTTAATACTTCTAGTCTATTCGCTTGGACTTATTTTAGAGGGAGGTCCTTAAGTATGCTAGATCATAATTTTCATAATTGATTTGCCCTTCTAATCGGCTGAAGTTATGTCATGCATTTTATTCCTAGTTTTAAGCTCTAGGACATGATCTTTAATGATTGTTAATTTTCCCTGTAAGCACCTCAAGCCGTGTCACGGATTTTATTTTGTAGTTGTATATCAAGGTTCGAAGTTAAATGGGAGGGAATGACGATGGATAGATTTCTGCCAACAAAATTTCCTTTCTAAAACAAGTCTTTTGTATTGGTTTTAGTCGTGCGTGAGAGTGTTTGTGATTTTCTTTGGTTTTCTTTCTCACATGGCAACTATATCTCCTTCCTTTTGTTGTACTATCATCGTTTCTTGTTGTATTTATCTTCTGTGGTTTTCTTTCAAAACTAAGATAAATTTAGCTGACTTTCTTTTTGAAAGCCAGATAAATGTATGTGAGTTTCTTTGAAAAGACATATAAGTTTATCTGAGTTTTTTTTTTTTCAAAAGATAGATAATATTTGAGTTTGCTTCAAAACTCAGATAAATTTATCTGAACTTCTGGTAAAAACTCCAATAAATTTATCTGAATTATTAAAAGAACTCATATAAATATCTCTTCTAATTCAAACTCGTGGTGCAACACGTATTCCCCTTTGTTCCGATCATGGAATAGATGAAATAAACCAAAAAAATACATCTTCATTCAAAGAATGGAATCTTATTGGAATTGTCCATATCCAGTTCATCCTTCGGAACTAAATCCCATCCTGAACCTACTGCAATCAAATGAACTTAGAAGGTATATTGTAAATACGTAATTATCTTTAATATATCAACTATTTTTTTATAGTCGACGTACCTCTCATTAGGATTCAAACTCAGATGAAATTTTGATAATCTATCAGAGAAAAAAGAACGAATTTATCTTGTAGGATTCCCAAGAAATTTTTTAATTTCTTTTGGAAGCAGATGTCAGTTTTCCCCCTTTCTTTCTCTTCTATGTTGTAATCCTTGATTTGTGGAGTCAAATTGCCTTCACAAAATTGATGGGTTTAACTAGAGCGTTTTTGTATCCCAGACAGAGTGTATTAAGAGGAAGTATTTTTTGATTTTTAACTATTTAAATTTTGAAAAAACACCTTTGCCTCTAGGACAAAAAAATGTGGACCTTTTGCAATAAAATGAACTGTTGAGGAACCTGCGGCCAAACACCCCTAAAAAAATTATAACAAAAGTCAAACGACTGCGCTGAAATTTTTTTTTCAAGTTTTATAATTAAATAGTGGAAACTCAAAAAGAAAAAAGTAACTACACCGTCAGATGAAATTCTCCTATACTATATCAAACTTATTTATATGGTAAGACCATTGGCTAGAGGATGGGTGATCTAATCACTGGTCCCCAAGAGCAAGGCCATCAATTTTGTAGTTTTACCTGATGAGTCGGGATCATATCCAAAGGAAGTTGTTACTTGTACCTGTCCTAATAAAAACTAGAACTAGTCTAAATAAAAGCTAGACGTCAATTAAACTACTAAAATAAAATTCTGAAAATTAAATTAAGTACATCCCATCAAATGATTACAACTTTGAATCAAAACCCTAATCTAAAAATAACCTGGACTATGCTAATACTAAAGAGTTGCAAAATAATAGATTGATTAGACCATCAATATAAAAAAAAAGGATAAAAGAATCGGAATTAATAAAAATGAAAAAAAAGAAAGGACGGATCTAGATTTCCAATCTCCAACACTCAAACTCCATGCTTAAGGCCATGAAATTAAATGACAACCATAACATCTAGCATAACCTGCCACTTTATGCAAACACGCTGTGTTGATCCATTAGTAATCACTAATGCAACTCATAAATTTTATTTATTTCATTAGCATTTCTAAGAACATGAACAAGAACTTGAAAAATCAGAAAATCTAAATAAAGTACTCACCGATTACTCTAGCTATGCAAAACATCAAGTAAAGGGAGCAATATCCGGTTTGGAATGCATCATCTCTTGATGTCTTGACCAACACTAACTAGACCTAGGTGGTTGATGAGAGAGACAAGGAGGACGTGTGGAGAGAGGGGCAGAAGTAGGTTAGGGGATGTCTCCCCATAGGGATGGAGTGGCTTGGACGTCCAGGGGGGTGCTCCTCCTTAAATAGTTTTTGAGCTCTCTTTTAATAAGAGAATTCTTCTAATTGGACTTTCTTTGTGTATCCAAAAGTGTGGGTCTAATTGTATTTTCGAGTAGAACTGTTGGCAGTAATTCCCGGAGGTCATATCTCCCTCATTTCATCTCTGATTTATGTGATCTTGGGCTCTACAGGATATCTACTCTGAATAAGCTATCCATCGGTGGGTAGATTGCGCCGATCCGACGGTTAGATTGAGAGTTATAGCCATTACAAGTTTTTGTCCCCGTGGAAATCTAAGAATAGCTTCTCTCTCTTAGTCACCATCTTCTTTTATTCAAACACATATTCAAACACATCTCCATTAGGAGAAAGAGAGTTTTCTTCAAATAAGCAACACAAGTGGGAAGTGGCCCCCTCTTAGGTGATAGTCTCCTACAAAATAATGACAATAACGTAATTAATTAATTTTTGTGAGACTTAATGAAAATCATGCATGGGACCCAACTAGGTTTTCAATGTGCCAAATTAAGTCATGATGCAAGAGATTAATGCACTTTTGAAACTGAAAAATTTTAATTGGCGGGATGATCATGCGGCATAAAACCTTAATTTCATGAAAACAGTGCAATTGAACCAATTTGCACTCATTTTTACTTAATTTCCAATTTAATGTATAAATGCATGAAATCATGGAATTTTATGAAATTGAATGTGAATTTGCCTAATTATGTCCACTAGTATACATGAAATGATGATTTATGTGCTAATTTTGTGAACTTATCAATGGGTGCCTATTCGCCTAAACCTGACACTAGAATCGAGTCAGAGAAATGGAGTTTCTATTGTTACAGTACACCATTTAATTTCATTTTTCTGGTTTGGGTCTACTGAATTGTACCCGAAGGTGCTCGAGTAAAGATGTGGTCCATGTAGTTCTAAAGATGTGGGTCTACTGAATTTGTATCAGAAGTGGAATTGTATATTTAAAGTTTATATATAGAAAAAGACAAAATTAAAAACGGGGCTCAATTTCTACCTAGATTTTAAATCAGAAAAAATAATCCATGAGTTTTCAAAATAAGGCTTTAAGTTTTCTAGTTTCATTTTCAATCAGGACATCCGGCGCAATTTAGGATTTTTTGACGACATTTCGGGTTTTCCAGCAAGACTTAAGAAAACCCCAAATGTTAGTGAAAGTTTTTGAATTTCATTGGATGTCCTGATTTGAAATGCAATTGAAAAACGTAAGACCCGTTTTGGGAACTAAAGGATTTTTTCTTTTTGTCTCGATTTGAAATGTGGGCAAAACTTGAGCCCTGTTTTGAAAATTTTCCTTAACAAAATGAGCCACCCTTACATAGGCACCTCAAATGAAAACCCCCAGCAGGCTCCACTTGGGGCCATATCAATTATGAGGAGGTGGGAGATCGAAAGATCGAAATTAGACCCGTGGAGTATAAAAAACATAAATTGTATTAGACTAGCCAAACTCTTTCATTTATTGCCCTCAAGTTTTATGGTTTTAGAAAGCATTATCTTTTTAAATTTTAATCCAATGGGGAATGACACTTTGAAGAATGTCATATTCGGGCTTGTCACAATTCATAGTGTGTGGAGGTTAGATTAATTAGAAGAGGTCTCATGTGCCTATAAAAATAGGTGTCGGGGATTGTGCTCAAAAGATGGTGCTCATTTGAGAAATTTCAAATATATTATATGTATATATACATGCAAACATATACACCTCACTGTATATATGTATGGATGTTTGTCTCATCTACTATATTATTGGGCTCGTCTCTCTCTATCTTGGTGAGCTGTTTGCATTCGTTTACATTGATGTACATGCATGACGGTTACTCTTGATCGCGTTTGTTTGTATTTATTTACAGTTTTGATATATAAATGAAATGTGAAAATAGTGTGTAAATAAGGTCATTTTAAATTGTTCATTTATTTTTCAAAAGAGGTAGTAAACGGTTTCATATATAAATGAACACAAGTGAGTACAATCTCCATTAGGGGGAATACACCTGGACAATTTTCTATTTCAAGCCCTTCAACATATTTACGTGCCTTGAATTAATGATCTAAACCATTTAATATTCTCATATTAGTAATAAGCATCAACATTTATATTTTTCTAAGGAAATCTGTGAAAAATTATTAAAAAATTAGGACACATCAAAAGCTGTGGAAGATGCTCATTTTATCCATAACAAACCTGTTTTCCTATTTTACCAAAAAAAAAAAAAAAGTTGTCTTATACCATACATAAAAGGCAAACAACCCCTTTACTTATTTCAAAGGGATACCTTAATTGCTCTTCTAGTTTGGAAACTAACTTGGACTTCATTGGAATCCACGCCTAATGAGAATTTAAAAACCCCAGCTAGACTCGACCCTTCGAGGAGCCCTCATGCCATGTTTTGTATTTGAAACAGGCCTTTGCTAAATAGCAAAGCTTTCCTTCTGCACACATCTATTGTCAACAATCGACCATCAGGTAAAGCCAACACCCTCATTGTTCGGTGGTGTAGGCACCTTAGTCTTATACACATACTTGGCTATCGATCCGTGGGTACATACGTGAAAGTATCACCCTTATATAGCCGTACAAGCAACATTCTCTCATTGAGGTGAAGACCACTATTCACCTTAGTGGTAAGGAGTGGCAGTCCTCATTGGGAGGTCTTGGGTTCGAACCCTACCTCATCGCTCTTTACATATGTGAATTTTTCTTACCTCAATGTGTGAGTTGTGTTTATTCTTTTCACATGTGTGACTGTCCATCACCTTACATGTGTGAGTTGTATTTATTCTTCTTGCATGTGTGAGTTTCGATCACCTTTTTTTTTTTCTAACGGAGGGTTCCCAAAACTTTGGGCTAAACTAATCCCTTCGGACTCATAGAGAACCCAAGTGAAACCCATTTGGCCTCCAGGTGGTAACACAAGTGGACTCAACATTCGGTTCCTGAAGAGAGGGTAACCGGGGGTCAACACCAAGACCTCTAGCTCCGGAAGAGGGAGGAACCCTGGACCTGAACACTCGGCAAACCCCTTGTAAGGTGAGTTATGTCTACTCGCGTGTATAAGTTTTCATCACCTCACACTTGTGAGTTGTATCTTTAACTCCTCGTATGTGCGAGTTTCCATCACCTCGCATGTGTGAGTTGTGTCTATCTCTCATCTCTTGTGTGAGTTCCTATCACCTCACATATGTGAGTTGTGTCATGAGTTTCAGAGTACGTCCCAGCCCCTCGTTGGGGAAAACAAAAAACAAAAGAACACTATTTTCAACTGCTGGTTAGTGCAGTACATTAGTATGATTGAGACAGGTGTTGAAACTTCAAACAAAGGGCATTCTTGTTCCCTTAATGGAATTTTGGAAATTGTCTGAAAAAGTTATAAATTCTTCCAAAATTGCGCGTAGTAGAAATTTCTAAATCATTCTCTTTGGTAGAGGATTTGCAAATGCTAAAGAGGTTTGAATTTTAAAATTTTCAAAGGTTATTTAAGACTTTTTGGGAATATGAAATTCTAATAAAAATACATGTCATTATTTTCGAATGCTGAGAGGATAAGTCATCACATCATTCCTATGAATTCTCAACATCCCAAAATTCCATAAAAAGTTCTACAAAAGAAATAGGCCTCAAAATCATATGCCAGAAACTCAATTCACCTCAAATGTGGATAAAAGTTGGAGAAATGAAAGTACGAGGAAATTTCATAGAACTCAAAATCACACCGTGAACAACCTTTTACCTTTTTTTCTCGATAGGGACCAAGTATACTTAGGCCCTGTTTGGCAAATCTTATCAATATGAAATAGGTGGTATAGATCAGTTTTAAAAACAGCAGTTTGAAATATATGATTTTCAGATAGACCGTTTGGTTGGGTGATAAATTAGTTGAAATAGACATTTTAAGAATCAAACGGTTCTTGGTTTTTCACTAATTCCTCAGTATTTATAATGAATCTGGGGTTGAGATTTGAACACAAAGCCATTTTGAGTCTTGCAAAGAGTATCAACGGTTCGGACCATGATTGTAGGGCCCATAGAAGCCCAAATTGAACATCGAAAGTTCAGCGTTTTTGGCAAATATCTCAAAATCTGAGATAAATCAACGGTTCAAATCTGGGCTCATACCTGTGTTTGGGCTTAGAAACTTATCCAACAGTCTGGATTGTGATTGTATGGCCCACAATTGTTTTAAATAAAAGGACAGTTTGGACAGGGTAGAAATAAGTAGAAGTGGCTACTATAGAGACCCACATAAGTACAAAATGGAGATCAACTATCTGTATTCTTTTTACAAATACCTCAAGAATCGAGATAGATGAATGGTTGAAATTTGAATACATAGCCGTTTTAGGTATGCTTAACAATTTAAACAGTTTGGATCATAAACTTGTGGCTGAGAAATTAACCAAAAAAAAAGAAAAAGGAAAAAAAGAAAGAGGTGGATAGCAGAAAAGTCACGTTGAAAATACTCGAGCCAGGTGACTCTGGCTATTTCAGACAATATTGTTTGTTTGAAACAAGGTGGAAATCCAGGCTGTGAGAAATAGAGGCATAGGGTACTTTTATTAGGTGTTTTGAAATGGAGGTAGGAAAAATCTCGCGAAACACTCTTAATCCGGTTGCAATCAGTTTTAAGTGATTAAGAGCTCGGGAATAGTCTTGCCAAAAAGGTAATCTTTATGTGACACACCAACACATTAGGCTGGGTTTGAGCTTGGCTTTTAGTCCATCTGCAATAATTTGAGCCTATTTTCCTGGCTAATAGTTGATGAACAGGCCTGACTTTGTTCTATGCATATATATTCAAAGACCCGAAGATGGGTTAGACCGGCTATGTACCAAAGGACAAGAAATTTTAGAAATAGGCTGAGTTGGGCTGGACTTTCGGGCCATGGACTGGATTCCGACTTCAAATGTTAGGCCTGATAGTGAAAGGGCAAAGTTTAATTTGGAGAAGCTCTAGGCCGGTCTGGACTGGGTCATTGCCAGGTTTTGTCTGAATCATTTATAATTAGTTGGTCACAATCCTTCCTAGGTCAGGCTAGATAAAATTAATTGTCTTTTCCTTGAAAGATTTGTATATGAATCCAATCAATCTTTTTGAAAGACAATCTAATCATGCCCCACGATTTAATAAATAGTATCATACTGCCGAAACCTAATAGATGGTCTAGATCTGGTCTTTGGTTTCACATAAATTATAGAGGATTTAACCGAAAAAATTACTTTATCCGCACGTGTTACGCAATCAAACACTTTAGCAAGTGGTGCACCAATTAGAGCAATTTGGTCCAATTTTCACTTTTTTTTTACCTATTTGGCACATCATCGGCGCCGACCTTATTTATACTGCATAAGGTCGGCACCGACCTTATTTACACAAAAAGTTGTAATTTTTTCAAAAAAAAATTCTAAGTCAGGGTCGGTGATGATATTTGCAATGTAAAATAAGGTCATCACCGACGCAAGTTTCCTATTTTTTTTTAATCAAAAGTTGTAATTGTTTTTAGGTATTTTCAAAAAAAAATTCTAAGTCAGTGTCGGTGATGACCTTAGCAGTGTAAAATAATGTCATCACCGACGCAGATTTCCTATTTTTTTGACCAAAAGTTGTAACTTTTTTTAGGCATTTTCGGAAAAAATTTCTAAGTCAGGGCTGATGATTACCTTAGCATTGTAAAATAAGGTCATTACCAACGCAAGTTTCTTATTTTTTTGACAAAAAGTTGGAACTTTTTTCAGACGTTTTCTGGAAAAGATTCTAAGTCAGGGTCAGTGATGACCATAGTAGTCTAAAATAAGTGATATAGCATCAGTGAGAACGCTATATAAATTTGGAAAGAAAAAATCCTAAGGAAGGGGACCAATACATTTACATCAAAAGGCCCCTATGTGCTTCAAATACAACATTTTAAATACAGAACAAAAACATTTTATGCATTCCATTGACATTCAATCAATCCATCAACATCCCATATACATTTACTTAAATTGCCTGCACATCTCCTAAGTTTGAAGTTACAAATTGACAACAGCCACATGCAAATAACCACACTTCAATTATAAATTACATTATGATCAATATCCAAGAACACATATAGCACAATAAATGTAGGGGGAGGTTCACTGTAAGCCAGGAGGTAAGACTGAGAGTAGAGAGAGGTTAAGATAAATCACTCAAACATAACCACTCATGCGAAAAATAACAGTTTGGATAACGTTAGCCATAGAGTGAAAGGAAATTCAATTGATTAGTGGTTGTGTGGATCGGAGTATACCAAACCACGTTCGATAGTAACGGAAATGTGATGCTCTTGCTCTCTCAAAAGTTGGACTAGTTCTGCATTTGAGGTACTAGCTTCGTTGCGGCGTAATTCGTTCTTACTTGTATTCTCTTTAGACATCTGTGTACATCCAAATTATACATGATAACATTGAATATAATGAAGGCAAGCATACATAAAAAATATTCACAAGACGGAAATAATGAACGTTAAAAATTTCATGCTTATATGGAATAGTGAACATTGCAAATGTACATTTCATAACAATCCAATATTAGAGATAGATTATGTTTACTTGAAGTAAGAGATAAACAGTTTTGTCTAACACCACAATAGTTAAAGTTCATATAGGGTGAATTATTGACTTTGCAAGGAAGTATATGACGTATTATCGGTTATTTGCAACCAACTACATTTGTTAATAATGTTAATATTACTTATTAATTGCATTGTATAAAAAAAATATGCACTAAAAATTTGGTGCATCTCCAATTTTTACTCTCTTTACAATTTTCGTATTACAAATTTAGTTGATTGCTTACTCGTGTTCAGCACGAATTTCTCTTTGCTAGTAAAGTATGAGACCAATATCATTCTAGTTAAATTACCCTAACATTTTTATTTTATAACCTTTATCTTTGTATATGAGCCTTTTTTTTTTTATAAATGGTCTAATTAAAAAGAGTTTCATTATTGATCCCATGGTGGTTCCCTGATAACAGTTTCAGACGTGGTTCAACTAAAATATGGTTTCATAAAGAAACTAGTGACCATTTTTGGAACATGAAATGGCCTAGTTTTTTGTCACTTGACTAAGACAAGTTTTCCATATGGATCTCATGCATTTGAGTTGCATCAATGAGGCAGGTTTTGGCAACATACAAAAAGACCAATCAAATAAAAGGAAGCTAATCAAACCATAATCTTAATTTAATTATAGATCCAATTGAGCACAAAAAAAAAAAAAAAAAAAAAAAAATGAATCTATTATCGTAAAGCTTTGGGACCAAAATCAACTTAACCCATTTCACAAAACAAGAAAAATGAGTAAGGAGAACAAATTCATTCTAACTGCCAAAGACGGTAGCTGCTCCGGAATCATCGTCATTCTCAACTCAGAAAACCCTAAATTCAGAATCTTACAAACCCTAGTCCATTCAAACAAATAATCTATAAATCTCACAGCGATGTTGAAGCCCATGTACCATGCACTTCGATATCGTATGCGGGATGGCAGGAGAACCAAAAGGAAGAAAAATACAAAAACATTGAGAAAGACTAAAAAAATGGAATGAGATAGATATATCTGCAGTCAAGATAGGAAAAATAGATGATGGAAAAACCAATCGAAAGCAAAGAGATGTAGTTGATGAGAAGTTTGAAGCCTAATGTAAGTGGAAATGGCAGCAACCATGCAGGAGCACTCGTCCAAGGTCGGTCTTGGCGGTAGTCTGGGAGAGAGAAGAAAAGAATAAGAAGAAACAGGGTTTTGAGACCTAATAGGATTCGTGGACAGGGTCGGCACCAACCTTATGCAGTATAAATAAGGTCAGCACCGACCTTATGTAGTGTAATTAAGGTCGGCCCCGATGATGTGCCAAATAAGTAAAAAAAATAAAAATAAATTTGGGTGTAATTGCTCTAATTGGTGCACCACTTGCTAAAGTGTTTGATTGTGTAACACGTGCGGATAAAATGATTTTTTTTTGTTAAATCCTCTAAATTATATTATATGGGTGTAGAAGAAAAAAAAAAAAAAACCTGTCAACAGAAGAAAGATGAAAGCTACTTAATTTGATCGGCAGCTGTTACTTTCAGTGGTTTCTTGCATCACCTGCCTCCACTGGGAAAGCATCCGGTTAAGAAGGGTTAAATCATCAAGAACAAAAAATAAATAAATATAAAAAAATCTTTTGTCTTAATCTTACCTTTTGTTTTTCTTTACATTACAAATAAAATTTATCAAACGACCTAGTCCAACACTAGAATCCAAGGAGAACCGGGTAAGACTTTCCATTAAGTTATACAATAAAAAGCTTTTCATACATATTACAATAGATTTGATCTAATGAGTCATCAGCAGTAACAAACTTTAAAAAGAATATTAGGATGGAGAGAGGAATGGTGACCCATGGTAGAGATATAAAGAATTGGTTAGAGAGTAGGTCATAGAGTCATAGGTTAGAGAGAAGGTCATAGAGTCATAGAGAATAAGCTTTATGTTTTGAATAAAATTTTAGATGAATCTTGTTCTTTGTACAAATTGAGATGGGCTTATTTGGATTAAATCCTGTGTCGCATGGGATGGATCCAAGCTTAATTATTAGCTCTAGAGTTTGTTTACAACAAATCCATGTGTTTGTTTAGCAGGGCTACTACAGTCTATCATTTAAAATTGTTACCGACACTTGAATTATTCTTGCGGCTAGGAAGTTCATGATCAGAGCAGGATGACTCCTTACACACGCTGAAAATTAAAATTAAAGCAGGTTTATCTTTTTTGACCTGACTGTAGCAAGCCTCGTTTCTTGGGCATAATGGTGACTCTTTTTTAGTCTTTTCACGGTTTCACCAGTGACTAGTGAGATTGATATGCATCCTCGTCCTCCCCTTTCTTTGCTTACTTCTTCTTGTTCTCTTGATTTATTCTAGTCCTAGAGAGAAAAGAGGCAAGACGAACGAGACAACATGGCGCTACAGGTAGTAAAAGACACGGCTATCGCGTTCATAGTTCAGGGAGCCCTGGATGCGACGAAGTCCTGCTTGCAAATTGGTGTTGATCTTTTCCGCGGTGCTAAAAACCGTTTGGAGAAGATCGAGGATTCCCTGGTGGACATCAATGATTTCATTGTAATAGCAGAGCGAAGCCCCAAGATGGATCACAAGTTGATGAAATTGCTGGAAAATCTCAAAGATGCTGCTTATGATGCTCAGGACTTATTGGAAGCGTATGAGATCGAGGATCGAAGACGGAGTGAAGTGACTGAAAATAGCATGCCGGTTCGAGATACCATGACGAACAAGGTACGCAAGGTCGTTACTTCAGTACTTCTCTCCCCAGTTGTCTCCCCAATTATATTGCGCAAGAAACTAAAGGAGGTAAGCGAGAGACTAGAAGCTATTAAAGCAGAGGCTCATGCATTTCAGCTGGAGGAGAAAGTCGCCAACTTGCAGATTGAGTTTAAGAAGCAGAGGGAGACCCACTCATTCGTACACAAATCTCATGTCTTTGAAAGAGACGAAGAAAAAGAGAAGATAGTGAATTGGTTGCTGTCAAATCAAGCCGGTGATCATGAGAATGTTTCGGTCATTTCCATCGTCGGCATCGGGGGCATTGGCAAAACCACACTCGCTAAGTTGGTCTTCAATCATGAACTAGTACAAAATCATTTCGAGCTGAGAATGTGGATATGCGTGTCTTATGATTTTGATATTACAAGGCTTGGAAATGAAATCATTGAACATGCAACTCGTCACAATCCTAGCCTCTCAAATGTGGAGGAATTGCAGCGCCGCCTCGGAGAAACACTGAGTGGGAAGAAATTCTTGCTCGTTCTGGACGATGTTTGGAATGAAGAACCTGAGAACTGGTATAGGTTGAGAGATTTGTTGTTATATGGAGGAAGAGGAAGTAGAATCATTGTAACCACACGCATTCGAAAGGTTGCATCCATCATGAGCAATATTCAGCCAAACATTTTGAAGCCTTTGTCAGAAGATGGTTGCTGGTCTCTGTTCTGTCAAAGAGCATTTGGAAATCCATCAGAAGAAGCAGCGCATCCAAACTTGGCACCAATTGGAAGAGAGATTGTTAAGAAATGCGGGGGCAATCCGCTTGCAGTGACAACACTAGGAGCCCTTTTGTGTTCAGAGAGAAGCCAACGCAAATGGGAGTTTGTCAGAAATAGTGAAATGTGGAACTTAGATGATGAAAATGAGCATGGAATATTACCTGCTTTGAGGTTGAGCTATAACCATTTAAAGCCCCATCTGAAGCAATGCTTTGCCTTTTGTGCAATCTTTCCTCAAGACTATGAAATTGAAAAGGATCTAGTGATCAAGTTATGGATGGCTCACGGTTTTATTCCTACCAAAAGAGGAATGGAGTTGGAAGACACCGGCGATGGGATTTTCGATGAGTTGGTAATGAGGTCTTTTTTCCAAGATGTCAAGGAAGTAGGTAATGCCGATCTTTTTTGGTCCTTATATAATAGGACAACATTTCGGATGCATGACCTTATGCATGATCTAGCACATTCTGTAATGGAAAATGAATATCGTGTGGTACTCAATGGCAAGTCAAAAGACATTTCTCCAAGGATACGTCATGTCTCTTCTAATGGATTGGGAAATCTGGCTGCCTCCTTACCCAAAACTCAAATGCTACGGACATATGTCATGCTAGAAGATGTCGCCTTCCAATTTCCTTGTGAAGTAGGGCTTTTTAAATGTTTGAGAGCATTGGATTTCATGAGGCAAGATAAACAGGAAGTAGAGAAGCAGTTGCTTACTTCCCTGGGCAATCTCCAACATCTAAGGTACCTCAACCTCTCCAACACTATGATTGAAATGTTACCTGAATCATTGACTAGTCTCTACTATTTACAAACTTTGATACTAATACATTGTGTAGAACTTTGTGAGTTACCCAAAGAGATGTGCAAATTGACCAACCTCAGATGTTTGGATATAACTGATTGTTATGAATTGACTCACATGCCCCCAAAGATGGGGCAATTGAGCTGCCTCCAAGAATTAAGCAATTTCATTGTGGGTAGGACCAATGAGATTGCATGCAGTGGCATAGGAGAGTTGCAAGGTTTGAACCTTAGAGGACGTCTAAAAATCGAACGCCTTCAGAATATAACAGATGCTATCGATGTTCCACGAGATACTCTCATAAACAAACCAAATCTTACTTCTCTTGATCTAGTATGCTTTCGTTCTATGGATGTGGAATTGGGTAATTTGAAAGAAGATAGAAAAATAGAAGTTCTTGAAAAGCAGGTACTTCAGGGCCTCCAACCGCATCGAAGTCTGAAGAAGTTGGGAATATTTGGCCTCAACCTTTCGAGTTGGATGATGGACAACACTCTCACTAACTTAGTTGAAATCGCATTAGCAAGGTGTTGGAGATGTAACCACTTGCCACCACTTGGCGAATTGCCCTTTCTCAGAGTCCTTAGAATTTATACATTTAAGAATGTGGAGTGCATTGGTAAAGAGTTCTACGGCAATGAAGTATCGGGAGGATTCCCATCATTAGAAGAACTTGAGATTGAAGGTATGGAAAAATTGAAGACATGGTCAGGGTTAGAATGGAAGGGCGAGAGGGCGTTCCCTAGCCTTGTCAAATTGGAAATTTCGTTTTGTCCCATGCTAACTACAATGGAAGTATTTCCATATATCAAAGATTTGAATGTTGACCAAGGGATGATGCAAAGCCTCAAAAATCAGAAATCATTTGAGTCTATGCACCAACAAAATTGTAACCAATCGTCTTTTGCCGATGAAGATCAAATAAGAAGCCAGAGCTCTCTTCAATACTTGTGTATTTGGTCTTGCGACAAACTAATCTTTTCAGGCCTAGGGCTTCGTTACATCAGTTCCCTTGAGAGACTGAGAATATGGAATAGCAATGAGTTTGCACACGTGGCACATGAATTGTTTTTCCTTACCAAGCTCGAAGAACTCGAATTGGATCGGTGTCATGGTTTGAAGAGTTTACCAGAGGGGATCGGGAATCTCACATCTCTTCGAAAGCTATCTATTGAAAGTTGCCCTGAGATGGCGTCCTTGCCAAGAGAGCTACAATGCCTCTCTGCACTCCAACAGCTGGTGATTTATAGATGTCCTACATTAGAGACTCGATGTATGAAAGACACAGGTGAGGACTGGGACAAGATCCAACACATCCCTCATATCGAGATAGGGGGTAATCGTATCGCAAGAGATCAATAATGGTTAGCCTTCCTACTTGTTGTCTTTTTTCTAAAATAAAATCTATTATTTATTTCTAATGCAACTCTTGTTTGTAATTGTAATTGTAGGTAGGAAGAAAAGAGGAGACAAAGGTAGTTGTGATAAAAAAGAAGAGCTGCTTGCACATGAGTGGAGAGACTTAGGTATGATTATAATTTTCAATACTGCCCTTGTAAAAAATTTATAATGCATGATGAAATATAGAGGCAAAAAGGTTAGGAGATTCAATCTCTTTAGTTTGGCATTTTATTAGGAAGAGGAAAATCATTTCATAGTAATATCATTTACTTGGGCAAGCATATTCAAGTCTAACAACAGTGTCCGGGCATGGATTTATAAGGTTAGGACTTTTGAGTGACAGGATAAGATGATTTTGGACTTGTCATTTATCTAGTACGTGAGATATATGGATCTGGGCTTGCTTTTAATGGTGTAATTTCTCATTTGTCGTTTTCACGTCTGAAAAAATTGTGGGAGTTCTTTAAAAATATTGGATGGTGTAAAATCTATCTTATTAAGTGGATGAAAACTTGCAAGGTTATACTTATATAATACCCCTAAATTGCTATATTTAATTTGAATATTTTAATAAATTGGATGGTTATGCATACTAAGATAGATGGGTTAAAGCTATGATAATGATGGACAAAAATGGACGGTTGTCTTGATGTGCTTTTGGAGGAATGTGAACTATAATTTGGAGTTGAAAGAGGCATTTAAAAAAAATTATCCTGCCTAATTTTGTCTTATGAATCTTGCATTGTTTAGCTAAAAATTCTCTTTGTTTAGGGAACATCCAAATAAAGTACAAGATTATAGCTTTTTGATTATTTTTATGATACTACTAACTGACCATGATTTGTTTCCATCTCCAACGATAGGTTGGAAAGAAAACCATGTGAAGTAGAATACATGATTCAGCATTGATCCAATGGCATTTTATGATAGAGGTACTGTAATACAAGGACTATTAACTTAATGCCACCTAAATTTGAAACGCATCTGCTAACAATTCCATTCTAGGTTCTCTATGTTCAGACTCTACTTGCCCCACATAAGTTGTAATGAGCCTGCCCTGGATTCACCTTTGGGCCCAACCCTAGACCCACTAGAGAACTATGATTAGGGTGCTTTTTCTCATTTTATTTCATGGTAATTATTTTATTAGAAATCTAATTATTATTATTACATGTATTTAATTTATTGTTTGCATCCATTGAATTATGCTTTCATGCATTTTATTTAATTGTCCACGCATTTCATTTTTTTTTTTTTCATTTTCATGAACTATTATCCATTCACATGTTGCTAAGTAAAGTGCCATTTTAATTGGATTGGAGAATTCTATAATTAATGCTTTAATTTAATTTAGTGGACCCACACACATTGTTTTAAAAATTAATAAATGCTAATGATGAAAAGTTCATCTAGAGGGTGTGTGTTCAAGGCCCCACTTAGACTTGTGCCAAGTGGAGGGTGATGGTGCATCTTCTTTCCCTCCTATTTAGTTTCATTTTATTTCGAATTTTAAACTTAATTAGTAACCTTACTAACGAATTACTAATCATTAATTAGAAATTTCGGGCATTAATTTATCTATAATTGGTTTGACCTAGTTGTGATCGAGAGATGGAGATTTTCTCTCCAAGTGGGCACCCCTTGATTGGTTATAGATGGTGATAGTGTGGAATCTAGGGAGACTAATCTAAAGCTAAGATTTTAGGAGAATTTAAATGAAGCGATGTGATAGGTTTCATGATATCCAATCAAAGGCTTAATTTTAAACTAGTTTCCATAGTTAAGGGAGAGATGAGTTGGACTTTTTATTTAGTTAGGAACCTTTCCTCTCCACCATGGTGTGTGTGCACACGCTTAAGAATTCAAGAGAAAGAGACGAAGTTGGATGTGAGCCTAGAGGAAGGAGGAAAAAAAAAAAAAAAAAAAAAAAGAAGAAGAAAGGAACATAGAAGAGGAGAGGAGGCTTAGGCTAGCTTGGAGGTGGACTTCTTGAGGTATGATCTTTCCATTTTCTTAGTTTATTTTCTTCTTTGGTTTTTCACCATCTTTTTCTCTAATTTCTTCCATCTTCCATAACCATTCATGGCCATTAATGGTGTTATTTTGGCATGTAATGAAGCAATGAAGTTCGATAATAAAAATACCCATATTATTTTCTTTTAATGGCATTGGCCAAATGAAAAGGGGATACAAATTTATGTTTTAGTTATTTATTATGCTTGGATCACCATGTTTTGATAGGAAAAATCGTGAGATCATAATATGGATTAGGTATTTTTGGGAATTAGGTTATGGAGAATGTATTTCTTTTGTTCATTTTTTTTAATAGACCATTAGAGTTAGATTTATTGGTTTTAATTATCATAGGTTGTAATAATTGTTTTATTTCTTCTTTGTTTTTAAATTCTTATTTTTTATTGTAAAAAGTTGATATGTTTATAACCATTCTATTATAATCTAATTTATTTTAAAGATCCATATCATGGGAATAAAAAGGAGAAAGAAAAAGGATTATTTGATATCTCTAAACATCCATGATTAAGGAAAAATATTTTGAACTCTTGGATTTGACAAACCAACGGTCAGATCACACCCAAAAGTTTTATAGATTTTCCAATATTGATATGTGCGGAGTTTTTAATTGTTTGGATCCTTGAAATAATTAGAAAATAATGTTTTTAATTATGATTTAATTACTGTATTGATGATAGTTTGTGGTGTTGGGTCATCTATATGACCCATTGGTGCACCGATTGTTGATCTCGGGTTAGCTAATAATTTTGGTATAAAAGTAATTAAATCCCAGCAACCTTAAGGTTCTGCTTGAATGGTGTTAAGGTGCTGGAGTGGTGGATTTAAATCGAAATGAGTCATGGTTTAATGGGCTAAGCCCAAAACCTAACCCTAGTGCACCAATAGATCACATATAGCCAAATTGTGATATTTTTATTTTCTGATATTTATATACTAAATTTAATTAGAGGACTAAACTAAAGTATCAATAGTTGTTTAAATGACTTAGGAAGTGTGGCCAAACCCTTGGCTAAGTTAGAAGCCATTTTGACTAAACTAGTTGACTAGTTTCGTTGGTTATGATAGGCCTATGTGTTGTGGTGGCTAAAATGAGTTTAATGAATTAAATATGACCATAACCATTAACTATTTGATTTACTTAAGCTGCTGGTCAATGAGTTAAACTCCTTTATTAGTGGAGATTAAGAGGCCCGATTAAATATTTAAAAAGGTCATAGCCATCAAACCTTGACTACGTGTAATTGGCTAGTTCGTTGGTGAGTCTATGTGTGATTTAATGGCTGATGTGTTATACGTAATTCCACATTATGGTCCTATTAGTTGTTGTTATGGACTTTAAAACACTTTAGAAATCATGTGGACCCCACCTTAGATCATAAGGTTTAATAATTAACAACTTTAGAATATTAGATGAGTAGACTAGTTTTCCTAGTCAGCCCTGGTGGGTCAGTCTTCACTTAGATGATTAATTGATTAAGAGATTGAGTTTAATAGATTCTAAAATATGGTTAAGAATTAAGATTTTAAATTAGTAGTGTTTAATAATTATAATTTATTTCTGCAGCATAATTCGCATTTTAACACCCTTTTTCTCAAGCGGTCAGTAAAGCTCCATAAAAGGCAAGTCTTAATTACTTTCTAAAAATGTTTATACATATTGGGTGAATTGGTAATAGTGTTATGGACTTTATTGTATGTTATATAGCAATCTAATTATAGCTTGCATAGCATTCTATTTACGGTTAGTTTTATTTAGCATGTTATTTACGGTAAGTTTTGCATGACATTCTATTTGGAAAATTGATAATGATATCCGCATGTATTGATGATAAGTGATTGTAACACGCACTCCATAATATACTAACTAACAAGATTGATCGAAAGGGATGAATCACAAGATTGCATATGGAAGTCATGTGGTATGGGATGATTGGGGATAAGTATGTATATAACATGCTTTGTTCCAATTTAGTCAAAACTAATTAAAATAAAATGAAATGTTAAAAACTTAACGAAAGTAGGGACCCTAGTTCCTTAGCCCCACTGTGTCGTAAAACTCCCATGAGAGGACGTGTTACCGTGTGGTGGTTTAGTGCAGTGCAGTGTAGTGATAAGTGACTGGTTACCAATGGTGGGCATTCTGAAAATGACCCTTGTCTTGAAGGGGTTAAATTCTGAGACATCCTTCCTGGCCCAAAGTACTTTCCAAGCTTCACAGATAGGTGCACTGTTGGATTGGTCAGTGACACAAAGATCCAACTTACTGTAGGGATGGATGTTTTTGTAATAATTTTTTAGTGAGTGGTTGACCAATATGAAGGGAGGGTCCCAAAGTGCTTAAATGGCTAATTGGCAAGTAAATAATGCTAAGTGTAGTGTTTTGGCGTGGTTCAAGTGTAGTGTTGGGACCCTAAATCCCTTGTTGGAAAGTGACTTATGTTATATGGCATGACAAGAAATGTTAGTGCCCAAAATGTTAATTTTATGCGAAGTTTTCATTGTAATAGTGTCATGTCATTTATTGCATATGATATGTGCATTATCATTATTATCTTATTCCTTTTTTACAATATGTATTATTGTTAGTAATTTGTATCTTGCGGAGTACCATTGTGCTCATTATATTCCACCACCACGCAGGAGGGTGAGGATTTGCAGGAGCTTGGGATTGAGGGTGATGAGGACTATGAACTTGTGCCACAATATGACTATAATGATGCTATTCTGGATGGTCAAAATGAAAATGTTTAATCTTTGAGGACTTAAGATATTAAATTAATTTATGTATAAGACTTTTTTAGTTTATATTGGGATTGATGTAATTAATTAATCTCGTACTTAGTTCACTTGGAATGTTTTTTGGGTGATATAATAACTGATGGATTGTTATTTATGGTTATGAGCTTGGCTTACTTGATATATGAATGGGCAATGTTGTTTATATATGATTAATGTTGTTTAAAAAAACAAAATAGCCTGCTATTTGAACAATCGAGTGGCCTTAGATGATTGGGTCATTTGACATCACATCGGATCAACTGCTCTCTATCTCCAAGGTATACTTACATGATCTTGGCTTCAATAAGTGGAAACAAATATTTAGGATGAATAAACTTTTATCAATAAAAATATAATTAATGAAGTATTGATTTGGTTGTAGAGATTCAGGTACATTGCATAGGCCATCTCACATGATGGAGTTTTCAGCCAAACTATCTTTTGTTGTCCTTGTGAACACCAATAACATAATTTAATTTGTTTCTTGCATCCCATGATATGGACAGATCATAGGCAAGATGACCCGAGCTTCTTTAAATACTTTCGAATTACAAGGATTCCTTCTCTATCACAGAACTATCCCGTCTTAAGCAATATACTGGGACTCTATTCCTGTGAATGAACAGAAATTTGATATTTATATGAACAACATTGTTCCTTCATCTATTTTTATTGGATGTTATGTTTTGATTTCATTGATCAAATGAGTTTCTTTGTTTATTTGTGTATTATTCTTACATAAATGTTGGACATGGCTCCACAGTAATCCCTTTGGGGAAGTTGTAGCGTTTCATTTATACATGTAGCAGTTCCTCATGGCCATTACCATTTTGTGCTTAATGAAACATAAACAATCATTTGAAAGACTTATGATAGAGGTATTGAAAAATCCTTTCGGAGTTTTCCCAAGGGGAGAGGCAGAGTAAGATTGAGCTAAAACTCCGAGAGGATTTGTAATCCTTGCAATTATTGATCATGCGTGTTTGCCCCAAGTTATCCCCAATAGTTATGGTCTTGTCTTTCAAACTTGGATAGGAAGATACAATGCCTAAATGTAATAGGTAGACAACAGTTCTGTTTTAAACGCGGTATACAATAGAATGTTTTTGGCCAAATTGAAACAGTGTGCCGAGTTGATTTGATGTAAGACCGCGTATGCATCAGATGGGCCATAAACTGAAGCCCAATCTTGAATAGATAGACCGGATTTGTCTCCAGGCCAAAAGGAATCTTACTCAGTCATGGATCCGGTCCTCTCCTGGAAGGACAGTGGGTATGGAGACCATGAAAATGTATGCGCCATCATCATCATCATATCTTTGTCCCATCTCTATTGGGGCACAAACGTCACTAGTTCGCATGTGTTATAAATTATAATATCTTACTCTTGCGCAGATCAAGAGAGGCTCAGACTCCCAGATTCCCTGAGCAATTCTACCATTGGGTCATGTCCCACCCAAGACCCGTGTGACCCAATCCAAAAGAAGAATAAAAAACAACCAAGTCTTGGTCCAGGTAAAGACCTGACAGGAAAGGTCCAGATAAAGGCCCAAGCCCCTATGAACACCCATATTAAGTCCAGGTAACGGACCTCACTGATCAGTCTGAGTTGACACAACCTTACCAGACTCTTGAATTGGATTTAAGCCCCGACTGGAAACCAAATCATGGAAAATTTTTGAGTTGAAAGGTAGCCAGGCTGGGTAAGTTGGCGAGTCTGGCTGAGAATACTCGGTCACAAAAGGCCAGACTCGTTCAACTTGCTAGACTGGTTTGATAGCAAGCTCAGTATCTTGGCCCAGTTTGGGCAACTGTAAGGACTGACCAAATTTTTAAGTTGCATGTCCTGCTTGAGTCTGTGTGGCTAAAATATTCTGTATTGTACCTTGAAGATGATTACCTCCAATTGGACCTAATCACATAAAAGATTTAATCAGTCTCTTAGTGTTTGTGGTTATTATTGATCCAAGTGGGCTTAGTAGAGCTGTGCATGGGCCGTGTTCTATCCAGATCTAATGTCGACCAAATCCGGGCCAGCTAATGATTGTCAGGTCTAACATGGACCCATAGAGCCCAGGTCCAACCATCCCAATAAAACATATAGTAGTTGCAGGCCCACCCAGTAAAGGCCCAAGCTCAACTGAGGCGAAGAAAATTAAAGGTGCTTTCCCATGTTGAGGAAATAAATAGTTAAATAGGCATGATATATACCTTTTGTAAATACAAAGGTAAACTTGTATGTATAATATAGATCTATAGGGAACCTCCTTGTCATGTCCTCTTTGTAGCAATACCTATGGGTGGCCCCCTTTTGATCATCCCACTCTCAGATGAAAGACCTCCCCACCACCTTACGGCCTAGGGACCCATTATTTGGATCTAAGATAAAGGGGTTTCTGGTGTATCTCTATCATGATAGAGCCTTTGGTGGGCCTCCTTCATGATCTCCATGGGCGACGTTGCCCATGAGATCAGAGCCTTTACAACTTTACATGTTAAAATTTATGGATAACTAGAGTCCAGGGGCCTAGAGCCATGCCTGAGTCTGGCCTTGGAAGAGATCCAAGCCCTAAATTCGAGTCGAATCCCAGGACATTTGGCCAATTGCAGACTCCAAATTCTCAATTATCATACCCAACCTTGGGTGATTTGGGCCAGACTAGGTCCATTGACAAACCTAGGGCCAATAGTAGAGGCGTTTCACATAATAAGAATGTTGTGTGACTTGAGTCAAGTTGGATTTGCGTTATCAATGCATACGCTCAACTTCTCTTCTTTTTGAAAAATGCATATTGGAATATGGTGTTGGCTTGTCAAGACATGATGATAAGTTGGCCTGGGTAGGCTTATCTTCATTCTAGAGGGATATTACATGTACGACTAGAGACTTACACCTTTCTCGCTAGAATCGGGTGTAATCCTGGGCAAAGGGCCAAAGGCTCCTAAACTGGTCTCTTTAGTAGGAAGACATTGCTAAGGAATCCTTGAAATTCAATTCATGTTAGTATTCTGTTGTTAATGTGGTTTTTGATAGTGCTGGCCCTATTGAGATGACTTTAATCTCCTCTCTCATCTGTATACCTCAGCAGAGGTACTATATCTTAGGGGTGCTCTTGGAGCGGCCTGGCCCTGGCCCAGCCCTATTTGGGCAGGGCTTGGGCCTCCTGTTGTAGTACTCAGGCCGTGCTCGGACATTTTATTTCAGACCGTTTTATAGCTGGGCCAGGCCTGGACTCAGTTTAGAGAGCCCAAAGGCTGGCCTGGCCTGATTGAAAAACCAGAAATTGGAAACTTTCAGAGAGGGGGAATCAAACTGTGGCACTTTGACAAAAATGTTCAAGGCCAAACCACTTGAACTACACTCTATACTGTATGATTTGACTCTCTTTTATAAATTATTTATCAATCTCTCGCTAGGCTCGGGCTTACAAATTTCCAAACGGGCTGGGCTTGGGCCAACTCCTTATAACCCAATTCGGTATTGGAAATGTAGTTTAGAAGCCGGGCCGGGCCTGGATATTCCTCAGCCCAGCCCATGAACACTCCTGCTAAATCTTTTTGTTTTCTAGTGTAGAGCCAAGTAAAGTAAAGCCCACATTTAAAAAAAAAAAAAAAGTTAAATCAAAAGCACTTTAATTCAAATTTTCTGTCATATTTTTATTTTAAAAGTAAAAAAACAACCTCATTTCTCCACTAAAAGACAAAAAAGCTCTACTTTTCTATACGAAAAGTAAAAATGAGTTGATAACAAACAACTAAAAATAAAATACCATTATAACCCCTTATATTTTAATCTTTCTTCAAAATAATTTTCACTTCACTCAACTCCATTAGTAAAGACCCAAAACAGCCCTTTATATAGATTTTATTTTTCTCCTGTGTACCCATCCGTCTCTCACACATCCATCCCCATTATGTCAATATAATTAAATAACGTTGCTACAGCCATTTCTCATGCTGTCATGCATATCTATGTCAGGAAAATTGTATGATAAGAGGAACCATTCCAAAAAGAAGCTGTTGGTGTTACTTCTATTAAAATCTAAAATAACAATAAATACTTTTTAATTCTAGCCATAACATTTCGGCCCTGCCTGGCTGGCCCTTACACGTCCTGTCAGCCCATGTAGACCATGTGAGCCAACTTTGTGGTTGTAACTTAGGGCCTGTTTAGGGGTTTTATTAGTAGAGTCAAGTAAGATAAAGTATCAATTTCTATAAAAAGAAATTCCCACCAAAACACGATCACCTTGTTTTTGTACAACTCATGGTCACTAAAAGACCAAAAAAAAAAAAAAAAAAAAAAAAACACGTACTTTTTCTCAAATATGCTACGGTCAGTAAATAAATATTATCATAACTCACTTATATTTGATTATTTATTAATTACTCCACTCTCTACAAGTAGCCCCTTACAGGCCCTTACGATCCTTCATAATAATGCTCGCCAATCTGGAGAAAATGATTGAAATAATTAGCTCGGCATAAATAATGCCCCATCACGCGGCATATCCATTCACGGACATTTTTCCTCATCTTAAATTAAGATACTGCTCAGAGTAAACTTCATTTTCACAATATCATTATCCATATTTACATACATATACCCTTGATTTGCATTTTCGATTTCAAATTGCAATTTATATATATGAAGCCGACTGAATGCAATTGCGAATCTCAACTTCGGTTTTGACCGTTTATTTATTTTGACCCCTCTCAGGTTCCCCTCTCTGTATGTTTTCCCCACTTTCCATGATAAACTGGGAGACGGTTCTCCTTCTTAAACTCTCAAAACGTTTTCACAAAATGTGATAACCTTACTCTTCTTTTGGAATCCCGAACTCCTCTCATTACTCTTCTTCTTCTTTTAGTATTTCTTTCCTCTTCCACCGGGTACGAATTGGCACCTCACTTCCTCCTTTTCTTCCAATGGCTCTCCATGATTCGACCATCAAAGAAGAAAGAGAAGCTGAAGAGCAGTTCTCAGTTCTCATGTCAGTGAGAAGCAAACACCATGACATCTGGAGAGATATATATCTTTGTATAGGGGTGTGAGGGGATTCAAGAAAGGAGAGCTGAGTTATTAGGTTCTGAATCTATAGGAATTTCTGGTCGTATGCTTAGAAGTTCGTTTATTTCAAGTTCTTGTGAGGTTTGAAATTAGTCAAGGCTATGTGAACTGGGAATGAGTGGGAATCAGGGAATGAAATTATTTTTTTACTGAACCTATAATGAGTCTTGCGTATAATCTGGGGATGAATTATGAATTTTCTTCCTTTTTCTTTTTCTTTTTCTTTTTTCTTTTTTCTGGCACTTATTTGTGGATGTGTTCTTTCCATCTCTCATTGTTTTGGGATTTAATTATCTTTTCACATGCAACTTTTTTTTGAGTTCTAATAAAAATATAATTTCTATAGTTATAAGTTAGTTGTTACTTTTAAAAGTTATTGTGTTAAATCCAATATATCACAAAACTTTAAGAATAAATCACTTCTTATGGTAAAATGGCTTTTTTTTTTTTTTTTTTTTTTTTTTTTAAAGTTTTGGCGTACTATCTAAAATCGATACTTTAATATGAGATTCCTTGGTCATGTGTGCCAAACTAGATTGCCAACCTTTTCAAACTGGATATTTACTTTCAACATCTTTTTGTAGCAAGTCAACCCACATACTCATCAGATGAAATCTTGTGACTGCAAAAGTTTCGGTATGCTTTTGCATCTTGTATTAAATAATTGAAAGTAGGAATTTAAAGGTCCGGCGATTTCTAGATTGGTCTATTCAAACAATCAACCAAATAGTGTGCAGAAATAAACAATATGCAGCGGAAATAAAATCAACAAATATACACCACAAGGACACCAAATTTAAGGTGGAAAACCCTAATCGGGTGAAAAACCACCAATCCGAACTGGATCAAATCAAACACTATGAATCTCGCAATTACAATAAACTCAGATCTCTTCCCTAGATATCCCCTACCCAAGGACTGAAGTTACCTTGTGTCGCTTCACGCTTCAATGACTTCACACCGTTGATTGCAACAGATTCAATCCAGTATTTAACTTCTTAAGTCTTCTCGAAATAATCTTCTACAATGATGTAGAAGAACTAACTCTAGAAAACTTGGCGGCACAACTTCATAAAAATTTCGAGAAAAGAATTCTCTCAATAACAATCTTTAACTTAGAACTTTTGAGAGGTGAGGGCCATCTTTGCAATAGCCTTTGAGTCCTTTAAATAGCCTTTAGGACGTACTTAAAGTTTCCTAAGATGATTATGATTGAAACTAGCAGGATTGGCACAATTTGAATATCAAGTTTCCTAATTTTCGTACAACTCAACGCCCTGTTCGCTCGAGCGATCACATCGTTCGCTCAAGCGGATCAGCCTCTGTTTCAGAATTGGGCTAGTCTGACTCTGTTCGCTCGAGCGAATGTAATGGTCGCTTGAGCGGACCCCTCTCTGGATTGATCCGAAATTTCAGCTCAGAATTCTCTAGATTTCTTCTTTTTAGTCCTTCCAACCTTCTAACTTCAGAGTTCTTTTCTGAATAAAAATTACAACTCAAAAAACCCAGAGTTTTGTCCAAACCCATAAATTAGCCAACACTCAATAACCTAACAATCTCCCCCTTTTGCAATTCATGGACAAAACTCCTTAGGACAATACAATTTGATCTACCCAAAAAGAAACCAAAAATACATTGAAATTAATCAGCAAATGTAGATCTGCATTGTCTCTGACTTAGTCGAACTTCTTGTTCCCCCCTTGCTCTGTCACCATTCTCCCCCTTTTCGTCCATAAATTGACAAAGCTAAAGATAAGAACATGCAGCCTTTTGTCAATTAGGATCAATAGCTCACATTCGAAAGCAACTCCCCCTGAATGTATCTTTGTAGCAGCTTTGGGGGTGGGAGCATGAACCGTTTGATCAAGGCTTTTTACATGTGGCCACCCACACTTGTGTAGTTTGATCTTTTAGCAGAGTGTGAGTAAAATCTTTAGACAAATCAGATTTTCTAACCCAAATCGAAGCTGTCTTAGGTGGAGAAAAATTCTTCCGCCATTGCTTGATCTTAGGTAGACTTTGCAACTTCTTGCAATGAGGACGAATGTGTCCTTTTAATACACAATGATAACAAGTGGATGTGCGTACAGTGTGTGACACATTCTTTTTCTCGATACATTATTTGAAAGTGCAATATGTGGAGTAGCATGTGCAGCACTTGAAACAAAAATTGTTTTACCTTTAGTATTTGAAGTGGATGCACCAGGATCATAACCAAGACCGCTTCTATCAAAAGGAGACTTTTGAGAACACAAGATGTTTGTAAGAATCTTCGAACCAGTGTTCATCTTGTTTAGAGAAGTTTGTTTGACTTCAAGTTCAGATAGAGTGATCTTCAATCTTCCTTGTAGGTCTTGATTTTCAGTTTTAATAGTCTGTAACTCTGTCTTCATATTCTCAATCTTTTGTTCAGCGTTTTCAAGTTTTTGACCATCAGTAGTCAAATTTTCAGCTATGCAATTTTTCTGACTTTCCAAGCAACAAACCTGTTTAAGTGCTTGCTCCAATTCATTCTTCAGTGCAGAATTTTCTTCTTGAGAAGCATTGAGCTTGATAGTGATCTTGTTGCCATACTTTGTCATCTTGACACAATCAGCATAGGTAGCATGGTACAACTCTTCTCAATCTTTCTCTTGATCTGACAAATCATTTTCATTATAGTCATCAGTATCATTGTCAGACACAGACTTAGCCATGAAAGCCACAAACTTGCCATTCACATTGTTAGAAGGATCATCTTCATGATCTTTTACGTTTTCCTCTTCAGAAGATTCTTCATCCCAAGTTGTGTTGAGAGCCTTTTGTTTTGCACTCTTTTTCTTGTTGGCACATTCATTAGCATAGTGACCATAACCTTGGCACTCAAAACATTTTATTCCTTTTACAGGATCCTTCTTATCAGATTTGAAATTCTTTTTCTTGGCTCGTTTTGTCTTCACGTATTTTTTAAAACACTTAATAAACTCAGTCATTTCCTCTTTATCCTCAGATTCAGAATCAGACTCAATTTTCTTTACAAGCTTCTTTCTTGATTCTGAGATGGCTTTCAAAGCAATATCATTTTCTTTGGATTTTCCTTTATTCAAGCGGTTTGCATCATACGTATGAAGATTTCCAGCGAGTACATTTAACTTAAGGGTATCTAGATTTTTATTTTCTTCAATAGCATCAACTTTAAAATCGAACCTTGAAGGTAGAGACCTTAAAATATTTTTTACAATCTTGTGTTTTGGTATTTCTTCTCCCAGAATAAAAACAGAATTGACAATAGTATTCAGTTTTACATTAAATTGATCAAAGGTCTCATCTTTTTCCATCACGATGGTTTCAAATTCTTTATTCAGTCTTTGCAATTTAACTTGCTTCACCGTATCTGTACCCTCATATACTGTCTGTAAGACTTCCCATGCTTCTTTTGCAGTTTTACAAGTGAAAATCCTTCGAAACTCATTAGCAGTTACTCCATTGTATATACAATTGACAGCCATGTTATTGCAATTGGATGCATGCTTTTCATCCTTAGACCATTGGGCTTTAGGTTTAGGAACAATTTGTCCATTAACCACAATTGTTGGTCTAGAGTAGCCCTCTTCAACAGTGTTCCAAATATCATTATCATTAATGGACTTAAGGAACCGAATCATCCTTTTCTTCTAATATGCATAATTAGAACCATCAAACAAAGGAGGTTTGGAAGTTGATGTCCCTTCTCTATTGAGCACCATTCTAGAAATCTTATATGATTAGACACAACAAAACAGTGCAACCTGCTCTGATACCAATTCAAAGTAAGGATTTTAAAGGTCTGGCGATTTCTAGATTGGTCTATTCAAACAATCAACCCAATAGTGTGCAGAAATAAACAATATGCAACGGAAATAAAATCAACAAACACACACCACAAGGACACCAAATTTAAGGTGGAAAACCCTAACCGGGTGAAAAACTACTTATCCGAACTGGATCAAATCAAACACCATGAATTTCGCAATTACAAGAAACTTAGATTTTTTCCCCAGATATCCCCTACCCAAGGACTGAAGTTACCTTGTGTCGCTTCACGCTTCAACGACTTCACACCGTTGATTGCAACAGATTCAATCCAGCGCTTGACTTCTCAAGTCTTCTCGAAAGAAGATAATCTTCTACAACGATGCAGAAGAACTGACTCTAGAAAACTTGGCAGCACAACTTCATAAAAATCTCTAGAAAATAATTCTCTCAATAACAATCTTTAACTCAGAACTTTTGAGAGGTGAGGGTCATCTTTGCAATAGCCTTTGAGTCATTTAAATAGCCCTTGGGACATGCTTAAAGTTTCCTAAGATGATTATGATTGAAACTAGCAGGATTGGCACAATTAGAATATCAAGTTTTCCAATTTTCATACAACTCAACGCCTCGTTCGCTCGAGCGATCACATCGTTCGCTCGAGCGGATCAGCCTCTGTTTCAGAACTGGGCAAGTCCGACTCTGTTCGCTCGAGCGAATGTAATGGTTGCTTGAGCGGACCCCTCTCTGGATTGATCCGAAATTTCAGCTCAGAATTCTCCAGCTTCCTTCTTTTTCGTCCTTCCAACTTTCTAACTTCAGAGTCCTTTTCTAAATAAAAATTACAACTCAAAAGACCCAGAGTTTTGTTCAACCCATGATTTAGCCAACACTCAATAACCTAACAATAATATTGTTTTACTTTTCCCTTTTTCTTTTGTATAGTTGCTCTTCTTTATCATTTAATTACTGTTCCTTTTGTTTTCTATAGGCTAAAGGGGAGCCAAACATATTACCCATCCGCTCTAACTATTATAGAGCTCCTAAGCTTACATTCTTTTAAATGAACATGAATAAAGTACGAAGTAGAAAAATTACTGCCAGCATGTTTTGATTTCTTCTTGATGGTAGCATATTTGAGGTTTTCATCTGAATGGTAGCAAATTCAAGAAATGGAAAAGAGTGCATGTGCATGTGCATGTGCTCTTTATCTCCATGGTTTACTTCTGCTCTGTATCTCCATGGTGTACTTACATGATCTTGTCTTCAATCAGTAGAGACAAATATTTAAGATGAATAAATATAATTTTATCTATAAAATTATAATTCAAGTATTGATTTGGTTGTAGAGATTCATGTGCATTACATAGGCCAGCTTACATGATGGAATTTTCAGCCAAACTATATGATATGGATAGATGATAAGCAAGATGACCCAAGCTTCTTTAAATACTTTCCAATTACAAGGATTAGTCAAGTTCTGTTATTAAAGGTTCCTTCTCCATCACAGAACTATCCGTGTCTTTAGCAGTATGGTGGGGCTTTGTTCCTTTGTTAAGCTTTGATGCCTATGAATAAAGAGAAATTTGATATTTATACGAACAACATTGTTCCTTCATCTATTTTTGTTGGATGTTGATATTTATATGAACAACATTGTTCCTTCATCTATTTTTGTTGGATGTTATGTTTTGATTTCATTGAGCAAATGGGTTTCTTTGTCTATTTGTGTTTTACTCTTACATACATGTTGTACTTGTGAAGATTGATGATTTGCAAGCTTACATTTGTCTTTGTATTATGATGTATATATAGATTACAAGAGAATTATCTCTATTACATTTGAATTTGAAAAGTCCTTATCTGATAAGGATTTCAATGTATTTGAAGTTGTGCATATCTAGGATAATTCAAATAGCCAACCGATCTTATCCTTGAGATTGGGCTGGATCAGAACTACTCACAGGCCCCGGCAAGCTAAGCGGTCGTGCCACGACGTGAAGCTTGTTCATCAACAGTTGAAACCTTGTTGTGCTAAGTCCCTTTGTAAAAATAGCTGCTAATTGATCAATCGTGCCGACAAATCTTATTTGAATGTCGCCACTGATAACTTTTTCTCGAATAAAGTAGTAATCAACTTCCACGTGTTTTGTTCGGGCATGAAACATTGGGTTTGATGCTAGTGCAATTGCACTTATATTATCACAATAAATTAGTGGTGGAATTTTAAGAAAAATTCCAAGATCTTTCATCACCATTCGAATCCAAAACAATTCTGCAGCAGTAAGTGCCAAAGAGCGATACTCAGACTCAGTGCTTGAGCGGGACACAGTGGGCTGTTTCTTTGCATTCCATGAAATTAAATTAGATCCGAAAAAGATGGCATATCCAGATGTAGACCGCCTATCATCGGGATCCCCTGCCCAGTCCGCATCAGAGTAAGCAGTAAATTGAAGTGGGCCTTTGCGGAAGTGGAGTCCGTGGGTAATTGTACCCTTAAGAAAGCGAAGGATCCTTTTAACTGCCATCCAATGTGTGGACCGTGGATCATGCATAAATTGGCAGACTTGGTTAACTGCAAAAGCAATGTCAGGCCTAGTCAATGTAACATATTGAAGGGCACCAACCACACTACGGTACTCTTGTGGGTTGGTTATTGGATCACCATCAGTTTTGGAAAGTCTTAACCCAGGCTGAACCGGTGACTTAATGGGTTTAGCATCATGCATTTGAGTTTTATGGAGGAGATCCCAAACATACTTTGTTTGTGTGAGATATAGATCGGAAGACACCCGGCATGCCTCAATTCCAAGAAAATAGTGTAGCGGGCCCAAATCTTTCATAGCAAACAAACTACCAAGGTCACGTAATAACTTTGGTATGGCTGCAACATGATTGCTGGTTATGACAATGTCATCAACATAAATGAGCAAAATTATAAAGTCTTCACCAAGATGTCTCACATAGAGAGAGGTGTCTGCATTGGACCCAATGAATCCAAGACTTTGTAAATAATTTGTGAGCTGGAGATACCATGCCCGCGGGGCTTGCTTGAGCCCATAGATGGCTTTATGTAATTTGCACACATGGGTAGGTCGATTGGGATCTACAAAACCTTGGGGTTGTTCCATATATACCTCCTCCGAGAGAACCCCATGAAGAAAAGCATTGTGAACATCAAGCTGGCGAATGGGCCAGCCAAATTGTATAGCAATAGACAACACCAATCGTACTGTAGTATGTTTGACGACTGGACTGAATGTGTCCCCATAATCAATCCCGGGTTGTTGGTGAAACCCTTTAGCCACAAGACGGGCTTTATGCCTCTCAATTGTACCATCAGATCGTTGCTTTACCTTGTACACCCATTTACACCCGACAACATTGAAACCGGGTTTAGAAGGAACTAGAGTCCAAGTCCCTTGACGTTGTAGCGCATCAAACTCCATTGCCATCGCTTCTCGCCATTCTATAGATTTTATCGCCTGAGAGTAGCATGTGGGTTCTGATGGGGCTAAAGCAGCTTGTAAGGCAGTAGGTAAGGGATACCTAGTCGCCATTAACATCTTAGGCTTATAGATGCCATCCATTGCTCGTGTCCGCATAACATGTGTGCGTAGTGAAGGAGCATGGGCATCAGTTGATCCTTGGGGCTGATTATATAAGTATTGATCAGTAGGATCACTAATGGGTGGCACATCATTAGTACCACTAGTGGAAAATCGGCGCCGAATGGTGGCAGCAGACCCTGGTGACTTCTGTTGTCCAACATCAATTTGAGGAATGAGTGTATGTTGGAGACTGGATTCTGGTTCTGAAATGAATTCTGAAATTGGCACATCTGCACCATGAGAACAATGTGCAACAGTGCCCAAACCTTGTTCAGTAGATACAAGTGGAAGGGGCATAGCAGGGACAACAGGCCTAGAGTGCATATGGCCCACACTGGGTTCATGGGAACTGGGGTCAGCATTAGGGAGCTGCCTTGCTGGGCACCTAATAGGAGTATGTAATGGAGTGTTGGTGACTTGAGATGACATTTGTGCAGGATCCATAACAGATGGCAGCATAGCTGTAGATTGGGTAGGGCCTTGGGTAGTAGTAGTGGAGGCAGGCAATTGAATGTGGCCTAGAAGAACATGCTCAGCTGAAGATAATGGTCCACTTGATGGGGTAGAATTGTTAGACATGGTAAAAGGATAAATTGTCTCATCAAAAACCACATGACGAGACATATAAAATCTCTTAGCAACCGGGTCATAACACTTGTAACCCTTATGATTACGTCCATAGCCAAGAAATACACACGGAATAGTGCGAAATGACAATTTTCCTGTCATGTAGGGACGAATAAAGGGAAAGCATCTACAACCAAAAGATCGAAAGATTTTATAGTCCGGTGTTTTGTGAAATAGTTTTTCATAAGGAGAAAGCCCTTGAAGAATAGGCGTAGGCATGCGATTGATGAGAAAAACAGCAGTGTCAAACGCCACATCCCAAAAAGAAAGAGGGACGCCAGAGTGAGCTAAAAGAGCTAATCCTGTTTCAACGATGTGACGATGTTTTCGCTCAGCCACACCATTTTGTTCTGGTGTGTGAGGGCATGAAATACGGTGAGAAATTCCATGTTGGCTTAACAAATTTTTAAACCTATAACTAGTGAATTCCCCACCACCATCAGATTGAAATGATTTTATTTTGCGCTCAAACATATTTTCAACGAGGGCTTTAAAATTCACGAATATTTCAAACACTTGAGATTTAAATTGAATAGGGAACATCCAACAATATCGACTGTAGTCATCAATAAAAATAACATAAAAGCGACATCCACTAATTGAAGAAGCCGGAGAGTAACCCCAGACATCAGCATGCAGCAATTGTAATGGAAAGGCAGTAACTGATGTAGAATGTGGGAATGATAACCTTGAGCTTTTCCCCAGCTGACAGGCAGTGCACACAGAAGGAAGACTAGATGACCCACTTAAAGAAATAAAAGGAGCAATTGCTTTCAAGACTTTGGAGGAAGGATGTCCCAACCGGTGATGCCAAAGAAGACTAGACTCACGAGTGCAGCTGAAAGCAGCTGGAGAAATGGGCAAGCTATTCGCATGAGCCAAAGGAAGATGAAGCGGGTAGAGCCCACTACTAGTCCATCCTTGGTAGAGGATCTTCCCCGATTTGTTTGCCTTGACATAAAAACCAGATGAATTAAAAACAAATGAGCAATCATTATCCTTGGTAAACTGGGAAACAGACAAAAGGTTGTGAGAAATAGAGGGCACATGTAGTATATTATGCAAAGAGAGAGATGTACCAGTAGACAAGCAATTGGAAGAACCAACATGAGAGATAGGGAGCCCCTTACCATTTCCAACAGCAAGATTGTCTGTACCCGCATAATCTGTGTGGATGGATAAATTGCCCAAGTCTGGCGTCACATGGTTTGTAGCACCTGTGTCAGTAAACCAAGTGGAGGCACCTCCCTTTGCTGCAACCATAGCCTGTAGCTTCTCAGGTGGTTGGCGACCTTGAAAGGAAAGATCCAGTCGATGAAAGCAATCAAGAGCCGAATGTCCGACCCGATTACAAATCTAACATGAGGTAGAACTTGCAGATTTGCCACTAGTAAAATTATTGGCATTGTTGGAGGAGCTACCCCGTGCATTTTGATGGCCCCTGCCACGACCTCGATAGGTAGAGCGTCCACGAGGGCCAGAACGACCTTGAGACGCGGTATTGGTGTAAAGTGCAGTAGCCGGTTGTTCAATTGCAGGAGTAGAGTGATGTAATTCCAACCTCAACTCAAAAGTGAGAAGTTGGCCAAACAATTCTTCAAATGTAATTGGCGTATCTCGATTCACAATTGAAGTATGAACAGAGTCATACTCAGGACCCAACCCATCCAATATCTGGTTACATAGATCATATTCGGTAACTGGTTGGGCAATAGCCTCAAGAGCATCTGCAATGCTCTTCATTTTATCGAGATAGTCAGTTATGGACAGACCTCCCTTTTTGAGGTTCTGAAATTGTTGCTTGAGTTGCAACACACGGGATCGAGACTGGATTAAATGTAAGTTTTCCAGTCGTTGCCAAACCTCTCTGGCAGAATGAAGCCCAACGACTCGCTGGAGTACTGGAGTCGTGAGAGTGGCATTAATCCAGAGTAAAACAAGAGAATCCTGCTCAACCCACAAATCATAGGCGGGGTTAATGATTGACGTCATCTTGCCATCCTTATCCAGCATAAATTGTGCAGGGCACAAGGCTGAACCATCCACATATTTCAGCAGTTTATTTGTGCGAAGAATCGGCAAAAATTGACTTTTCCACAACAAGTAGTTATCACGATCCAATTTGAGAGAAATTAGACTTGCAATATTGGAGATTGATATGGTACCTGACGAAGAACTCGAGCCAGCCATGGAGAGAATTGTGAACCTGAGTACCAGAAGCAGTACTCAACACCAATGCAAAGTGTAGACTGGGCAAAGCAAATCAGATCTGACTATATAGTTAGAAGCCCAGAAACTGAATATAGTAAGCCTCAGCTTGTTAAGTCAGTAACAGGAAGAAGAACCGTATAGCTCTGATACCATGTGAAGATTGATGATTTGCAAGCTTACATTTGTCTTTGTATTATGATGTATATATAGATTACAAGAGAATTATCTCTATTACATTTGAATTTGAAAAGTCCTTATCTGATAAGGATTTCAATGTATTTGAAGTTGTGCATATCTAGGATAATTCAAATAGCCAACCGATCTTATCCTTGAGATTGGGCTGGATCAGAACTACTCACAGTACTTGGCACCACGGTAATCCCTTTGGGGATATTGTTGTGTTCCATTTTTTCATGCAGTAGTTCCTCTTGGCCATTAAGATTTGATGCTTAATAAAACATTAACAATCATTTTAAAGACTTATTTTATTAGTTAAGATTTCATCTTCTTTTATTTTTTTTAAATCTTCTTTCTACTTGAAAGTTGAAATGCTGCGCAAATAAAATTATAGGAAAAAATGCCACTTTGTGGAGTTTTGCATATAAAAAGGACTGCTGATTTGTGCCATTTGCTATAATTTTACATTTCACCACTGCTTAGTAAGATTAGATTATCCAAACACTCAGTTACCTGATCTCCCTCATAAAATGTTGTTATGTCTTGTCTTTCAAGACTCCAGCATGCCACATTTAAGGAGTTTGCTTATGTTGATTGAATTAAGAAGAGAGAAGAAAGATTGAGTAGCCTCTTAGTGATTGGATAATCTAATAAAAGGAAATTTAAGTGTTTGGAACTTCTTGATTAAGGAATCTATCTGCCGAAAGATTATCCAATCACTCAGTTTTGAGATCCCCCTCGTAAAATCTTGTTATGGTCTTGTCTCCCGGCCGTGGATCTGGCCCATCTCGTAGAAGGGCAATGGGTGTGGATTGTGCAACTAGTGGATTCTCATCCATAGTGTTTCCAGAAACCCTACTTGACCTTTTCCTCACAACCATGCCTGGTTAGCAGTTTCACTGATAAAGTTTCTTCTGAAGACCTGATCATGAAAATGTCTGAAACACCTTCATCATTTTATATCCTTCCTTGTCCCAACTATGTCTATCGGGCGGATCAAGAGAGGCTCAGACTCTGAGATCCGCCGGGCCATTCTACCGTTGGGTTATGTCCCACCCAAGACCCGAAAGACCCAATCCAAAAGAAGAATAAAAAACAATCAGGTCTAGTTCCAGGTAAAGACCTAGCAGGAAAGGTCCAGATTTTTAAGGCACAAGTCCCTATGATAATAGACCGTACACGGCTTGAGTTGACACAGCCTTACCAGAATCTTGGATTGGACTTAAGGCCGGACTGGAAACCAAATTGGTGAGTCTGGCTGTAGCAGAGATGGTGAGTTTGGAAGCTCAGTATCTCCGCCAGCTTTTGGCAACCAGACGGACTGAAAGTTCATAAATTGCATGTTTTGCTTGAGTCTATGTGGCTGAATATATTCTCTAATTGTGGTTATTATTGGTCCAAGTGGGCTTAGTAGAGCTGTGAATGGGCCGTGTCCTATCCAGATCTCATGTCAACCAAGTCAGGGCCAGATAATGATTTGTCAGGTCTAACAAGGAACCATAGAGCCCAGGTTCAACCAGCCCTATAAAAAAAATATAGTACGTGCATGCCTACTCTTTAAAGGCCCAAGTCCAACTAAGGCGACGTTGCCCAAGAGATCACAGCCTTTATAACTTTACATGTTAAAATGTATGGATAACTAGAGTCTAAGGGGCCTAGAGCCATGCATGAGTCTGGCCTGAGGCGAGATCCAAACCCTGAATACGATTTGAAGACAATAACATTCGGCACACAAATTTTCACACCTCATGTGATGGTAAAAGTTTCCACACCAAACTTCACATAAAAAGGATTCACATCAAATTAGGTGGAGGGTCCGTGTAGTTCCGTCACAAAGAGGGCTGGGTTCGAAACCCCACTCCCACAACTTTCTACTTTTCCTCCCTTCCTTTGTTCCCTCAGCCAAAAGAACGTTGAAACCCTACTCTCCTCACCTCCCATTTCTCTCCCCAGTAGCACAAGGACCTGAGCACGCACCTTCTAGGTATGGCACCCTCTCTCTCTTTCTGCTTCACTCTTTACTTTCTGTGTTCTCCTCTCTCTCTCCCCTCCCTTTCTACTTCCCTCTTTCCCCATTCCATCTCATCCTCTCTCTCAGTACCTCTCGGTCCCCCTCCTTCCTTTTCTGATCTCTCTCCTCCCCATCCTTTGATTTATCTCTCTCTCTCTCTCTCTCTCTCTCTCTCTCTCAAGCACTCCAAGTTGATTTAGATGACATAAATTCCAATTTGATCAACAAATCAAATCCGATCACATCATTTTGGGGACACGCACAACCATAAGTAACTTGTTTTTCATTTTTTTTTTCCAAAGACTGATCGCCCTGTAACTTCCATTTTTATGGAGTTTTTAATACTTACAATGGCTACATTGTGAATCTTTATAGGGTAAAGTCATCCACTGTTCAACAAGTTGAAGTGTGCTCTTTTTGCTCACGGTTCTGAGCTTTATTTGATGTCCCATTTTCTTTTCTTTTTTTAGTATTTGACTTTCAATTTCTTGATCTTTGAAGGTAGTTCTTATTTGGATTTAAGGTCAATGTAGCTGTCTTGTTGTGAATGGGGCTGCTTATGGTTTAAACTAGGCCAAGTATGGGCCTGATATTGGTAGCCAAAATATGATTTCGATGCAGACATGTTATTAATTAATTGAAACTTTCATCACAGGTTGTAACCAAAATATGATTTCATTAAAAGGACTGGTTTTTATAAATGATGAAAAATGGGCATGTTCGTTTCCAAGGAATTGGAATACATAAAAAAATTATTATAAAATGGGCCTATTTGATAGCATGGAACATATCAAGATAAAAGCATCTAAATATAATTTACAAAAATAAATTTCTTATATTTTCACATGTAGTTCAAACAAACATGGTAAAATGATTCACATGCGTAAATGATGTGAAAATGACAACATTAGACAAACATTGTAAGCTGAAACGCATATATAAAGCTTACATATGTGAAATTAACATATGAAGCATTAATTTAAATATGTAAACTGCATTTACACACCTCATACGTAAAACGCAAACGATACCTTAAGGACATCCGATTAGATTGGGGGCCTTCCGGCTACTTTCCTAACTTTTTTACTCAAAATTCTAAAATTGCACTTTATGTTGCAGCAAACAGAAAACCAAAGAGAATGGGTCTTCTCCAACAACTCTTTCCATTTTCCTTCTTTGACTAATTCTGCTCTGTCCACGACAAGCACCGACAACTGCAAGCTACTGTCAACGTTAGAGGTGCATCTCTTCCCTCCATCTTTCCCCTCCTTCCTTTCATCTCCCTCTACTATCACCGTTCACTATCGTTTATGAAACCGCCCAACCTTCCCTTCCTTGCTAATCTCCACAATAGCCTCTGGTACACTTCCCTCTTCCATGGCACCTGCTACTTCAAATCAACCAATAGATACTCCAACAACTCCTCCTTCAACACCAGCCTCCTCAATCTCCACATTGCCCACCTCATTGGTGCCATTTCAATTCCAAAGAAACTGTCACGTCCCCAAAATTACAACCAGGGAAAGACAGGTAATGATCAATGTGAGTAATGATAGGTAATGATTATATGAGATTAACAATGGAACAATGATGAAAAGAACATACAATCTAAATCCATTATATACAATAGAGCAATATAATAATCACACGGAAGAACTGTTAATGTTTTGGGTGGTTACTTCTAACTATCTCAATCACGATGGTAGTCATAAATCGATAAAAAATCCAGAATACCGGTCAATCAATCAATCAATTTAGATATTATAGTGTCTGCTCACATCGGTGATCAGCTGTTCAATTACAACTGCAGTCGTTCAATTATGACCAAATCGCTGTATATATATATTTTATAATATAATAAACCTAGTGATTTGTAAAGCTCTGACACAGAAACCTAAGTCAAAGTGAAGGGCTGACTACACAATAATCCACAATTGAATACCAATCAAATCATTCAATTAGACCTCTACACTATCTCAATCGATTGCCACGCCACATCACGGTCCATATTCAATCATGTTGGGTATGCAGCTAATAAATCAACATCAATCTCAGTCATATATGTAAACCCAAAGATCAAAAAATAATCACTAGCCAATCCTAAGTTCAAACATAAGATCTCACACCCAACAACCACAAAAATCTCTAGCTAATAGATAAAAGATCAATGCACCATTTCTCAATTAATGGTGCATAGACCCAAATTAAGGGTTTTCCAATAGATATATGTTGATCTCGAATCCACTAGGATTTCCCTGAGGTCATACGAAATACTAAACCCCACGTTAGTAATATACCGTGTGCCCGAATGGTATTTACTTGGTCCAAAGATCCACTTAATAAGGTACAAAAATATACTTTTAACACATTAAAGTCAAAGATATCATTAAATATTAATTTTGAAAATAATAATAACAAATAACAATCTTAGTTTATGATTTTAGAAAACCCGAGGACTCCATCCAAAATATTTTCCAAATTCTTTATAAAATAAGCCAAGGGGTCTAATTTGGGTTCATAAAAATAACCAGGGCTTTGTTCTAATTCTTAAAAACTAATGGGTCCAAGTAAATATTCTAAAAGTAGCATGTTGATTCCCTTATTCAAAAACATGCCCAGGTCAAATGCTCCCATCCCAAAACGTATCCAGCCATCACTCTTTTCCCTTCTCTATTTCTATTCATGTCAGGTCCAGGTTACCAGATCATCACTTCACCCCCTTCATTCCTTTCTTTATTTCCACTACAGGTACAGGTCACTCGTCTTCTCCCTATTCAACACAAAACTCGTTTCTATGATGGAGTTCGACGCCCAAAGAAACTGGGCCACTCAGATAGTGGGTCCCACTGATCAAGAGTCAAGATCAGCCCCCCACCATCAAGGTCGCCTAGGGTCCCACAACAAGATCTATGGTTCCGATTGCCATCGGTGACCCACCTGGGCCCCACAGTCCTAAATAAAAACAGAAATAAACTCAAACTTCCTTACTACCGTTAGTCCCTCTTTTATATTGCTGGATGGTAGACCAAACGGGGTTCACTCCATGTGGGACCTACATCAATGGAGTCGCCCTTGGGTCTACTGCCAGATCTACGGTCCTAATCAAACATCAGTGAGGTCCACCTGGGTCCCACAGCCAATGCACAATAACACTCCCCAAACTGCTTGTGTCTGGCGATTGTTGCTGATTCTCCCTAGGTTCTCAACGGGCGACCTATCTACCTTAATAAACAGATCTCTAGAATCATAGAAGTTAAGAAAAAAGAGTTTTGAAACGTAAACACAAGTGCTATGGGCTGTACCAGTTTGAAAAACGGCATCAGTCGTATTAATATGAGAAAATCGATGGAATCATCCAAAATATCATATTCATACGACAGGGCATCAAAGGATTTCTATATGCACCCACACGCAATCAACGAAGAGCATAGGTATTAAATCTACAAATTATGGTTAGGTACTTGCCTGAGGTCTGCAAATGAGAGAGAGGGTCTAAAATTCCTATTGCCAAAGCCCAAGATGCTATCCTAGAGAAAAGTTGGAAGAAAGAGAGAGTTATGTGTGAAAATAAAAGAGTGCGGTGGTGTAGTATAAATAGAGAATAAAAATAAGAGTTGTAATGTAACTTAAATTCTAAAGGACATAGAGTTTGGATTCTAAATAGATAGGAGTTTGGATTAGTAGAGAACTAGAGTTTTGGTTAGAGAAGAATAATATCCACTAAACTGGGCATACGTTAATTATGGGTCAAGATGCCTATCCAACAAGCCTAACTCACCAAACTTAAGATTAACATGGTCTTCACTTAGACTAATCACGTATTTAATTAAAATACAATCAATTACATAATAATAATAAAATAAATAATATATAATGAAACAACTAAAATGTCACAGAAACCCTCCTTTCTCTTACCTTTGTACTCAAATTGGAATCAACCCATCATCAAAATTCCATTTTACAATCAATTTGAAGATGTGATTGTCTCTTACTGTAGCAAAGGTGGGAAATCCTAATGGGTTTCAATGGAGGTGGTCTCCAGTATTTGAATGTGTCATGTCTACAGTGTTGGGTCAGTGGGAGAACTTGCTGGTCCCAGATGGGTGTCGGAACCGAACTCGCCGAGAACCTTGTGCGTTCCGGTGTGGAGTAGACCTGTGAACTCGCTGCGAATGCTCTCAGATCTTCTGGATGGGTTCCCATCTCCCTTCTATAGAGCAATCCCTAGGAGTTACAACTCTATCCGGACTCTACTCCTCCTGGAATCCCACATCTCCTGACCAGTGTGGGAATTCTGCCAACTGAGAGTCTGAACTTGATCCAAACTCTACCACGAAGAGTTTTATCCTTATCTGACTCAACCAGATCAAGACTTGTTAGGAGTTCATCCGCGGCACACCGCCGGGCTCGATCTAGCGTGGGCCCAATGGCAGTCGGGCCACACAATTTTCCTAACAATCTCCCACTTGGCACGAATGCCATGCAAATCAAACGTGCCAACGTACATCAACATATACTCGAGTCCATACATACATCTCCAGCCTAGTAAAGCCTTAATGGAATACACGTCAATTCCACTAGTAGGATCCTCGAGATTAAAATCTTGAGTTTCTCTCCAACATTTTAGGTATACAAATATCAGAATTCAATATCTTGAGGGATTGTGGAATTATGGTTCCATTCATCGATGTAATAGCGGACTCATAACATATGCACCAGCTGATCGGTTCTTACCAACTTCAAATATCCATGAAGAGATCCAACCTGATGGCCACTTAGTTTATTGCATCGCAGGTTGTATCCCAGCTTCTGTTGTCAACAGAGCTGCAATGTCAGTTTTCTTTATACCAGAAAATCAATACCTTTGCCAATGAGTTAAAATATAACCAGACATGGACTCCCTCTCGTCCAAGTCACCATCCTAAGAGGCAACCATACAACCATGCAGTTCCAAGATAACAACCGTGCCACAAAAAACGGTTTAGCAAATGTTTTTGATGTACCCAGATTTCTCTTATTCATTGGCCATAACAGGCACACCCGGACAACACAGGAATCTGATTATGAGACCAACGACGATCCATTTCCGGTCTCATAAATCCGGAATTACAGCATCGCACGATGAGGATGTCATGCAATATGCTCCTCCCACTATCCTCGAGTAAGGCCTGTCTCCAGTCATGAGCATGTCCTTCTCACTAATGGGATCCCGATTGTTGGACAATTTTATACACATGCAAATGGGAGTTTCGTTTGGCTTGCACATCTCCATATCCAACTGTTTTAACAGAGCATCCTACTCGGACCCATGTGACAAAGTTCGTATCAGATTCGGCTTACATGGTTGCTGCCTATGCCCAGTACATCATGCTTCAACTCATGTTTTCCATCTCGAATCAAGACTTCAACACTGTTGCTTGGAGATTGCTTCCAATTTGTCACCAACAATCAATATGTCATCTAATGACAAATATATATAATCACTCTCACTGCTTTGACCTAAATGCATATCTCATATACCGGGGATAAACTAATTTCACGTATGGCCTCGTGAAATTTCCATGTTAAAACAATTTGTACACATTTATCCTCATAATCTTTGCACCTCCAAATCCACAGATTACATATAAAGCTTTTCCTACTTTTCGCCGTTTAAGAACACACGGCATTTATATCCACCAGGTGCAATTACAGATTCTTACATCCAACCATTGCCCTTAGGATTCACATGGATAGGAATTTACTCCCGGAGAGATAATCTCCACGTAACAAAATCCTTCCATTTCTAAATCCTTATGCTACTCATCGTGCTTATCTACCAATCTGTCATTATCATTTTATTGCCAAGAACCCATAGCCCTTCAATCCTAATGTGGATTGCCTAATTGCCATGCATGGTTCTTATTTTATTCTCAACTCTATAGTGTACAGTCAATCACCATATTGCATAAATTGACAATGAATGACAGATTAAGATCTTGTACAATGTTTACCAAATAACTGCACCAATCATCCAACCACATCGAATGTTATCAATCCTACAGGATTCCCAATAACCCGAGTTGTTTATTGTCAAGTGGGCCCTGGCCAGGATTTACACTTTCAACGCTGCCAACGTTGAAACTCCCACTTTCCGTAACATCCTCCATCCTCAGAGATGTTGTGGTGCATCTCTAGGATTTGTATGGGATCCACAAGGAAGCACACATTTCGACCTTTGGTTATAATCCGATATTCGTGATTGATCACATGATATCCCTGTGGATGATTCAATTTTCATTTCCATTTGCAGTTGGTATTATAATTGTGGCCCGGAATAGTTTGTGACAACACATCCCCACAATGTCATAGGTCAAATTTTAGGTTTGACACCAGTCCATAACTCATAAATGGGTATTTTGGGCCAAATTTTTTAGGAGGGCCAAATTTTAGGAGGTATTCAACTCAATATATATTGTGCACTCAATAATATCTCCCATTTACAGCATACAGCGGAAGATACGTGTGATTAACATGGATTTAATATATCAAAATATAGAATAATCTAAAAATTTTCAACCACACCATTTTTAGCTGTGGGGTGTACAGAATCAAATATAAATATATGATCCTCTTCATGCACAATATTCTTGAATCGTTCATAGGTACACTCCCCCACTTAACGGATTTCATCCATTAACTTGTCAGCCCTATTGGTCCATGACTCAGCAGCATACCACTCAAAGCGTTTTTACATTATCTCAAGCTTATATCATAACAGATAAATTTAAATGTATTTGCTAAAGTCACCAATCGGAGTAGCAAATCACTCCTACCCCATTTAAATTGGACAAATAAAATGGTCAGCATGTTATAAATTGTATGATATCACTCAACAACACTTCTAGTTATTCCGGAAAAGATACATATAGTCATTTTCTACTCAGACATGGTTCCAATATATCAAGGTCAGGTAAAGGTATCATTCCAACCAGTCCATTTATTCTGACTCTGTTGATGTGTCATATTTTCAATGCCATAAGTGTGCCAAACCACACATCCAACATATACAGAATAATTAAAACTAGAAGATTCATACATTACAAGCTATATCAAGCAAGTAAATATCATCTCAGAAATAATTAAAAAAAAATACAACAATCTCCCATGCTTGCAAATCACAACTATATTGCCTCAGAACGGATTTCCTTAATCTATTCTATCACCAGTTGAGCCATGAATTTTACTCATCACAGAGTAGTAATTAGTAAAGCATCCCCAAAATATAACAAATTGTATTTTCAGAGTCAAATGTAATTTAGACTCACGTCATTTTTGAAAAACATCACAAAATTTGTTAGATATTTATAGATGCTTACAATCTCCGGAGTTTGTTTTCATGAATTCATAAATTCAATTTCCATCCTTGAGATCATATGAAAAACCACAAATCGATCTACCAGTTCCGTTTTTACACTCTCATCAGATTCACCGTTATATGACTGTAACCTTTGTATCTGATCCACTGGGTTGTCTATCCTGTCATATTCTCTTGTCTGCCCCCACTAAAGTGGAAGACCATGACAATGGACATAAAATTGGAATACATTGATCAATTAGTTTCCCTACCGTGGTCAACAATTTTATTAGTGATCTAATCAACCTAGTTGTCAATCTTGTATCCATCAGGCAATCAATAGTACATCCATGCATCATAGATTTATTATTTTTTTATTATTATTTGAGATCTAGTGGTTTTTATCAATATTTTAAACCACTAACCAGAGATCATATGTCTCTTTTGTGCCGTTGGAATGTGCCCAGATTCTTTCGATCAAATCCTTGACCCCTTGATCCACACTTCAAATATTTAGCGGATCAATTATTATACCCCCACTGCACAAGGTAATGCCCAAATTACCATTAAATAATACTGCAGTGGTAGTTAAGGGTTCATCAAAAGAAAAATACAAGTTGTATCTTATTTCAACAAATAAATGCACAATTCCAAGATAAGGCACCCATCCGATATCTCAACACGAGTGGGCACATCTCGCCGAAGATATCACTCTCGAGTAGGTCATACAGTGCAGTTTTATATAAGACAAGTTCAACAAAAACAAAAGAAAAGTCAAGATACCACTGACCGTGATCGCTGACCAAGAACTTTTTTAACCGTTGGATAGTCATTCTCCCACTGCCTCTGTATAGATCTCGTTGCCAGAAATCCGCAAGCTCAAACGGATCGTCCATCGGAGCTCAGATGACACAAATATCACGCGACAAATTTCAAGCATCAATGATGACTGCATCTGGTCCAAAAAATATTTTTTTTTTATCATTGGATCCCAAATTTGTCAACTCTACTGGGTAGTGCTCGTCACCACGATTCCGTAGAACTAAACCGCTCGTCAATCAGAATCCAGATGAGCATGATATGGCCGATCAAAGTTTCTGTTGACAGTTGACTGGGCCCACGCTTGCATCAGCAACGCCTTGTCTATGCGTTACCCGCCTGTACAGCACATGCGTATTGCCGTCGTCATCTGCGTTGTGCTGGACGTCACGCTGATGTCATTGGTGCACTACGCACGTACCAACGCTGCAGCAGCCTTCTCTGCAACGAGGTGGGCCGGTCTAAAGACGAGTCCGGTCAACGTGGCCTGGCCTGAAAAATTGGCTTGCGCTGTCTCTCTCTTCGCACGAGTCCCGAGACAAGGAGATCAGCAGAAGCAGTTGCTGCTTGCAACACATGCCTGGGAGAAAGAAAAAAAATGGTGTATGGTTTCTCTTTGAGTGCGACTCCGAAGGCAGCAAAGGCACCAAGTTGACTTAAAAAAGACTTTTGCTACTACTGTCACATGTCTTCTTCTTTCCTTGCAAATCGTGGCAATTCCTCCCCCTTGTTTCCACCCTTTGCAACAGTAAACAAGAGAAAAAAAATTGAACCTCGGTTTCCGCACCCATAAACAGAGTGCTAGTCTCCTTCTTCCCTTCCATTGCAGAGAGCAAAGTGTAACCGGAAAAACACGATGAAGGAAATCCTAGATCCAACGATCCGTAGCCTTATCGCAAGATCCAAGCCGTCAAACGCACAGATCAGGCTCTGATACCAATTGAAAGAACTTGCTGGTCCCAGATGGGTGTCGGAACCGAACTCGCCGAGAACCTTGTGCGTTCCAGTGTGGAGTAGACCTGCGAACTCGCTGCGAATGCTCTCAGATCTTCTGGATGATCAAGCAAGGGTTTTCATCTCCCTTATATAGAGCAATCCCTAGGAGTTACAACTCTATCCGGACTCTACCCCTCCTGGAATCCCACATCTCCTGACCAGCGTGGGAATTCTGCAAACTGAGAGTCTGAACTTGATCCAAACTCTACCGCGAAGAGTTTTATCCTTATCTGACTCAACCAGATCAAGACTTTTTGGGAGTTCATCCGCGGCACACTGCCGGGCTCGATCTAGCGTGGGCCCAATGGCAGTCGGGCCACACAATTTTCCTAACAGTCTACAGTGTTGGGTCGGTGGAAGATGGTTTGGCTGGGATTGGAGTGGAGTATGCTGCGAAGTTAGAGTGTCTAAACCTCCAGCTGTGTCGGTTCCTTGGGGATGAGTCAGTGGAGGCAATTGTGAAGGGGAGCCCAGCTCTCAGGAATGAAATCTAGAAGTGTGATGCGATTATTGGCTTGAACCGCCATAACTAGGAAATACATTATTTGAACTGGTGCCGGAACATTTGTGACTGTGGGCTGCTAGAAATTCAAGATGGGTGCAAACTGGTGGCTGGAACCTCTGTCGCCATTCTACTTACAAACATGCAACATAAAGGGCAATTTTGAGATTTTGAAAAAAAAGGTGGGAAATTCTCTTGGCAGCCCCAAAATTAGCTGGATGTCCTGAATTGAAATGTGTTTGGCCCATTTTCTAATGTGCTTTTAATGTTGCCCTATTTTGAAATATTGCAAAAATTTAGGCCTCATTTTGTAATTTTCCTTAGCAAAATATCATTTATGTTTAAAGAAAATGGTAGTATGTGTTAGTAAGGACAACAAAGAAAATAAAAGGAAATTAAAACAATGGTAATGTGCTAACATATACAAGAAGGGCAGAGGATAAAATGTATCACAAAAGAGAAATAAAACTGATCTCTATGTCGAAGTATCCTTTTTGACTATATGCAGTGAAGATAGAATTATAGAATGTGAGCTTCAAATGAAATAAAACAAGAATCAAGGGAACAAAGAGGGATTCAGAAATGTTGCCCTAATCCATATCAACAATGAGAATCAAGAGAACAAAGAGGGATTCAGAAATATTTCTCTAATCCATGTCAACAATGAGAATCAAGAGGAAAAAAAACAGGGATTAAATGTACCTTTTCGAGTTTAGTGACAAAAAGGAACGGAAGGAAGAGGCAAAAAACTAGATGGAAAGAAATAGGAGAGAGAATGGAGTGTCAAGGTTACTTTATAAGTTGGTACTAGCACAATAATCCATACTAAGCACGTGCTTACCGATTAAATTTTAGCAATATGGGTAAAGATCAATAAAAAGGAATTCAAATCACGTAAATCATCCTCAAATACTTACTAACAAAAATTTAGTATAGATAGAGCATAAAAGAATAGAGGTACCTCTTTTCTGAATCCAAGAGCACAAAGTAGAAATGAAGTAAGAGAATCGAGATGAGAAAGAAATGAGAATATGTTTAGAAATGGTACAAAAGATTTGGGATGGAAATTTCATTGTTGAGAAGAGTGAAAAGTGGGATAAAGACTTAAGTGGTTTCATGTTGGTAGTGGGAGAAGCTCATGTTGGTGGTGGGAGGAAAATATGGATAAGTTATAGAGTAGTTGTAACTAATGGTCAAAATTAGAGGTTACAATCAAAATTAGTTTGAAAATTATTTAGCTTAATATAGTATAATTCCGTGACATCACGAGAGTTTTGGCGAAAATAGTTTAGAAAAAAGAAAAAATTAGCCAGAGGTCCCTTAACCTTGTCGTTTAAGGCCTCCAGGACATGATCTTTAATGACTGATTTACCCTTGTAAACGCCTTAAGTTGTATCACGGATTTTATTTCGTAGTTGTAGATCAAGTTTCGAAATTTAAATGGGAGGAAATGACAATTGGTAGATTCTGGATATAAAATCTCCTTTCTAAAACAAGTCTTTTGTATTGGTTCTAGTCATGCGTGAGATTGTTTGTGATCTTCTTCGGTTTTCTTCCTCACGTGGCTACTATATCTCCTTCCTTTTGTTGTATTATCATCTTTTCTTGTTGTATTTATCTTCTATGGTTTTCTTTCAAGACTAAGATAAATTTATCCAACTTTCTTTTCGAAAGCCAGATAAATGTATGTGAATTTCTTCGAAAAGACATGAATTTATCTGAGTTTTTTCCAAAAAACAGATAATATTCGAGTTTGTTTCAAAACTCAGTTAAATTTATCTGAATCTCTGGTAAAAACTCAGATAAATTTATTTGAATTTCTGGTAAAAAATCAGATAAATGTCTCTTCTAATTCAAACTCGTGGTGCAACCCATAACCTCCTTTGTTTCGATTATGGAGTAATGAAATAAACCAAAAAATATGCTTTCATTCAAGAATGAAATTTTATTGGAACTGTCAATATCTGATTCATCCTTCGGAACTATATCCCATCCCGAACCTGCTGCAATCAAATGAACTGAGGAGGTATTTTGTAAATATGTAATTATCTTTAATATATCAACTATTTCTTTATAGTCGACCTCTCGGTAGGACTCAAACCTAGATGTAATTCTAAAAATCTATCAGAGAAAAAGAGCAAATTGATCTTGTAGGATTTCCAAGAAATTCTTCAATTTCTTTTGGAAGCAGATGTCAGTTTTCCCCATTTTCTTTCTATTCTATGTCGTAATCCTTGATTTGTGGAGTCGAATCATCTTCATAAAATTGATGGGTTTAACTGGAGCGTTTTTGTATATCAGACATAGTGTATTCAGAGGAGGTATTTTGGACTTTTTAACTTTTTAAATGTTGAAAAAACACCTTTGCCTCTATGACAAAAAAAACTTAGGCCTTTTGCAAAATGAACTATTGAGGAACATACTGCCAAACGCCCCTAAAATATTTATAACAAAAGTCAAACGACTGCAGTAATATTTTTTTAAATTTTGATAACTAAATTGTAAAAATCCAAAAAAGTAACTACACCATCAGATGAAATCCTCCTTTACTCTATCAAACTTATTTTATGTTGTAAGACCATTGGCTAGAGGATGGGTGATCTAATCGTTGGTCCCCAAGTACAAGGCTATCAATTTTGTACTTTTACCCTGTCAGTCGGGATCGTATCCACATGGAGTTATTATTTGTACATGTCGTAATAAAAAATAGAAGTAATATAAAAAGTCGAAATTAAATTAATTACATCCCATCAAATAATGAAAAATTTGAATCAAAACTCTAATTTAAAAATAACCTGGACTACGCTATTACTAAAGACTGCAAAAGAATAGATTGATTAGACCATCAATATAAAAAAAAAAAAAAAAAAAAGAAGAGATAAAAGAATCAGAATTAATAAAAATGAAATTAAAGAAAAGACGGATGTAGATTTCCAATCTACAACACTCAAACTCCATGCTTCGGGCCATTAAATCAAATGAAAACCACAACATCAAGCATAACTTATCACTTTATGCAAACGCGCTGTGTTGATCCATTAGTAATCACTAATGGGACTCATAAATTTTATTTATTTCATGAGCATCTCCAAGAACATGAACAAGAGCTTGAAAAATCAGAAAATATAAATTAATTACTCACCTATTACTCTAGCTACACGAAACATTAAATAAAGGGAGCATTCGACATGGAATGCATCATTTCTTGAAGTCTTGACTACTAGACCTACGTGGTGGATGAGAGAGATAGGGAGGACGTGTGGAGAGAGGGGCAGAAGTGGCTTAGGGGACGTCTCCCTAGGGGGACGGAGTGGCTTGGACGTCCAAAGGGGGTGCTCCTCCTTAAATAGTTTTTGAGCTCTCTTTTGATAAGAGAATTCTTCTAATTGAACTCTCTGTGTATCCAAGAGTGTGGGTCCGATTGTATTTCCGAGTAGAAATATCAGCAATAACTTTTGGAGGTCATTTATCCCTTATTTCAGCTCCGATTTATGTGTTCTTGGGCTCCATGGAAATTTGCTCTAAATAAGCTATCCATCAGTGGGTAGATTGTGCCGATCCGACGGTTAGATTGAGAGTTATAGTCATTACTAGTTTTTGCCCCTGTGGAAATCCGGGAATAGCTTCTCTCTTAGTCATCGTCTTCTCATAATTCGAATTATCTTCAAACTCTTAATCTTTCTCTCTTATTCAAACGCATCTCCTTTTTTAATTTGGATTTGAATAATGATAAAGGAGAGGGTCTCAAAACTTTATCACACAAGGAGAAAGAGTGTTTTCTTCAAATAAGCAACACAAGTGAGAAGTGGGCCCCCTCTTAGGTGGTAGTCTCCTACAAAATAATGATAATAATGTAATTAATTAATTTGTGTGAGACTTAATGAAAATCATTCATGGGACCCAACTAGGTTTTCAATGTGCTCAATTAAGTCATGATGCAAGAGATTAATGCACTTTTAAAAATCAAAAAGTTTAAGTGGCGGGATGATCATGTGGCCTAAAATCTTAATTTCATGAAAACCATGCAATTGAACCAATTTGCACTCATTCTTACCTAATTTCCAATTAATGTACAAATGCATGAAATCATGGAGTTTTATGAAATTGAATGTGAATTTGCCTCATTAAGTCCACTAATGTACATGAAATGATGACTTTATGTGCTAATTTGTGGACTTATCAATGGGTGCCCATTCGCCTAAATTTGACACTAGAATTGAGTAAGAGAAATGGAGTTTCTATTGTTACAGTACATCATTTAATTTTATTGCTTTGGTTTGGGTCTACTAAATTGTACCCGAAGTGGAATTGTATATTTAAAGTTTATATATATATATATATACACACACACACAAAAGGGGAAAATTAAAAAACGGGGCTCAATTTCTGCCTAGATTTCAAATCAGAAAAAATAATCCATGAGTTATCAAAATAAGACTTAAGTTTTCCAGTTTCATTTTCAATCAGGACATCCAGCACAATTTGGGGTTTTCTAACGACATTTGGGGTTTTCCAGCAAGATTTAAGAAACCCCAAATGTCACTGAAAAATTCTGAATTTCATTGGATGTCCTGATTTAAAATAAAATTGGAAAACTTAAGACCCATTTTGGGAACTAAAGGATTTTTTCCTTTTGTCTTGATTTGAAATGTGGGCAAAACTTGAGCCCAGTTTTGAAAACTTTCCATACAAAATGAGCCACCCATACATGGGCACCTCAAATGAAAACCCCTAGCAGGCTCCACTTGGGGCCATGTCAATTATGTGGAGTTGGGAGATCGAAATTAGACCTGTGGAGTATAAAAAATACCAATTGTATTAGACCATCAAAACTCTTTTATTTATTGCCCTCAAGTTTAATAGTTTTAGAAAATATGATCTTCTTGAATTTTAATCCAATTGTGAGTAACACTTGGAAGAATGTCATATTTGGGCTTGTCACAATTCATAGTGTGTGGAGGCGAGATTAATTAGAAGAGGTCTCATCTGCATATAAAAATAAGTGTCGGGGACTGTGCTCAAGAGATGGTGCTCATTTGAGAAATTTACTATACAAATATATTATATGTATATATACATGCAAACACATACACCTCACTGTATATATGTTTGGATTTGTCTCAACTACTATATTATTGGGCTCGTCTCTCTCTGTCCTTGAGAGCTATTTGCACTCATTTACATTGAAGTACATGCATAACGATCGCTATTGATCTGGTTTGTTTGTATATGTGTGGGGAGATTCCTAATCGTCCCAGAGCAGTTTAACTAATGTCCTTATCTCCAGTCCGGCTGAGCGCATCCCGGCCGTGGCATTGGAGCGCCAGCCGTGGTGCAGTTGATGGCCTCAGTCCGGCTGAGGCCGTCATCCACTAAACCCGGCCCCGACACGCATCCCGGCTGCAACTAGGGAGACTGCCAGCCGAGGCGCGTGTTTAAAATATCTCCTGCCTTCGGGCACGCGATGACAAGACAGATACCATCCTGGCCGTCCGGCCCTCTGACACGGCAATACTTAGCGGCTACAGCCCCATCAGGGGGAGGCCCAAGAAGGGATCCGATGAGATCTTCACTGCCAATGAGTCCAGACAGAATCAGGCCCAATGTGACTGGCATTTAATGCAACATGGGCTGATCAGACTGGCATTTAATGTGATGTGGGCTGTGATGGACCTCCATTTATTATTTTGTGAGCTGATGACCTCAGCAGCCAGATCATCAAGCCCATGATAAAATCTCCAGTAGCACTCATATATAGGGGGGAGAGAAAGCATCTGAGGGAGGTACGTAGAAGATAATAGACACACCTTCGGTCCATCTTCTTGATCCTAAGAAAAAACTCAGTATCCACTCTAACTAAGGCATCGGAGAGCCCTGTGCTGCCTACAGCCAGGGTCCTTTGATCTCTTTCCACTTCCTTTTCAGGTTAACTAAGCCAGCAGCAGCCAGCCCTCGACAGCCATTGTGGTTTAAGTCCTTTAAGGCATCTTTTAATCTTGTGAGTTACAATATTTGCACTTACAATTGGCGCCGTCTGTGGGGACAAGACTAGTTGTTGTCAATCTTCCTTCAAGCTATGGCTGAGAGGGCTGCAAAAGATGGAAAAGTGCCCGAGACAGGCCCTGCAGGGACCATAGCGAACCCTTTCCGAGAGTCTTTGAGGTCCACTCCTGTCTATCTGCGGGGGTATCAGCCCCATCCAGAGTCATACCCGGAGACGGTGGTGACCCCTCTCCAGCCTCCTAGGAGGAGAGACCTCACCCTTCACCAGACTCGACGTAAGTCCCCGGTCTTGTTGGATCGTCGGAGAAATAGCGAGGTTCGCAGCTCTGATGAGGAATTCGACCCTACTTACGAGGAGATACAGGCGCAGAATGCTACTATCCGGGAGAAGGATGCCCTTATCAGACGCCTCCAACGACAGCTCAGGGAGACAGCTGAGGCAGCTGACACCGCCAGACAGCGTCTGCAGCGATCTGGCGGAGGAGGTTCTTCTCGCCATCAGCAGACCACCCCTTCTCAAAGGGACCTTAGGTTTCATCTGAACGAAAGAAGACGTAGTCGAGCTAATGACGAAGCTTCCAGCAGTAACCGCAGCCTTTCAAGGAAACGGTCAGAAGACATCCCCGAGGTCCGTAATGATGCTCAGGGATGGCTTGAGGAACAGATTCAGCAAGCAATTAGGCGGAACCTGGAAGTGGTCGGCCTCACCCGAAGTCATCAGGACGCTGGCGCGTTCGCCGACCTCGGCACGTCGCCTTTCACTAGCGACATTAGGGATCACCCCCTACCGAGGAAGTTCACTGTCCCAAGGTTCGCCACCTACGAAGGGGCTTCGGATCCAGCTGCGCATCTGCGACATTTCTCGCAGAGGATGTCTGTCTGGGGAGATGAAGGCCATTTGAATTGCAAGGTTTTCTCGTCCAGCCTGGGCGAACTCCCCTTGAAATGGTTCTGCGGTCTCCCAGAAAATTCCATCTCAACCTGGCAGCAGCTCCAGCATTCCTTCATAAAGAAGTTCCAGGCTTACAGAGCTATCCCTAAGACGGACGCCGATATAATGGCCCTAAGGATGAAGCAGCACGAGAATGTCACTCAGTTCGCCAAGCGGTTCTGGACGGTCTACAGCCAGATCGATGGCTCCAAAGACGAAGTGGCAATCTTTGCGTTCCAGAACGCCTTGCTGCCTGATAATGATCTTCGAAAGGACCTGGCTGGCAATCCTGTGGCCTCTATCTCGGCGCTAATGGCCAGGGTGAACCGTTTCATAGCTCAAGAGGATGACCAGCTCAGAGCCAGGGAAAGCTTTCACGTCAGCCGAAGAGATCGGAACGGGAAGTCTTCAACGAAGGAAGATCGGTCGTCCAGGAGAGAGGAACCAAGCCGCCATAAGGCCTCGACTAGCTCGGCAAGGGCTTCCACACCCGCCTACAGAAACAACAAAAAGCTCAGACTGTCTTCCGATCCCTACAAGGCTGTTGATACCATATTTAAGGAGCCTATTCACAAGATCATGACTAAAATCAAATCCAGGCCGTATTTCAGCTGGCCGCCGCCCATGAGGAGCGATTCGGCCAACCGCGACCAGAGTAGATTCTGTGCTTATCATAGACAGAATGGCCACAATACCGAGGAGTGCAGAATCCTCAGGTCTCACTTAGAGAAACTTGTCCAAGATGGACATCTCAAAGAATATGTCAAGGCGAACGACAGGGATGAGTCTCGAGCTCGGCACCGAAATGAAAAAAGTCAGGACAGTGATGGATCCGAGAAACTCATTAGCGTCATACACCTCGCTCCCCCACCCCGAGGGAGTAACCAGGCGCGTGCCGAGGCGAGACGGGCGTCCCATGGAAAACAGGTAATGGCGGCCGAGTTAGAACCGGTTGCGAAAAGGCCTCGCAAGGAGCAGCCCAAGATTTGGTTCTCTGATGACGACCTGGAAGGCGTACAACTCCCGCATAATGATCCGCTTGTCGTCACTTTGAAACTGAAGAATTGTAGGGTCCAGAGGATCCTTGTTGACCCCGGCAGTTCATCCGAGGTCCTTTATTTCGATTGCTTCAGGAAGATGGGCCTTTCGGAAGCAGATCTGCAAGAGGCCCGAACTCCATTGATAGGCTTCAGTGCCCAACCTGTATACCCAAAAGGGAAATTGACCCTTAAAGTTCAGGTTGAAGGAGCCTCCGTGATGGTAGACTTTCTGGTAGTCGACGCGCCATCCCCTTATAATGCCATCATGGGTAGAACTTGGCTCCACAGCATGGAAGCGGTACCCTCTACTCTCCATCAGAAGTTGAAATTTCCACTCGAAGATCACGGCAGAGTAAAAATAGTGACGGTTCGGGGAAATCAGCAAATGGCCCAACAGTGCTTGATGGCCGTAGTACCCGGAAGTCGCGAGCCCAAGCAGGTCAATGTGGCCGAATTGGAGAAAGAGTTGGACCGAGTCGGTCAGCATCCCGAGCAGAAAAGTGTGGAAGAACTAACCGAGGTTAGGATCAGCCCACATGATCCGGAAAGGTTTTTCCTCCTCGGCGGTCAGCTTACCGAGCCTGAGCGATCCGAATTGACCGAATTCCTGTTCCAGAATATAGGAGCCTTCGCCTGGACCCCAGAGGAGATGCCCGGTATTCACCCCGAGATCGCGTGCCACAAGCTGAATGTGGATCCCGAGCACAAGCCGGTAATGCAAAAAGCTCGTAGGACCGGGCTGCCACAGACAGAAGCTGTGGTTGAGGAGGTCGGTAAACTACTTGAAGCAGGGGTGATCAGGGAGGTGCAGTACCCGGTCTGGCTCGCCAACACGGTGGTGGTCAAAAAGAAGACTGGCAAGTGGAGGGTATGCGTCGACTTCACAGATCTCAACAAGGCCTGCCCCAAGGACAGCTTCCCGCTCCCAAAGATCGACCAGATGATCGACGCCACCGCCGGCCACGACCGGATGAGCTTCCTCGACGCATATCGAGGCTACCATCAGATACCTCTGTACGCTCCGGATGAAGAGAAGACTGCGTTCATAACGCCCAGGGGCATCTACTGTTATAAGGTAATGCCTTTCGGCTTAAAGAACGCAGGTGCCACTTACCAGCGCCTGGTCACCAAGATGTTCGGGGCGCACCTTGGCAGCACTGTTGAAGTGTACATCGACGATATGGTCGTCAAGTCCAAACAAGCCGTGAACCATCTAGCCGATTTGGCCGAGGTGTTTGCCATTCTGAAAGAGTACAAGCTGAAACTGAACGCCTCCAAGTGCGCCTTTGGCGTCGGTTCAGGCAAATTCCTCGGGAGCTTGGTCACTAGGAGAGGGATTGAAGCAGATCCAAACCAGATTTCTGCCATCCTTGGAGTGCAGAGCCCGGCTACTGCAAAAGAGGTCCAGAAGCTTACTGGCATGGCTGCCGCACTAAATCGATTCATCAGTAGATCCTCAGATAAGTGCCATCCCTTCTTTAAATTGTTGAGAAAAAACTGTAAGTTTCAATGGACTCCAGAGTGTGACCAGGTTTTACAAGCACTTAAGGCCTACCTTTCGTCGCCTCCTCTACTTTCGACCCCAAAACCAGGGGAAACGTTGCATTTATATCTAGCGGTTTCGGATCGAGCCGTGAGCTCGGTCCTGATCAGAGAGGAGGAAAATCAACAAAAACCGGTTTATTACACGAGCAAATCGCTCCTCGATCCCGAGACCAGATATACCCTGTTGGAGAAGCTTGCGTTGGCACTAGTTAGCGCCTCCCGCAAGCTCTCCCATTATTTTCAAACTCATACTGTAGTGGTGATTACAAAACATCCGCTCAAGTCTGTTTTCCGAAAAGCTGATTTTTCAGGAAGGCTTTCGCGGTGGGCGATAGAGCTCGGGCAATATGATATTCGATACCAGCCCAGAACAGCCATCAAAGCTCAGGTCCTGGCGGACTTTATTGTGGAGTTCGTACCTCCGACCTCGGCGCCAACTCAGCTCGGCCCCGAGCCCGCGGACGAACTCGAGGTACCCCTCCCGGGGGATGACGGACTATCTCCAAGCCGATCTCCGGCTCCCGTATGGAAGGTCTTCGTTGATGGATCGTCAACAGCCAAGCGAGCTGGTGCTGGGGCCGTCATCCAGACTCCGGATGGTCTGGTTATTGAGCAAGCCCTTACTCTGGATTTCAAAGCGTCAAATAATGAAGCGGAATATGAAGCCTTGTTAGCTGGACTGAGTAGTGCTAAAATCCTCGGAGCTCGGCAGTTGCTCGTCTTCAGTGACTCCCAGCTAGTGATTAACCAGTTGACAGGAGATTATCAGGCCCGAGACGACAGGATGTCTGCCTACCTCGCCCTCGCAAAGAAGTCTCTCTCAGAATTCCAGACAGCCGAGGTCAAACAGATCAGCAGGGGGTCAAACTCTCATGCCGATGCCCTAACCAGTCTAGCCTCCGCCGTTGAGGCAGGGAAGAAAAGAACTATCGAAGTGGGATCGCTGGCAAGACCCAGCATAGAGCTTCAGCCACCCCGGGAAGTCCTCCATCTTGACTCCGGCCCAAGCTGGATGGATCCAATTATATCCTATCTTAAGGACGACAAACTCCCGGAGGACAAGATTGAGGCTCACCGGCTCAGATTGAAAGCTACACGGTTTTGGTTGTCCCCCGAGGGCAAGCTCTACAGAAAGTCATTCACTGGCCCATACCTTCAATGCGTCCATCCAAGCAAAGTGGAAGACTTTCTCTATAAAATACATGAGGGGATTTGCGGGAGCCATATAGGAGGGAGGTCGTTAGCTTACCGAGCAATCAGCCAGGGGTACTGGTGGCCGTATATGCAGAAGGATGCGCGATTATATGTTAAGAAATGTGAGAAGTGCCAGAAGTTCTCCCACTCTCTCCATCAACCAGCACAAGATCTGAGCCCACTCTGTAGTCCATGGCCCTTCGCCCAATGGGGGCTGGACATCGTGGGACCACTTCACCGAACTCCAGGAAATAAGAGATGGTTGATAGTGGCCACTGATTATTTTACTAAATGGATAGAAGCAGAATCGTTGTCTTCCATCCCCGAGCGTGACACGAAGAATTTTGTTTGGAGGAACATCATCACCAGGTTCGGCATCCCACGAGTCTTGGTAACGGATAACGGCACCCAGTTCGACTCCGCTGCCTTCAAAAACTTCTCCAAGGAACTCGGCATCAGAAACCACTATTCCACCCCGGCATATCCGCAGGGCAATGGTCAAGCAGAGATTTCCAACAAAGTGGTGCTGGATGGGCTGAAGAAGCGACTAGATCAAGCGAAAGGGAGATGGGTAGAAGAGCTTCCAAGTGTTTTATGGGCCTACAGAACGACTCCGAGGCGTTCCACATCATCGACCCCGTTTTCCCTAGCTTACGGAATGGAGGCTGTCATCCCTCTTGAGGTCGGCCTCCCAACCCTGAGGTCAGAACTCTTCGACCAATACCAGAATGAAACGAATATTGCTCGGGAGCTGGACCTCGCCGACGAGCGCAGAGAATCGGCGATTATCAGATTGGCGGATTATCAACAGCAACTGGCCAGAGGATACAACCGAAGGGTCAGAGAGAGAAGGTTCTCGATCGGGGATTTGGTCCTTAAGAAGACACTTCCAGGAGATCGAGACCCAGGCCAGGGCAAGTTGGCTCCGAATTGGCACGGACCATTCAAGGTAGTCGCCACTGCTGGGCGATCAGCTTACAAACTCGAAGATATGGATGGTCGACAATTACCTCGTCCGTGGAATGTATCGCATCTCAAGAAGTTTTATTTCTAACTCTATATTCAAGGTATTCCAAGATTTTAATGAAAGCAGTTTTGAGTCTCTGCTCTTGTTCCCACTGTCGACCCGACATGAAGCCTACGGGCCACTACGATTGCCGTGGGGCTGGTCCATGCACCACCCCGACATGAAGCCTACGGGCCACTACGATTGCCGTGGGGCTGGGCCATGCACCACCCCGGCATGAAGCCTACGGGCCACTACGATTGCCCTGGGGCTGGCCCATGCACCACCCCGGCATGAAGCCTACGGGCCACTACGATTGTCGTGGGGCTGGTCCATGCACCACCCCGGCATGAAGCCTACAGGCCACTACGATTGCCGTGGGGCTGGTCCATGCACCACCCCGGCATGAAGCCTACGGGCCATTACGATTGCCATGGGGTTGGTCCATGCACCACCCCGGCATGAAGCCTACGGGCCATTACGATTGCCGTGGGGCTGGTCCATGCACCACCCCGGCATGAAGCCTACGGGCCGTGATGCACGCACCGCCTAGGCATGGGGCCATTGTGGCCGCCTCAGTACCGTGAAGGCATCGGCATCATATGATGTCATCGCCACTTTAGTTACCCGTTATGATCTTGTTTAAAAGAAAAAAGAGACAAGCACAAGCAGCATGAGGAAATCGAGCATGCAAACAGAGCGGGAGTGAATAATGATAAAAAGTTCGATTCATTGATTACTGGAAGTTTACATTTTGAAGCGCAGATTACACGATGATTTAACAAAAAAAAAGAGAGAGCAAGCAGACAGATAACAGCGACCGGGTCTTCATGGTTCTTGTGGAGCTGGGTCACAGGGGACGTCGGCGGAGGTTTCTTGAGGGGCTGGGCCACTGTCGACACCGACCGGGGGACCGATAATTACTGTGTTATCCGGGGCCGATGGACCGGGATAGATCGGAGGGTTCACAAAGGACGGGTGGTCCTCCGAAATCCCGACCTCCCTCAAAGCGGCGCGCCACGCCTTCGCCCACGCCTTGTCTCGAACGCGGAATACCTTCGCGCCGTAGTAAACGGTCGCTTGGGTGGCCGCGTCCTGGAAAGCCGCCTCACTCTCAGCCTTGACTTTGGCCTCCGCCTCGTCCGCCCGCTTCGTTTCGGCGCGAAGGTCGCTCCTCAAACTCTCCACTTGGGCCTCGAGGTCGGCGTTCTTCATCTTCTCGTTTTTCGATCTCCATCGCCACCTCCCCAAGTTTGGTCCGGAGGCCACCCTGGAACGCCTCCAGCTGGTTGACCTTCGAGACGCTGGACCCCAGCGCCTCTTCGAGCTCCCTCTTCTCCTCGGTTAGGCCAGCCACCAAGGGACCCTGCTTGCTGAACCTGTCGATGACTACCATCGACTTCTGCAACGTCTGTCAAGAAATCGGGGCATGTTAGTAGCCGAAGTGGGGCACCCAGCAAAGCAATTAAAATTACAAGCCAAGTTACCTGAAAGCAAGAGTGGAGTAGCGACGTGACCAGCTTCGGGTCGCTCATCTTCCCCAACCGGGCCATGTCGCGCGGCAGTGCGCAAGCATGGCCAAGTGCCTCGAGCACGAGGGGATCTGGCCTCCTGTGAATGCAGTCTTCCACAGTCATAGACCTCCCTGACTCGAGCAGGAAGCTCGGTGCCCAAGGCGCTGGCTCGGCCGATTGCGATGCCCTTCCCGAGCCGTCTCCCTCTTCCCTCGGCCTCTTTCTCGAGGAGCTCTCGTTGCGAGCATCCTCGGGAGAATGTTGGGCTTCCGGACTCGGCTCGCGGGTCGCTACCGCCACCTCAACAGCCCGAGGGGACTCACCAGGGCCGGGAGCTGAGTGTCCAGCAAAATCCCGGACCACCGGCGGAGATGATTCGCCCTCGCTCCCTAGGGCCAGTGCCTCCAGATCCACGAACGCCGGGACCCGTGACATCTCTCCTGAGTCAGTGTGAGGGCGCCGCGTCCTCCTCACTAAAGGGGTGCCGCTTGACTGCGGCTCAGGGAGGATCGCGGTTCGGGTGATGCCTCAGCGCCGGTCACGGCTCGAGAAGTCCCCCCTTCTTCAAGCGCAGCCTCTGCACGGCTGCTGGCAAAGGGCTCACTTGGTCCCGGGACTTCTCCTTGAAGCAGCGCAAGGGGCAACACGGATCTCTTATTGTACCCCCGGTACCTCGGCTCGTAGCCTAATAGCGCCCAGGCGGACCTATTGGAGAAGTCGGTGCACCTCCTGATAGCCTGGTACCATTCTTCGTTCTTTCTCCAGCCGTCCCGCCTGGCTTGTTGCCTCCGTTCGCGAGCGGCTGCAAAATGAACCAAAGGGACATCAGTCCAGCGAGCACAAAAGCAGAGAGGAAAATGAGATTAGCAGTAATAAGCGAAGGGGATTACTTGGGACGACCCCGGGGTGACGCGGTACCCTGTGCACCCTGTCCTCCTCGGCGCCAAACTCCCAGTTCCCCGAGACGCACACGAGGTCGTCTCCGGCGTATTTGCTAGAGTCCTCGAGTGCTGTGACGAAGGCTGTGCACCGGGGCCGGACTCGGAGGTAATAGCCATCCTCCTTGGACTTACATACGTCGTAGACATCTTCGATGTCATGGACACCGAGGTCAATACCTAGGTTTTTGTTCAGCACGGCTGTGCCCATGATGACTTTGTAGCCATTAGGCGACAGCTGACACGGACTGAGGGCCCAAGTGCTGAGGCAGGCCCTGAGGAGTGGGTCTAGGGGGAACCTAACTCCGCCCTCTACAATGGCGATCAACGGGAAAGGCATCCAGCCCCCCGAGTACGAGCGAAGTGCGTGGTCTGCAGGGTCCGCTCGTCTGATCAGTACATCGTCCGGTATTTTGTACGCCATCCTAAGCCCATCTATGGCGATATCGTTCTCTACCCAGTGACTGTAAATCCCCATGTGTGGTCAGAAGAAAGAGAGACAAGGCCTAAAGGGGGATCTAAGGAAAGGGAGAAGCTCACGCTCGGAAAACGCAACCGGAAAACCCTCAGGTATACGTCGCAGCGATCTGTTCAGCGGCAGAGGGCTTCTGGACCAGTTCTTCGGGTGTAGAGGATGAGGAGAAGAAGACAACAGCAGCCTTTTGTATCAGAAGAAGCGCCGCCCCGCCCCGAGCGCCGTTCCCGAAATTCGAAACGTTGCATCAGGCGACTGTACGCTTCCCGTGTCCAGCGGCGCAGCTGATCAAACGGGGACGCGTGGCATAGCCTATCCCACTTCTTCATGATTGACGCGTTGCATTTATTATCTTGGGCGGGAAAAGAAGTTTGGAGAGGATTAGACGCCAGCTGTCACCAACGCAAGACCTACGATTGTAGCAACACCTTCGTAGCTTCCGACTCCACTGAGTTCGGGATCCCGAGATCCCAGAGGAGCCACAAGCTAGGGGGCTATTGTGTGGGGAGATTCCTAATCGTCCCAGAGCAGTTTAACTAATGTCCTTATCTCCAGTCCGGCTGAGCGCATCCCGGCCGTGGCATTGGAGCGCCAGCCGTGGTGCAGTTGATGGCCTCAGTCCGGCTGAGGCCGTCATCCACTAAACCCGGCCCCGACACGCATCCCGGCTGCAACTAGGGAGACTGCCAGCCGAGGCGCGTGTTTAAAATATCTCCTGCCTTCGGGCACGCGATGACAAGACAGATACCATCCTGGCCGTCCGGCCCTCTGACACGGCAATACTTAGCGGCTACAGCCCCATCAGGGGGAGGCCCAAGAAGGGATCCGATGAGATCTTCACTGCCAATGAGTCCAGACAGAATCAGGCCCAATGTGACTGGCATTTAATGCAACATGGGCTGATCAGACTGGCATTTAATGTGATGTGGGCTGTGATGGACCTCCATTTATTATTTTGTGAGCTGATGACCTCAGCAGCCAGATCATCAAGCCCATGATAAAATCTCCAGTAGCACTCATATATAGGGGGGAGAGAAAGCATCTGAGGGAGGTACGTAGAAGATAATAGACACACCTTCGGTCCATCTTCTTGATCCTAAGAAAAAACTCAGTATCCACTCTAACTAAGGCATCGGAGAGCCCTGTGCTGCCTACAGCCAGGGTCCTTTGATCTCTTTCCACTTCCTTTTCAGGTTAACTAAGCCAGCAGCAGCCAGCCCTCGACAGCCATTGTGGTTTAAGTCCTTTAAGGCATCTTTTAATCTTGTGAGTTACAATATTTGCACTTACAGTATATATTAATTTATAGATATGATATATAAATGAGATGTGAAAATAGTGTATAAATGAGGTTATTTTAAGCCGTTCCTTTACTTTTCAAATGAGGTAATAAACAGTTTTGTTTATAAATGAGCACAAGCATTAGTACAATCTTCATTAGGGGAATACACCTAGGTAATTTTCTATTTCAAACCGTTAAACACTTTTATGTGCCTTGAATTAATGATCTAAACCATTCAATATTCTCATATTAGTACTAAGCATCAACATTTAAAATTTTTTAAGGAAATCAATGAAAAATTATTAAAAATTTCGTACACATCAAAAGCTGTGGAAGATGCTCATTTTACCCATATCAAAGCCTTTTTCCTACTTTACCAAAAAAAAAAAAGGAAACACTGTTTTCCTATACTAAACATAAAACGTAAACAACCCCTTTACTTATTTCAAAGGGATACCTTAATTGCTCTTCTAGATTGGAAACTAAGTTAGACCTATTTGGAATCCACACCTAATGAGAATTAAAAAACCCCAGCTAGACTCGGCCCTCTGAGGGGCCCCATGCCATGTTTGACATTTGAATTATGCCTTTGCTGAATAACGGAGTTTTCCTTCCACACGCATCTATTGTCAACAGTCCACCATCATGTAAAGCAAAAACCCTCATTGTTCGGTGTTGTAGGCACCTTAGTCTTATACACATACCCAGCTATCGATCCGTGGGTACATCTGGGAAAGTATACCCAGCTATCGATCCGTGGGTACATCTGGGAAAGTATCACCATTATATAGCCGTACAAAGCAACATTCTATCATCGAGGTGAAAACCACTGTTTATCTTAGAGGTAAGGAGCGGCAGTCTTCATTGGGAGGTCTTGTGTTCGAACCCTACCTCTTCGTTCTTTACATACGTGAGTTTTTCTTACCTCATATGTGTGAGTTGTGTTTATTATCCTTGCATGTGTGACTATCCATCATCTTACATGGGTAAAACCCTTGTGGCCCCTAGGTGGTAGCACAAGTAGACTCAACATTTGGTTTTTGAAGAGGAGGAAATTAGGGGTTGATATCAAGACATCTAACTCTGGAAGAGGGAGGAACCGTGATCCTGACCACCCGGCCAACCCCTTATAAGGTGAGTTATGTCTACTCGCATGTATAAGTTTTCATCACCTCACATATGTAAATTATGTCTGTAACTCCCCGCACGTGCAAGTTTCCATCACCTTGCATATGTGAGTTGTGTCCATCTCTCATCCCATGTGTGAGTTCTCATCACCTCACATGTGTGAGTTGTGTCATGAGTCTCAGAGTACGTCCCATCCCCTTCGTTGAGTTAAAAAAAAAAAACATTGTTTTCAACTATTGGTCAGTATAGTACATCTCAGTGTAGTATGATTAAGACAGGTGTTCAAATTTTAGACAAAAGGGCATTCTTATTCCCTTTAATAGAATTTCGGAAATTGCCTGAAAAAGTTATAAATTCTTCCAAAATTGTGCCTAGTAGAAATTCCTAAATCATTTGCTTTGGTAGAGGATCTGCAAATGTCAAAGAGGTTTGAATTTTAGAATTCAAAGGTTATTTAAGATTTTTTGGGAATCTAAAATTCGAATGGAAATACATGTGATCATTTTTGAATGATGAGAGGACAAGTCATCGCATCATTCCTATGAATTCCCAACAACCCAAAATTCCCATAAAAAGTTCTACGAAAGAAGTAGGCCTCAAAATCAGATGCCAGAACTTCAAGAAGAATTCACCTCAAGTGTGGAGAAAAGTTGGAGAAAATGGAAGTACGAGGAAATTTCATAGAACTCAAAATCACACCGTGAACAACTTTTTACCTTTTTTCTCGATAGAGACCCAGTATATTTAGGCCCTGTTTGGCAAATCTTATCGATATGAAATGGGTGATATAGATCAGTTTCAGAAAGAGCAGTTTGAAATATATGATTTACAAATAGACTATTTGGCTGGATGATAAATTTGTTAAAATAGACATTTTAAGAATCAGATGGTTCTTATTTTTCCACTAATTCCTCAGTATTTATAATGAGTCTGGGGTTGAAAATATAACACAAAGCCATTTTGAGTCTTCCAAAGAGGATCAATGGTTCGGACCGTGATTGTAGGGCCCATAGAAGCGCAAATTGAACATCTAAGGTTCGGTTTTTGGCAAATATCTCAAAATCTGAGATATATCAATGGTTCAAATCTAGGCTCATACTTGTGTTTGGGCTTAGAAACTTTTCCAATAGCCTGGATTGTGATTGTATGACCCATAATTGTTTTAAATAAAAGTATAGACTCGACAGGCCGGAAATAACTAGAAGTGGCTGCTATAGACCCACAAAAGTACAAAAATGGAGATCAACGGTCTTTTTTCTTTTTGCAAATATCTTGAGAATCGAGATAGATCAATGGTTGAAATTTGGATACATAGCTGTTTTAGGCATGCTTAACAATTCAAATAGTTAATTTGGATCATAAACTTGTGGCTAGGGGTGTACAAAAAATCCGTCGATCCGTCAATCCGATCTGATCCGCAGATTTTGATCCGATCCGAAGGCTAACGAATTGGTGACGGAATGTAAATTGTGTACTCCGTTAGCAACGGATTGGTGACAGATTTCACCCTTAATCCGCGGATTCGATCCGATCCGATCCGTTGTTATTAAATATAAATATATATATATATAATAAGAAAAAAAAATGTAAGGGGTCAATATGTAACCTTATGAATAGAAGATGATATGATAGGCATACAACTCTCAACTCATGCCCCTTTAATTTAGTGACTTCAGAATTCATGTTTTTTTTTTTTTTTTTTTCTACTTTTTTTCTCCATGTAATGTACAGGGACAGATTAAACGGATTAATCCGATCCGATCCGCTCCTCCACGGATCGGATTTTAACAGTCACGGATTGGTGACGGATTCCAAATCCGTCAATCCGTAGGTAACGGATTGATGACGGATTTTGCTCAATCCATACCAATCCGATCCGTGTACACCCCTACTTGTGGCTAAGAAATAGGTGGATGGTGGAAAAGTCACCTATAAAATACTGTAGCAAGGTGCCTCTATCCGCTTCAGACGATATTATCTGTTTGAAACAAGGTGGAAATCCAGGCGGTGAGAAATAGAGGCAATTAGGGTCTAGGTGTTTTGAAATGGAGTTAGGAAAAATCTTGCCAAACACTCTTAATCCGATTGGAATTAGTTTTAAGTGATTTAGAGCTTAGGAATAGACTTGTCAAACAGGTAATCTTTATGTCACACACCAACACATTAGGCTGGGTTAATAGTTGATAAACAGGCCTGACTTGGTTCTATGCATATATATATATATATATATATATATGGGGAATGTTCATGTGTATCTATCCCTCACCATAGGGTGAGGGACACTTTCCCTTTTTACACATGAAGACAAAGAAGTGTACATCACCCTATGTACTTAAAAATTTACTTTTGTACTTGAAAATCCCCATTTATAGAAGTGTTCCTCACCCTATGGTTAGGGATAGATGCACATGAACATTCTCCTATATATATATATATATATATTCAAATACCCGAAAAAAGGTTAGACCGGCTATGAACAAGAAATTTTAGAAATAGGCTGAGTTGGGCGCGACTTTCAGGGCCATGGACTGGATTCCGACTTAAAATATTAGGCCTGATAATGAAAGGGCAAAGTTTGGATAAGCTCAAGGCAGGTCTGGACTTGGTCATTCCCAGGTATTGTTTAAATCATTTATAATATATTGGTCACTCTCGTTCCTAGGTCAGTCTAGATAAAAAAAAGAAAAACAAAGAAAGAAAAGTCAACAGAAGAAAGATGAACGCTACTTAATCTGACTGGTAACTGTTACTTTCAGTGGTGTCTTGCATTACGTGCCTCCACTAGGAAAGCATCCGGTTCAGAAGGGTTAAATCAAGACCAAAAATAAATAAATATAAAAATCTTTTGTTTTCATTTTATTATTAAATTTTAAATTTTAACGTCACTTATCAAAAGATTAGGATAATTTTATAAACTCAAGATTTTACATAAAGATAAGTCTTACATGAATATTTATATCTAATGGAGTTCCATAATCATCATACATCTCAATGGGTCCAACTGAGAGAAGCATTTTCTCCTAAAAAATGTATTGACACCGTGTAGCGCTTCCATATATATATATATATATATATATAGAAATATTTATACGCATTCATCCGTTACCATACTATGGTGAGTGACAACATAGTATGACCTCTTTAAGTACATTAGATCCATTAAATTGATTGGACTGTTGGATCGAATGTCAATTTTTTATTTAATATAAAGTCATTAAATTTGTAGGCCATAAATGAAGAATTAGATACATGAAATTGGCCCCATTAAGTTTGCTTGAGTATAACACATCAATCTTTCATAGAAAACAATAGATTTAAACTTTTATCAGTTTTAGGCTTATAGCAGAACACATCAATCTCTCACAGCAGAACTAAGGGGCAGATTTGATGATGACACGTAGATGGGATGCCCATGTAAACAGGGGATCTGTTTCCTGTAAAGAATTGTGCCCCATCTCTGGCCTCCAGCTTTCCATTTTTATGTTTCCGTTTGATTGCCCTTTTGCTTCCTTCGATAGTTTTCTTGACGCTCTCTTTTCCTTGACTTTTTTTTTTTTTTTTTTTTATCTTTATGCCCTCGTTACAATCTACGCTGTTTTTGTTTGATTCCTCGTCCTATGTTTCATGTTGTTTCCTAGAAAGTTCCCTTTTCCTCCCTGTTATCTTTTTTTCCTCTATCTATATAATACCCATCTACTCCATCTCTGAAATTATCTGTGCACTCAACTCAGGTACTGATCTCAGCATCTTTGCGAAAAACCCAGGTAAAGTTCTTCATGTCACTTTAATTTAGACCATTTGGTTGTAATTCTGATTGTTAAGATGCATAATTAGAAATGCAATTTATAAATATATATTTAGTACATTTCTTCTATGCAAATTTAAGTTTTAATTTCTCCTCCTAATAGTTGGATGCACACATGTAATATATCGAAATATTTCTTTCTTTTCCCTCAAGTTTTGATTTCAACATTTCTTGGTTCTATAAATCTTACATGCTAACTCTTAAAAGAGTGTTTTAAGAGAACGCTGTGAATCTTAGAGGCAGAAAAGATTATTAGTTTCTTAGATACTGACTATAAATTCTCACATCTCCTTGAAACAGTTTTCCAGTTTCTATGTTAGTGTCATGGTTAGATAATTATGTCTTTTAACACTTTCAACTTCGCCTTCAATGAGTACTCGGAGGCTTTTGGCATTTTCTTTTATTGCATGGGACATGAAAATTTGATTTATGCATGCAAAATTTACCCATATATATTACCAGTTTATTTGAAAGCACCATGTTCACAGGAGTAAATGATATTAGGTGGAATGATAAACTGCAACAAAATATCTGTAACAGTTTTATGTACTGCATGCATTGAAACAAGTTTCAAGATAGAATATCAAAGTGATAATAGTTGAAGGAAGGTGGACATGTAATGCTCCCTGACTTTTCTAGAATATGATTTTATAATGTGATGGTTGGACATTCACTTTTCAAATAAGGAGAGATTATTTAATGGCTCTTTATAGACCTACAGATTTGTTACTTCAATTTTGGCCACTTTGATAGAAATCCATTTTCTAAATTCTAAAATGCAAATCATATCCTTTTTAACTTGACAAGATTTTAAAATTAAGATGATCTTTGTGTGCAACACGAGTTGTATTATAAAGTTCACGTATCATTAAAAGAGGATATGGTGAATTAGCTCTCTTAAAATGATTTTTCCCCTTTCCGCTAAAAGATCCTAAAGTGGCCTATTTCGTAGAGGATGCTAGTCATAAAATAGACAGTGATTCTGGGAACCACTGATCGTTTTTATTTACTATCAACCTTCATGCAGGGTTTACATCTTGTACTATAGGATTGGCCCATTGAGTTTCCTAGGGAGTAGGTAGTAGGTCCGAACAATCTCATCGAACATCCGAATCTTTACCGTTCCTATCTCAAAGTCCATCAATTTTACATTATTTCCCATAAGAACATATCCACTAGTATGAAGTTTTTTCCGGAACATGCATCACATCCATTAGGGTCCGAACAATCCCATCAAACACCCGGATCTTTACCATTTTTATCACAAAGCTCGCCAACTTTGCATTATTTTCTATAAGAATAGATCTACCAGCATGATGGGAAGAATCAGAATTCAAAATTCATGAATCGCGAATTTGTTCCATACCTACAGCGACTAAAAGTTATTCGCCGTCATCCGAATTCATGGTTTTTGGTACGCTAACTCCTTTTGATTACAATTCTTTCCTTTCCTTTTCCAAGTCCTCCTTCCTCTTTCTGCAATTTCTTTTCATGTGTCTTTCTTTCTTCAATAATAGAAAGAGAGCTTTCATTTTCCATCTACTTTGGAACTCATTCTTAATCCCTTCAATATTGAGTTTTCTTCACATGACTCAAATCGGACATCACGTTCTGCCCAAAGCCCCCGGAGCAGTTTCTTCGTCCATGATATCAAATAGCTCTTCGCCCAAGAAGTTGAGTCATATGAAACTATCGCCTTCTCTTTCATGTTCTCCCATTCGTCGGAATCTTTTAAATGGATTTTCGATGATCCATATAATATTCTTACCAATCTTTACTGCGTCGTTGTCCTTGACTCTGTTTTTTTGGCCCAATACTGATGTTGTTTCCCCATCAAACACTTCGATCCGACACGTGATGCTTGAATCCGTTCTCGTTAGAGATGTTAAACGGGCTGCGTCGTGCAGCTCGGCAATGCGCAAGGCATAGGAAGCCGGCGGGTCAGCCCACCACGGCCCTCCAGCATGGCACGACACTGGCCGTGCCTGAGTTGTGCCAGGCCGTGTCGTGGCTCCATGCTTACCGTGCCTTGTCGTTCAGTCTCATTTTGTCTTAAACTTATATATATGGGGAATGTTCATGTGCATCTATCCCTCATCATAGGGTGAGGGGCACTTTCCCCTTTTGCACATGAAGACAAGAAAATGTACCTCACCCTATGTACTTGAAAATTCACTTTTGTACTTGAAAATCCTCATTTATGGAAGTGTCACTCACCCTATGGTGAGAGATAGATGCACATGAATGTTCCCTTATATATATATATATATATATATATATATATATGCTCTTAAGTTGTTCGTTTGATCTTACACTAAAACATACACACTTAGAAGAGTATGGCACACTGATTTAAGTGGTTTGGTCAAACTCAACTTACTCCACTGAGAACAGAGTCATTTGGATCTTTTCCACTTGAAGATTTTTCAATAGGATTACCTTCAAAATCTTTACAATTTTTTTGGAGAATAAAAATATAAAAAAACTAAAAGACTTTTATATTTACGAACTACAGTGAAGGAAAAGAAAAAAAGTAGACTTGTAGTCCTTTAATGTATTCGGCTAGATTAAATCTTCAATTTCTGCCAACTCATGCTTTCTTTTGTCTGCCAATACCAATCTCGTAGGCAAACATAGCACTATATTGTTTCTTCAGCTAAATTCATCCTTCTATCACCTACCATGTGTCCACCTGCAATAAAAGTCTGCTCTGATGCTATAGAAGACATTTGAACAGTTATTAGATCACGAGTTATGATGGCTAACACCGGAAACCTGTTTTCGTTTGCTTTCCACCAAGCTAAAACATTAAAACTAGATGCATCATTCGTCTCTAATACACGGGAGGCAGGATACGAGGATAACTCCGTCACAACTTCACTTGAGTTAGAGGCTCTGCCCAATCTGCTTTCCACCTAATTGTTGGACTTCTTAAGGGGCCATACTAGCCCCTGTTGCACCCATTTGATTACTATTAATTTGAAAAAGTGTTTGTAATTTTTTCCTTAAATTTGAGAAAGTATCTAAATCTATTTTTTTTCATATTCATATTATTATTTATTTCCTCAAGAAAAAATTGTATACCAGGTGATTTTAACATATGATCTAATTCAGCAGCCTAACAAAATGTCATTAGAGCATCTTTCCATTATTTATTAAATTTTTCTTCCATTTGTTTTTTTTTACAAATGTCCTTAAGTAAAGCATGATCTCTATATTTCTTAAATTGTAAACTAATTTCAAAAAGAATAATGTAAATGTCCATTAGAGGTGGGATAACACACCTTGGAAAAAAATAAGGTTGTAGTATAAAAAACATGTAATAAATCTCTTATTTGGGCACACAACTCCTAATGTGCCTCAGTCATCAACAATGCTTGTGCATGAAAAGTACAATATCCATTTAAAATTAATTTTTATCAATAACCTTATTTAACAAACCATATATAGAATTCCATCTATGTTCAGCATCTGGATTTATTTTTAAAGCTAATACATTATACCTCACATATATTATGGAATATAATTATTTTCTTCTTGGAGAGTAGAAAATAAATTTAGCACTTTTTAAAATTTTTTCTATTGCCACTGTAATATGCTTTAAACCAACTTGTGCAATGAGATTTAAAGTGTGACATACACATCTATTTTGGAAAATATAACCCTCTATGAAATTCTTAAGTTACATCTGCAATTTCATTAGTTCAATAGCCACTGTATTATTTGTTGCATTATCTATAGTTACAATTATAACTTTGTCCCCAATATTATATTCTTCTAGTTTCTCCAAAATAAGGGACTCTATTCTTTGGACAGTGTGTGGCCGTTTAAGTTAAGAAAAATTAATTATTCATTTATTAATAACCCATTTTGCATCTATATTATGGGCAGTGAATAGTGATACAAAGAAAACTATCATCATTTCTAGATTTAGTGATACAAAGAAAATTATCATCATTTCTAGATTTCCATATATCTATAGTTATAGCTATTTTACTAGGTATGTCTGCAAACCAATGCATTCATGACAATCAATTCAAACTAATAAAATTTTATATGTAAAAAAAGTACTATAATAAGGAAAATAAGAAAAATACCAATTGTAAAAGAACAAATATAAGTTTTAAATTAGATTCTCGTCATCATTTTTAAATTGTTGTCTCCAAACTCCAAACCTCAAGCATAATTACTTAAAAATAAGCATTAACTGCCCAAAATTATATCTACCTATCAAGTAATTCAAAATGCAAATGAGTTATTAAGATAAGCTGATTTAGTCGAGTCTCCCTGTATTTGACTCAGTCCTTCCTCAAAATAAAGGACTTCGGAGAGTTGAAAGTCAACTTGGCGAGTTTCCTAACCATAACGTAGACTACCAAAGGCCCCCTCCCCCAACCAAACCTAAATGCACTAATCTCTTGTTTTTTATACCAATCCAAATGGGATTGACCGATTGATTGCAAATATCTTTTATTGCTTGCCTGTGCTAAGCTAGTTGGTGACGATCGGTGATGAAAGATCATCCAATTCATGTTAAGGTTACAAGAAGGAAATATGCACTATATCATTTACATATTTTCTTATATGCATGTCTGCAGCATGTAAGGACTCAACTGTTGAAAATAGAAAAACTAATCCAGATCCATGGCTTCCGTGTTTTTTTTTTTTTTTTTCTTTCCTTTTCTAAAGGTGCTTTTTTTACGCATTAGTGTTGACTTTAGATTTATCTCCCTTCTCTTTTTTTTTTTTTATTATTATTTTTATATTTTAATATTTTCTCCATTTTCCATATTTTAATGTAAATTTTAGGCAAATGTCAATGATGATAGACATCTATTTTTAATTCCATTGCATGTATGGTCTTTTCCTTCTTTGTTTTTTTTTTTTCTTTTTTTCTTTTTTTTCATATTTTGGAAATCTATCATGAATGGGAGTTGCAAAATAAATAAATAAAAAGCCTTTATGGCTTTTGAGACCTATAAATGTACAAAGAATATATATATATATATATATATATATATTTATAGCGAGAGGTGCCCTTATGAGAGCGTCTCTCACTGTACTATGAGAAATATGGTGGGGGGCCTTCACATCCATATCCAATGCTAACAACTTAAATGTGAGGGCCCCACCCTATCTCTCATAATAAGGTGAGAAATGCTCTCATAGGAGCTCCGCCCATATTTAGCAACTTCAACTTTAAATTTGTAATGAATATTTCTTATTTCACCTAAAATTTAAGTTGTGAACTGTGTATTAATTTCATCTTAAATTTTTATTTCTAGTTATAATTTTAAAACTTTGAATCCTATTAATACTACTATGACTATTTTTTTTTTCTTTCTTTATATGTTTTATTCATGTACATATGCCCATTGTTTAAGCATGATGGTTAAGCCAATGACTTTGACCAACTCAATTTTGTTTTTGTCCTTTCAATTGAGACTATGATTGGCCTTCCGATTTTGACTAGTTCTATTATATTTTTCTTAAATTTTGGAAAATTATATTACATAATGAAGAAATCGGACCCTGTATCTACATTAGAAAGTATAATGCTAGGTACCATTTGTGTTAAAAGTACTTTTTCTGCCTTGCTAACCCATATGTAGACTGCTGAAAGATGAGATAAGTCAAGCATACCCAAGATCTGACCCAGCGTAAATCCAACTCAAGTCAATATATAGAAACCTAAATTCGATCAATGGACCGTAAGATTATAATATATTTAAGCCATAGGTTTTTGTTCAATTTTTATTGTTAGTTATAGTTTTGACCGGGAGGTGCTTTACTTATTTTCAAATCTTGTATGTTCTTTTTCCACTCCTCGCTTCCTGACTTCTTATCTCGCTTGTCGATAAGCCGCCACATTTTGTATAAGTACTCTTCCATATATCTTTTAGGTCATATAACCATGCTTACATAGTTTGCATTTGAAAACTTTTATGTTGCTTTTTTATCATAAATATGCTTTTTGAAAAGTTTGAATTCTTCGCTTTCTCAATATTCCTCATTTGAAGTCTAAGAAATGACTGCGAAGATTAATGGAACAGTTTCTTTCATGCAATTTCTTGATGACGATTCTTACAATTTCTTATTTATATTCAATTACAATTGCCGTGTGTCTTGAACATCGGTTCAGATAAAATATTAACACCTATGAATCTTAATATGTATAACCATTTTATTCCCAATGATACAAAACACTTGATAGATGATTAAATTAATTCTCAGGTGACAACTTTGAGCACAAACTTTTGTTAATTTCTTTATATATATATATATATATATATATATATATATATAACTTCTACATTGTTATATTATACGTATTCTCATTTTTGAACATCAAAATCAATCGCATTTAGTTATGATCAATTTTATTTTATTTTTTTGAGAAAGAATGCTACAATCCAAACACATAAAATCTAAATATCTCAATAAAAATGATTATAAGATTATAAATTTATTCTAATGAGTCATTGCCGTGATAAGCATGGGCACATCTTGCTAGTCCACTATTAATAGGTGTGGATTGGGTCGCCATATAAACCTACTCATTGCTAATCCTATTGCTATTTCACCCTCAAGCAATACTTTCTTCATCTTTTACGATCTATATTCGTGAATATTGGTCAAGATATTTGTTCACGACTCTAAAATTATTCTTAAATGCTAACTAAATCCACATTTTACTTACTTTTTAAGAGTGATATATGGCTAGTTTGTAACCTAATAGTTTTCTATTCTTTGATCCGTTCTACATTTATTTTCTATTTTTAATTACTTATATATTTTTTGCATTTATTATTTTTTAATTCTTTTGTATATTTTAATCGCGGTCGTTATACTTACATCTTAAGATTTATTATCTTTGTTCTCTTTTGTGTATTTCTATCATGTGTTTCACAAGAAATCAATTTTACAATGGGGCCAGCATTAATTGCAAATGAATTCTGCCAAGGTTTAATACATCATGCAAATATTTTGTGTAGTTTGTATTTCTTTTTGCTATTATTTTAAGAAAATTATCAATTTGGTTTGATACTTAATTGTATAGGTTATTTTCTTTTATTTTTTTATTTTTCTAAAAATTAATCTTCTTTTCCCTGTTTTTAGGGCATTATGTGTGTGACAAGGGCGTTATGTCATATGTGTGTGACATTCTTCTATTCCCTTTTTTTAGGGCATATGTGTGTCATTGTTCCGACGAAGATTCTTTCAATTTTCCATAATAGTAAACTAGCAAAACACGCCCACGTTAAACCCGGGCCTAAAATAAAAATATATTCGAGAGATAAACACAAATGCAAAATAAATAAATACATCATCCATCATGTCCAAAACCTTATATATCACAGATTATTTTAAAGGAGACTGCTTACACAGTAAAATTACCTAATCTGCAAATCAATTCCGAATTTATTAAATTTAACACATTTTTATTTTTAATAGAAAAATCAATGAGAAATAAAAAAAAGTATTAATTCCTTAAATTCTGCAAAGAAAAAAAATTCATAAACTATAAAGAATACTATAAAAAATAATATAAAAAGAAAAAAAATAGAATCTTTTTTGAAAGAAATATATAATTTCTTTTGTAGGTAAAGAAATACAAAGTGTGATGAGAACGATTTGAAATGTCTAAAACATCTGAGTATGTATAAATGAATTTGAGTAAAATGGATTTTTAATAGGTGAGCAGCGTGACCTAGAGGGCTATACATCCTCGAAGGAATAAAAGGTGGATCAAATATCAATCCAGCCCTATAATTCCAACCTTCAAAATTTAATGCCTCCAAAATGCGAAAGTTTCTTTTGGGTGCGTCTCTTTCCACAGCTTACCAAAAAAAAAAAAAATGTTAATATCTACATCACCATCACATCAAGATAAACCCAATGCTTACCAAAAAATAAAAATCTAGATAAATACAAATTCAAGAGGTAGGTGCCTGTGCTTGACGCTTGACTTCAAACTGGTCGAAGGTGGCCCCCACTTTATAAAAATTAGGGCCTTTAGTAAACCCCAATCATCCGACCATCATTCATCATGATCATTCTTGATCAAAATGTGCACAGTGGGCCAAAAATTGCAATCAAATTTAATCTTTATAAAAAAAATATTTAGGTAGTTAAGTTTGAAGTCTTGATCATATCATCATGACATTACACCGCATAGGAACAAAATTGTAGATTTAAGAAACCAAATGGAATCACGAATGCATGTTTATAAGTGCACTCCTCCTCACAACCCAAGAGATTTAAACTAAATACTGGGAATGAAATCAAGTGCTTTGATCCCAATGTTTTAAACATAAATGGTATAGTCATTAAAATGTATTAATAAAAACTTTGGCAATTTTTTTATGGCAAGGTGTCCCAAATTTGGAAAATAGAAAAAAACCAATTAATTACTATTACAACTTGTACTTAAAACACAAGCATATAAAATTACTAAACAATAATATAAATTAGTCATATATATAATTATTACATTCAATTGGTGAAGTTGAAGTAGATCACTTATTGGAATTGATTGGTGAAGTTGAAGTGAAATATATGATCAATAGGGATTGCTAGTGTTGCATTTGGATGTACGCCAGAAGCACTATTGGTTAATGCATTACATAGTTTAAGATTTCAACGAGCATAATCACCTTTCTAATACCTATGATAAAACCAAGATTTAAATCTCGTCAAACTCATGGTGTCTATTTATATCCTGTGATTACGAAGAGGTTGTAAGAGGGTTTCTTCTCGATTAGGAATAATAAAGAGTTTGAAAATAATTGAGATCTTATCTCAATTAGGAACTTGATCATAAGATTAAATATGAGATTAAAGCAAGATGATGCGTATAAGAAAAGGGACACTCTATTTAATAGGAAACGTAAGGATTCCTAAAACTTCTCCAATTCAAAATTAAAATACAATTGAAATCTCAAAATCCATAAAATCTCTCTCAAAAAAATTGAAATCGAAATTGATTTGAGTTCCAATTTCTCAAATTGATTTGAAATTAGAGTCCAATTTTGCAATCAATTATAAAATTGAACTCCAATTTCAAAATGGAATCATACGTCTATAATATATAATAACTAGCAAAACATGTCCACGCTTAGCACAGGCAACATAATTCATATAATAAAAAAATTATTAACTTTTAAAATTTATAAAAAGAATTAAAATTTGATACATTCTATATAAGTTATATTTAAATGAGAAGGACAGAACATATATAAATTAATCTAATATATAGGTATTCTAATATATAAATCCATAAGATGATAATTATATTATTACCAATTATCGTTATTATTATCATACTATTACGAGACGCGTGTTATTGTTTATGATAATAATAATTATTTTAAGTTATGAAGAATATCTAGAAATGTAAAATTTTAGAAAAAGAAGGCTATAGTTCAATTTTTATGTACATTATTGTGTACTTAGATATGTAAAATTAGAAGAATAGTAAACTCAATACTTACCATAATAGTTTTGCTATGCCTAAGCTCAAATAGTAAACTCATGATAGTTTTTAGAATTTTTTATTTTTTTATCACAATATAAATTTTTTTTTTTTTTTTTTACCACTTCTTGTTAAACTTACAGGCACACCCTCAAAAAGAGAAAAAGAAGACTAAATCAATAAAATTTGATATATAAGACCTCCTCCTCATTTGCTATACTTTTATATATTTTTTATTATATGAAATAGATTGCACAGTTAGTAAAATGTGTTACATATTATTTTAAAGGCCATGTGTTCGACTCCCATCAAATACAATATAAGTTTTCCGGGTTGATTGATCTCAAATCCAACCTCATATAACTCCATTTAAAATTAAGTAATCAATTCTGAAAAAAATGAAAATATTGTTAGATTTAAGAATTTTTATGAAATTCACTAAAAAAATATAAATCTATTTTTTTATTTTCTATGATTATTAAAAAAAATTATGTGCATCAAAATATATATAAAAAATGATGTAAACTTACATAACGTGATGACCCCTTGAATTTAAAGTCGCCGACATATGTCAAACTCCTTCATCAAAATATATATATAAAAAATGATGTAAACTTACATAACATGATGACCCCTTGAATTTAAAGGCGCCGACATATGTCAAACTCCTTCAAAAGCTCACACTCATTCCCTCCTTTTACCTATTCTTCTCTGTGAGTTTGGATCATGGGCTCCATTTGGAAATAAATAAAATAGAGATAAGGGCCAATTTTGAAGTACATATGGATCTTGGTTGAGATAATAATTGAAAATCATATCTCCCTAGGAAGTAGGGAATGAGTATTAAGAGAAAGCCATTCACACGGTCATTGTCACTAATTAGGGAGATATTCAAGAGCTCAATAAATTTTCATTTGATTTATGTTACATATAGTGGGATCGTATGCAAGTGCTGCCTTATTTGAACAGGTTATTCTTTTGAATGTTGCATGGGGGTGTGTGTGTATTCTATCACAAAGCTAGGTTTTATATAGCTTCTGCTGTTACGATAGACATAGGTCTAACCGACCGACACACACATTTACATACACTATATATATTTTTCTTCCACTGTCATGCTAAGCCATTATGGGACTCCAACTTTTAATAGATAAGGATTTCAAATTTAAGGATTTGAGTTTGTTAAGAATTGTAAGTAGATCCTAAAATCTCTCTCTAAATTAAAATTGGATCAAAATTGAAATCGCAATTGAGCTCTAATTTCTCATTCAATTGAAAAATTAGAGTTCAAGTTCGAAATCGATGCTTATGTCTATAATATATAATAATTGATGAAGAAACTAAGTTTTTCTTTCTTTAGATATTTTTCTTATTGATACTTTTAAATTGTGAAAATCTATTACTGTTGGGAGTTGCAAAATTATTTTTCTTTCTTTTTTTTTTTTGGTTATTCTTAAAAGTAAAAAGTAGCTTTCACTTTATCAATTCCTTTTCCTAGTTTTTGAACGTTGATGCCATTAAATTTTTAATTATGATTAATTATTTTTATTTATGACATAGGTATTCTTGGGCTTAATGTTGACTTTTTTAGTCCTTTCACCAAAGAGATTGAGTTCCCCATCCTCCCACTTTCTTATTGCTTACTTCTCGTTGCAGAGATAAAAACAAAGAACATAGAGTTCCAGGTGGTAAAAGACATGGCGTTGCAGGTGGTAAAAGAGAGGGCTGTACAGGTGCTAAAAGACAGGGCTATAAAGGTGACAGACACGGCTATCTCGTACATATTTCAGCTAGCAGTGGATAAGGCCCGGTCCCTATTGCAAAATCGTGCAGGACTTTTCGGCGGTGCTGAAAATCATCTGGTGAAGATTAGGGATTCCCTGGTGGAGATTCGCGACTTCATTGTAATAGCAGAGGGAAGCCCCATCAAGGATCCCAAGTTGATGGAATTGCTGGAAAAGCTCAAAGATGCTGCTTATGATGCTGAAGACTTATTGGAAGAGGATGAGATTGCGGGTCGAAGACGGACTGAAGATGCAATAAACATGGTCGTTACTTCAGTTTTCTCCCCAATTGCCGAGAAAATGAAAGAGCTAAGCGAGCGACTCGAAGCTATTAAAGCAGAGTGTCATACATTTCAGCTGAAGGAGAAAGTGACCAATTTGGGGACCGAGGTTCAGGAGCGGAGGCAGAATCACCCATTTGTACACGAATCTCAAGTACTTGGAAGAGAGGATGAAAAAATGAAGATAGTAACTTCGTTGTTGTCAACTAAATTGGATCATGTGTCGGCCATTGCCATCGTGGGCATCGGAGGCCTTGGCAAAACCACACTCGCTCAGTCGGTCTTCAATGATGATGCAGTGCAAAACCATTTCCAGCCCAAAATGTGGATTTGCGTGTCTGATAATTTGGAGCCTGATAATTTCGAAATTCAAAGGCTTGGAAATAAAATTCTTGAACGTGCAACTGATGATCCTCATAACCTCTCAGATCTAGTGAAATTGCAGCGCCGCCTCCAAGAAGAATTGGGTGGGAAGAGATTCTTGCTCGTTTTGGACGATGTTTGGAATGAAGAACCTAGCAAGTGGCATGGGACAACTGGTTTGAGAGGTCTGTTGTTATGTGGAAGAAAAGAAAGTAGAATTGTTGTAACCACACGCAGTCGAAAGGTTGCATCCATCATGAGCACAATTCCGCCACACATTTTGAAGCCTTTGTCAAAAGATGGCTGCTGGTCTCTGTTCTGTCAAAGAGCATTTGGAAATCCGATAGAAGAAGCAGCGCATCCAAACTTGGCACCAATTGGAAGACAGATTGTGGAGAAATGCAAGGGCAATCCACTTGCAGTCACAACAGTAGGAGGCCTTTTGCTGGACAAGAGAAGTGAAAGCAGATGGAAGTCTGTCAGAGATAGTGAAATGTGGAGCTTAGATGATGAAAATGAGCATGGAATATTGCCAGCTTTGAGGTTGAGCTATAACCATTTAAAGCCCCATCTGAAGCAATGCTTTGCTTTTTGTGCAATCTTCCCACAAGACTATCAAATTGAAAAGGAACTAGTGATCAAGTTATGGATGGCTCACGGTTTTATTCCTACCGATCAAAAAGGAGTAGAGGAGTTGGAAGACATCGGCAACGACATTTTCGATGAGTTGGTAATGAGGTCTTTTTTCCAAGGTGTCAAAGACAAAGTAAAAATTTATAACTGGGGTGGTGTGATTATACCTGCTCCGCCAGCATTTCGGATGCACGACCTGATGCATGATCTAGCACATTCTGTAATGGAAAATGAATATCGTGTGGTACTCAATGGCAAGTCAAAAGACATTTCTCCAAGGATACGTCATGTCTCTTCTAATGGATTGGGAATTCTGGCTGCCTCCTTACCCAAAGCTCAAAAGCTACGGACATTTGTCATGTTAGATCCAATCGACTTCAAATTTCCTTGTAATGTAGGGCTTTTTAAATGTTTGAGAGCATTGGATTTCATGAGGCAACAAGATAAACAGGAAGTTGAGAATTCGCAGTTGCTTACTTCCCTGGGCAATCTCCAACATCTAAGGTATCTCAATCTCTCCTTCACTTTGATTGAAATGTTACCTGAATCATTGACTAACCTCTGCTATTTACAAACTTTGATATTAAGAGGTTGTAAAATGCTTTGTGAGTTACCCAAAGAGTTGTGCAAATTGACCTACCTCAGATGTTTGGATATAACTGAGTGTTGTAAATTAACTCACATGCCCCCAAAGATGGGGCAATTGAGCTGCCTCCAAGAATTAAGCAATTTCATTGTGGGTGAGACCAATGAGATTGCATGCAGTGGCATAGGAGAGTTGCAAGGTTTGAACCTTAGAGGACGTCTAAAAATCCAACTCCTTCAGAATATAACAGATGCTATTGATGTTCCACAAGATACTCTCATACACAAACCAAATCTTACTTCTCTTGATCTAATGTGGGATGTGAAATTTGGTACTTCGGAAGAAGATAGAGAAAGAAAAGTGCTTAAAAACCTCCAACCACATCGAAGTCTGAAGAAGTTGAGAATATTTGGCTACGGGGGCCTCAACTTTCCGAGTTGGATGATGGACACCACTCGCACTGAATTAGTTGAAATCACATTATCAAGGTGTTGGAGATGTAACCACTTGCCACCATTAGGCGAATTGCCCTTTCTCAAAGTCCTTAAAATTGATGGATTGAAGAATGTGGAGTGCATTGGTAACGAGTTCTACGGCAATGAAGTATCGGGAGGATTTTCATCGTTAAAAGAACTTTATATTAGTGATATGGAAAAATTGAAGACATGGTCAAGGTTAGAATGGAAGGGCGAGAGGGAGTTCCCTAGACTTGTCAATTTGCAAATTCGGTATTGTCCCATACTAACTACAATGGAATTTTTTCCAGATATCAAAGATTTGAATGTTGACCGAGGGATGATACAAACCCTCAAAAATCAGAAATCGTTTGAGTGTATGCACCAACAAAATTGTAACCAATCGTCTTTTGCCGACGAAGAGCAGATAAGAAGCCAAAGCTCTCTTCAATACTTGGAGATTCACTTTTGCGACAAACTAATCTTTTCAGGCATAGGGTTTCGTTATCTCAGTTCCCTTAAGACTCTGAGAATAACGAAAATTAATGAGTTCGCACATATGGCACATAAATTATCTTTCCTTACCAGCCTCCAAAATCTCTGGTTAACAAAGTGTCATGATTTGAAGAGTTTACCAGAGGAGATCGGGAATCTCACATCTCTTCGACGTCTAACTATTTATAATTGCCCTGAGATGGCGTCCTTGCCAAGAGAGCTACAACGCCTCTCTGCACTCAAATGGCTGAATATTGGTGGATGTCATCCATCATTAGAGATTCGATGTACAAAAGACACAGGTGAGGACTGGGACAAGATCCAACATATACCTCATATCGTAATTGACGATCATCTTATCGCAAGAGATTAATAATGGTTAGTCTTCCTACTTGTTGTCTTTTTTTTAAAAGAAAATCTATTATATATTTCTAATGCAACTCTTGTTTGTAATTGTAATTGTAATTGTAATTGTAATTGTAGGCAGGAAGAAAAGAGGAGACAAAGGTAGTTGCGATAAAAAAGAAAGCTGCTTGCACAAGTCGAGAGACTTAATTAGGTATGATTATAATTTTCAATATTGCCCTTGTAAAAAATTTATAATGCATGAAGAAATATAGAGGCAAAATGGTTAGGAGATTCAATCTCTTTAGCTTGGCATTTTATTATGAAGAGGAAAATCATTTCATAGTTTTACTTGTATTATATGGATCATATAATATACATTGTTAAACATCATATATCATGTACTCGAGCAAGCATATTCAGGTCTAACAATCGTGTCCGGGCCTGAATATATGGATCGGATATATGGATTTGGGCTTGCTTTTAATGGTGCGACATCTCACTTGGGGATGCAAATTTATTTAAAGTAAATGTTGTGATTTCTCGTTTGTCTTTTTTACGTCTTAAAAAATTGTGCCGCATTAAGAAACAATTTTCAGTTGATCAGTTCTTTAAAAATGTTGGATGGTGTAAAATCTATCTCATTAAGTGCATGTGAACTTGCAGGGTTTTACTTTTATAATACCCCTAAATTGCTATATTTAATTTGAATGTTTTTATAAATTGGATGGTTATACATACTAAGATAGATGAGTTAAAGCTATGATAATGATGGACAAAAATGGAGGGTTGTCTTAATGTGCTTTTGGAGGAATGTGAACTATTTGGAGTGAAAAAAAGAGGCATTTAAAAAAAAATTATCCAAATAAATTACAAAATTATATTTTTTTTAATTATTTCTATGATACTGCTAACTGACCATGATTTGTTTCCTTCTCCAACGATAGGTTGGAAAGAAAACCATGTGAAGTAGCATACATGATTCAACATTGATCCAATGGCATTTTATGATTGAGGTATTGTAATACAAGGACTGTTAACTTAATGCCACCAAAATTTGAAACGCATCTGCTAACAATTCCATTTTATATATGTTCTCAGTGTTCAGACTCTACTTGCCCCCACATACATTGTAATGACCCTAACCCGGATTCACCTTTGGGCCCAACCCTAGACCCACTAGAGACCTATGACTAGGGTGCTTTTTCTCATTTTATTTCATGGTAATTATTTTATTAGAAATATAATTATTATTATTACATGTATTTAATTTATTGTTTGCATTCATTGAATTATGCTTTGATGCATTTTATTTAATTGTCGGCGCATTTCATTTTTTTTTCCATTTTCATTAATTATTATCCATTCATGTGTTGCTAAGTAAAGTGCTATTTTAATTGGATTGGAGAATTCTCTAATTAATCCTTTAATTTAATTTAGTGGACCCTCACACATTGTTTTAAAAATTAACAAATGCCAATGATGAAAATTCCTTATGGAGGGTGTGTGTTCAGGGCCCCACTTGGACTTGTGCCAAGTGGAGGGTGATGTGGCATCTTCTTTTCCTCCTCTTTAGTTTTCATTTTATTTCAATTTTTAAACTTAATTAATAACCTTACTAACTAATTACTAATCATTAATCTAATTTGAAATTTTGGGCATTATTTATCTCTAATTGGTTTGACCTAGTTGTGATTGAAAGATGGAGATTTTCTCTCAAAGTGGGCACCCCTTGATTGGTTATAGATGGTGATAGTGTGGAATCTAGGGAGACTAATCTAAGGCTAGTATTTTTGGAGAATTTAAATGAAGCGATGTGATAGGTTTCATATCCAATCAAAGGCTTAATTTTAAACTAGTTTCATAGTTAAGGGAGAGATAAGTTGGACTTTTTACTTAGTTAGGAACCTTTGCTCTCCACCATCATGTGTGTAAGCGTTTGAGAATTCAAGAGAAAGAAAGGAAGTTGGATGTGAGGCTAGAGGAAGAAAAAAAAAATAAGAAGAAGAAAGGAAATTAGAAGAGAAGAGAGGATGCTTAGGCTAGCTTGGAGGTGGACTTCTTGACGTAGGATCTTTCCATTTTCTTAGCTTATTTTCTTCTTTGATTTTTCACCATCTTTTTCTCCAATATCTTCCAATTAATGGTGTTTTTTTGGCACATGATGAAGCAATGAAGTTCGATAATAAAAACACCCATATTATTTTCTTTTAATGGGATTGGCCAAAGGAAAAGACGATCCAAATTTATGTTTCAGTTATTTATTATGCTTGGATCACCATGTTTGGATAGGAAATGGTGAGATCATTATATGGATTAGGTATTTTTGGGGATTAGGTTATGGAGAATGTATTTCTTTTGTTTCTTTTTTTTCATAAACCATTAGAATTAGATTTATTGGTTTTAATTATCATTGGTTGTAATAATTGTTTTATTTCTTCTTTGTTTTTGAATTCTTATTTTTTATTGTAAAAAGTTGATATGGATATAACCATTCTATTGTAATCTAATTTATCTTAAAGATCCATATCATGGGAATAAAAAGAAGAAAAGAAAAAGGATTATTTGATATCTCTAAACATCCATGATTAAGGAAAAATATTTTGAACCCTTGGATTTGACAAACCAATGGTCTAATCGCACCCAAAAGTTTTATAGATTTTCCATTGATATGTGTGGAGTTTTTAGTTGTTTGGATCCTTGAAATAATTAGAAAATAAATTTTTTAATTAAGATTTAAATACTGTTTTGATCATAGTCTGTGGTGTTGAGTCATTAGAACCCTTTTGGGTTAACCAATTTGACTCTATATGACCCATTGGTACACCAATTGTTGATCTCGAGTTAGATAATAATTTTGGTATAAAAGTAATTAAATCCCAGCAACCTTAAGGTTCTGCTTGAATTGTGTTAAGGTGCTGGAGTGGTGGATTTAAATCGAAATGAGTCATGGTTTAATGTGCTAAGCCCAACACCTAACCCTAGTGTACCAATAGATCACATATAGCCAAGTTGTGATATTTTTATTTCCTGATATTTATATACTAAATTTAATTAGAGGACTAAACTAAAGTATTAATAGTTGTTTAAATGACTAAGGAAGTGTGGCCAAACCCTTGGCTAAGTTAGAAGTCATTCTGACTAAACTAGTTGACTAGTCTAGTTGGTTATGTTAGGTCTATGTGTTGTGGTGGCTAAAATGGATTTTATGAATTAAATATGACTGTAACCATTATTTGATATATTCAAGCCGCTGGTCAATGGGTTACTCCTTTATTAAGAGGCCCGATTAAATATTTAAAAAGGCCATAGCCATCAAACCTTGACTACGTGTAATTTGCTAGTTGGTTGATGAGTCTAGGTGTGTTTTAGTGGCTGTTGTGTTATACTTAATTCCACATTATGGTACTATTAGGTGTTGCTATGGACCTTAGAACACTTTAGAAATCATGTGGGCCCCACCTTAGATCATAAGGTTTAATAATTAACAACTTTAGAATATTAGATGACTAGACTAGTTTTCCTAGTGGGCCCTAGTGGGTCAGTCTTCACTTAGATGATTAATTGGTTAAGAGATTGAGTTTAATTGATTCTAGAATATGGTTAAGAATTAAGAATTTAAAATTAGTAGTGTTTAATAATTCTGATTTATTTCTGTAGCATAATTTCCATTTTAACAACACCCTTTTTCTTGAGCAGAAAGTAAAGCTCCATAAAAGGCAACTTTTAATTACTTTCTAAAACTGTTTATACATATTGGGTAAATTGGTAACAGTGTTATGGACATGATTGTATGTTATATAGCAATGTAATTATAGTTTGCATAGCATTCTATTTATGGTAAGTTTTATATAGCATGTTATTTATGGTAAGTTTTGCATGACATTCTATAGATTTGGAAAATTGATAATGATACCCTCATGCATTGATTATAAGTGATTGTAACACGCACTCCTTAATATACTAATCAACAAGATTGATTGAAAGGGATGAATCACAGGAGTGCATATAGAAGTCATGTGGTATGGGATGTTTGGGGATAAGTATGTATATAACATGCTTTGTTCCAATTTAGTCTAAACTAATTAAAATAAAATGAAATGTTAGAAACTTAACATAAGTAGGGATCCTATTTCCTCAGCCCCACTAAGTATTGAAACCCCCATGAGAGGACGTCTTACTGTGTGATGGTTTAGTGCAGTGCAGTGTAGTGATTAGTGACCGGTTACCTGTGATGGGCATTCCAAAAATAACCCTTGTCTTGAAGGGGCTAAATTCCGATATATCCTTCCTGGCCTGAAGTATTTTCCAAACTTCACATATGGGTGCACTGTTGGATTGGTCAATGACACAAAGACCCAACTTAGTGTAGAGATGGATGTTTTTGTAATAATTTTTTAGTGAGTGGTTGACCAATATGAAAAGGAGGGTCCCAAAGTGTTTAAATGGCTAAGTGGCAAGTGAATAATGCTAAGTGTAGGGTCCCAAAGTGTTTAAATGGCTAAGTGGCAAGTGAATAATGCTAAATGATAGTGTTTTGACTCATTATTTTTAATGAGTGATTCAAGCGTATTGTTGGTACCCTAAATCCTTTATTGGGAAGTGACTTATGTTATATCGCATTACAAGAAATGTTAGCGTCCAAAATGTTAATTTTATGCAAAGTTTTCATTGTAATAGTGTCATGTCATTTATTGCATATCATATGTGCATTATCATTATTATCTTATTCTTTTTTTTATGATTTGTACTATTGTTGGTAATTGGTATCATGCGAAGTACCATTGTGCTCATTATATTCTACCACCACATGCAGGAGGGTGAGGATTTGCAGGAGTTTGGGATTGAGGGTGATGAGGACTATGAACTTGTGCCACGGTATGACTATAATGATGCCATTCTGGATGGCCAAAATGAAGATGTTTAATCTATGAGGATTTAAGACATTAAATTAAATTATGTGTAAAACTTTATTAGTTTATATTGGGATTGATGTAATTAATTAATCTCGTACTTGGTTCACTTGGAATGTTTTTTTGGTGATGTAATAACTGATGGATTGTTATTTCTGGTTATGAGCTTGGCTTACCTAATATATGAATGGGCAATGTTGTTTATACACGATTGTTATGTAAAAAAAATTAGCCTACTATTTGAACAATTGAGTGGCCTTGGATGACTGGGTCATATGAGATCACGTCGGATCCATATTATCGGATCAACTGATCTCTATCTCCATGGTTTACTTCTACGTACTCTCGATCTCCAAGGTGTACTTACATGATCTTGGCTTCAATAAGTGGAAAGAAATATTTAGGATGAATAAACTTTTATCTATAAAAATATAATTCATGAAGTATTGATTTGGTTGTAATGATTCAGGTGCATTACATAGGCCATCCCACATGATGGAGTTTTCAGCCAAACTATCTTTTGTTGTCCTTGTGAACACCAATACCATAATTTAATATGTTTCTTGAATCCCATGATATGGACAAATCATAAGCAAGATGACCGGTGCTTCTTTAAATACTTTCGAATTACATGGATTGGTTAAGTGCTGTTATGAAAGGTTCCTTCTCTATCATAGAACTATTCGTGTCTTCAGCAATATACTAGGGCTCCGTTCCTTTGTTAAGCTTGGCTGCCTGTGAATGAGCAGAAATTTGATATTTATAAGAACAACATTGTTCCTTCATCTATATTTGTTGGATGTATTGTTTTGATTTCATTGAGCAAATGGGTTTCTTTGTTTATTTGTATATTACTCTTACATAAATGTCGGACTTGGCTCCATAGTAATCCATTTGGGGAAGTTGCATTGTGTCATTCATACATGTAGTAGTTACTCATGGCCATTACCATTTTGTGCTTAATGAAACATATACAATCATTTTAAAGATTTATTTTGTTAGTTTAGATTTTGAGGTTGGTTTTTTAATTTTTTTTTTCTACTTGAAAGTTGAAGAGAGGGGTGAATAAAATTATCGAAAAACGATGCTACTTTGAGGAGATTCGCATATAAAAAGGACTGTTGATTTGCGTGATTTGCTATAACTTTGCATTTCACCACTGCTTAGTAAGATTAGATTATTTGAACACTCAGTTACCTGATCTTCCTCATAAAATTTTGTTATGTCTTGTCTTTCAAGAAGAGAGATTGAGTAGCCTCTTTGTGATTGGATAATCTAATCTAAAAAGAAATTCAAGTGTTTGGACCTTCTTGATTAAGTAATATATCTGCTGAAAGATTATCCAATCACTCAGCTTCCTTATCTCTCTCATAAAATTTTGCTATGGTCTTGTCTTTCAAGCATCTGACATAGGAGGATATACATGTGCTAAATGTAATGGTATACAATAGTTCTGTTTTAAAGAGGCTACTGATTCTTATGGTATACAATGCTTTCCGCCAAATTTAGTGGTAGAGGTGTAAAAAAGGGTGCGCCGAGTTCATTTGATGTAAGACCACATATGCATCAGATGGGCCATAAATTGAGCACAATCACTTAGTGGGCCAAGCCCACATCCTGAATAGATAGGCCAGATTTTTCTCCCTGACAGAAGAAATCTTGCTCAGTTATGGATCTGGCCAATCTGGTGGAAGGACATTGGGTGTGGATTGTGTAACTAGTGCATTCTCATCCATACTGTTTCCACAAACCCGACTTGGACCATTTGCTCACAACCATGGACCGGTTAGCAGTTTCTATGATAAATTTTATTTTGAAGACTTGACCATCAAAATGTCTGGGACAACATCATCATCGTAGCCTTGTCCCAACTTTGTTGGGCATAAACGTCACAAGTTCACTTGTATTACAATATCTTACTTTTGCGTGGATCAAGAGAGGCTAAGACTCTAAGTTTCTCTGGGCCATTCTACCATTTGATTATGTCCCACTCAAGACTGGTCTGACCCAATCCAAAAGAAGAATAAAAAAACAAATAGATGTTGGTCTAGGTAAAGACCTGACATGAAAGGTCCAGATTTAACGCTCAAGCCCCTATACGTCCAGGCAATGGACCTTACTCAGGCTGAGTGGACACGAACCAGGCTGGGTAAGTTGGCAAGCTCACCATCTAGGCCCAGTTTGGGCAACCGGGAAGACTAATCGAGTTTTTAAACTGTATGTCCTGCTTGAATCTGTGTGACTGAATATTTCTCTAAAGTAGCTTGAAGATGATCACCTCCAATTGGACCTGTCAAAAATTTTTAATTATTCTCTTACCTTTTATGTTTATTATGGATCAAAGTGGGCCCGGTAGAGCCGTGAATGGGCAGTGTTCAATCCAGATCAAAGGCCCAACCGGCCTATATATATATATATATATATATTAATCTAGGCCCACCCATTAAAGGCCCGAGTACAACTAAGGCGGAAGACATGAAAGGGCTTTCCCATTAAGAGGAAATAAATGGATAAAAGGCATAATATATGTCTTTCGTTAATACAAAGGTTGACTTGTATGTATAATCTTATTCTTTAAAGCTTGAAAACAGTTGATGAAAAATGGTCCAGCTCTCTCTTTCCTTGAGCCATGTAAGCACACTGGGCACACTGGATTGAATCCTATCCTCGTAATGAAAACCATCTTATCTCGGTTGTTCTTGCTACTTGGTGGGCTTTGTGGAAAGTAAGAAATAATATTATCTTTAGAGGAGAAAGCATTTGTCTCCTGATAAAACTATAAATCTGATTTTAAATGCTTGCAAGCTTGACGCTATGGATATTTGTGGAAAGGCCTTTTATTCGGCACATCACATTCAAGGCTCTATGGATCTAATATCCAATGATAAGATTCTGATTTTTACAAATGCTGCCTTTTGAGCTACAGACAGGGAGGCAATCTATGGTTTTGTTATGTTAAGGAATGATACTCCTTTTTGTTGAGGAGCACATTACGGGTCGTGTGTCCCTTCCTCTAAAGAAACAAAGGCGCAAGCTATCCTCATGGTGAGGAAGCAGGGACGGATCAACACAAGGGCGAGAAGGGGCAATTGTCCCTCCTAAATTTTTTGAAATTCCCACATTGGGATATAGGGTCCTTTAAGCTTTCTCTATGGGCAATTTTGTCTTTTTACTACTTTTGCCCCTTCTCATCTTTTGCTATAAGAAAATTGTCTTTTCATTTCTTCAAAATCAAGTCATTCCAGACAAGACGTTGACTCTTTATACAGCTAGTCTATCTCCTCCTTTCTCTCGCTTTTCTTTTTTTTTGCCTTATTTCTTTTGTGGTTCCCAGATACAAATACCTTATCTTTTTTTATTATGCACGTCCATTGCCTGTTGTGTCTTCTTCTTCATTCTTCAACACTCAACTCTTTTGTATTGGTTTTAGCTATACAAGTAATTCAAAAAAAACCCATCTGCCTTTTGTTTCTTTTGTATCTTTTTTTTTCCTTTAGTTCAATGGATGCCTCTTTAATGAAGCTATACTTAAATGCACATGTTAGATTTTTTTCATGTCTTTTGTATTTTTGTTAAATACAATTAATTTTTTAAGTTATTTATTTTTTCTTTGTTTTATGTTGTGAAAATTTTTTTTGATACCATGTTATTTAAAAATCTGCCAAAAATATTGATTTTGATTATATTGGATTGAGATTCTAGGACTATCAAGCTTTGTTAATATAATTTGTTAATTTTTTTTAAGTTTTTTATTTATCAAAGGTTTTAATTTTTCTTTGGCCCCTTTGGGAGAAACTTCTGGATCTGTCACTGTGAGGAAGGAAGAAAGCAAGAAACAGAAGGCCTATAATCTCGAACATTCATATTATGTGTCTTTCCTTCTCTTTTGTTGATTTTATTTTTATTCCTAGGGATGTTAATGCGGCTACTCATTTTTTTACCAAGTAATGTTCTAGACTTGAAAGAAGTTTTTGTTGGGATCGCTATATTCCAGAATGAGTAACAGGGAGGGTTGTTGTCCGATAGCTCTTATCTCACTCTGTATGTTTCTTTTTTGCTTTAATGAAAACTCTTTTACCAAAAAAATAAGAGGTTTTGACCGGTAGCTTACCTCTTGAGTTAGCTTTCTCCTTCACCTCCCCAAAACTCTAATTTCCCCAGACCTTATCCAAGCTAGCGGAAATGGAAAAACTACCCAAATTTAAGTGATTTTGTCATTCGGTTTGTTTTATACAATATTAGCGCTTCAGGGCCCGCGTTCATTGAAAGAAGACCCCACTTGAAACTGAAAGTAAACATCAATTAGATAAATAAACTTCATTTAAACTAATTACATATAAAAATAAAAAATAGTCAACAACTTTTGGAGAACCCCATATACCTTTATGCTTTCCTATTCATGTGGCTTGGATATTGGATGGAGAAATAGACAGAGGTTAGTTGAATTGAATTATAAGTATAAATAGGAAGTAATAGATCCATAAAAAATTAATATCGCTTATGTCAAAAACCTTCACTTCTTCAGATTTTTTGTT